>BFEA01000325.1:95971-117056 GCA_003427395.1 Chara braunii | reverse complement strand
AAAAAAAAAAAAAAAAAAAAAAAAAAAAAAAAAAGATAACAAAAGCAGACGACAACGACCATCGTCATCGTCGTCATTGTCATATCAAGAGACGACGACGATGAAGCTCGGTAGAAGCGAGGGGAGTGACGAGAAAGGGGGGGCCGAGGTTTGGGAGAGGAGGAGGCAGAACGGGAGGGAACGAGGCAGTTCAGGAGGGGAGAGGGGGAGATTCGTGGGGGGGTTCAGAGGAAGCCAGAGGGCAGTTCGAGAGCGGGAGGGCAGGGGGAGCGGAGGAGGGGTTCAGGAGGGAGGAGGATGGTTCGTGGGGGGAGGAAGAAGGAAAAGAAGAAAAAAAAAAAACCTTCATCGTTGTTATCGTCCTTCGAAGGGGAGGACAATGATGATGCAGAAAGACGAACAAGAAGAAGAAGAAGATGAAGAAGATGAAGTAGTGGAGGAAGGAGAGAGGGAGAACAATAAGAGGAGGAAGACTACGATGAGGAAGAAGAAGAACAACAACAAAAGACAAGTGGTAGGAGGTTTGGGGGTGAGGGAGGGGGCATTGATGCCTACCTGGAGATGGCATCCTCCCTCCACAACGTTGCGCCTACCTCCACATGGCACCCTCCTCGCAGGAACGACCCGTTGACACATGCTGAACGGGCACCATCGAAGGGGTTGAGCGGGAACGGGCAGCATCGAAGGGGCTGAGCGGGGCGCCGGGAAGGCGCACAAATGGTTAGCGTCTTCATAGAAGACGTTAAGTACCTCCCCACCATCGGGCCCGATTTAAGGAGGCCGCCAGCTCTTTTCTTTTTTTTTCTTTTTTTTTTTTCCGAGATAGGCCGCCAGCACTGGTCTGACAGGAGATGAGCAGGGAACGAGCTCTTACCCTGAACTTTTGCTGCGGCAGCGGGCCATCCCCAGGCTTGAGAGCTGGAAGGGTACAAGAGGGGTCGAAGGCCGAAATACAAGCAGAGGGCTGGACCCCTTAGGCCCCAATTACTGGGCAATTTTCGCAGGGAGGCTGGGCAATTTTCGCAGGGACGCTGAGTAGCAGACCTCAAAAAAGGAGCACGAAAGCTATCAGAGCAGGTGGAGGCAACACGATGCTGGAGAAGTGAAGGAACCAAGGCTGACGCAGTCGCACTGCCTGGAGTTCTGGTGCTGGCCCGTCCGAAAGGAGAGAAGAAGAGAAAAACAACGCGGGGTGAAATCAACAGGTATTTCTTTTTCTTTTTCGTTTTTTTTGTTCTTTTGCCCTCCTTTTCTTTTATAAAACTACACTACATTCTTCTCTCAAATTCTACCTACCTACCACTACCGCTAAGTAGAGGGGACCCCTGCAAGCACACCTACCTCACAATGTGAAGGGATTACTTCATGTTTGCCACCCCCCCCAACAACGGTAGACAGAGATGGGGTGGGGCCATTGGTGGGGGTTCGGCTAAGGCAGAGACCGAGCATTTTGCCAGTAGTTGCGCCTCCCTTTTCATCGTCCTCCAATCCCAATCGAATGTCGTTGTGTCTAAGGCCGACGCTCTCACACACCACACACAACTCACTCACACTCACATTCACACCCATGTTCGCCAAAGACCCTTTCTGATACCGATAAGAGGTACCCAACGGACTATCACAGTTGATTCACACTCAGTGCGCCGCAGGCGTCCGGGGACAGAAATAACCGGTATTTCAACCGGGTGGCCTGGGTAACTCAATTTTTTTTCTCTTGACGGATTTTTTTAGCCATTCAAGCGAACGCTTAGATCTTCGTGCCTACAACGACGGGTGCGGCGGTCCTACACCTTACAGTAAGTGTCGGACCTCACGGTTGTGTCGCGCAGGAGTAAGAAATTGCATTAAATCAACGAAGATAGCACTCCGACTGTGCACACCGACTATACCTCTCATAGCTCTTTACGACAGGACAGATCTCCGCGAGGTACAACTTACCTCTACCTGAAAGGTTGTCAACACCCTTAGGTAGGCGTATCCCTGCTGAGCTACTGACTCACGTGTGAAGGTTTTTACCTGCAACCGCAAAGGTAAGTCGACAGAGGGTGTTTGCTTAATCATTGTAACATAGGCATACTCGTGGTAGAACGCCTAAGACTAATTCATATATATATTGGACATCGGAGCGTTGATCTCCCGGACCGACTTACAATTCAAGTCGACTTGACTGATGAACTTTGCGCATACAACGCTCTAATCTATTATCCTTAACCCATAAGTTATTCGTGTTACGTAAACATTTTTCAGACAATGTAATGAATAAATTTCAAGGATTGGTGCTTAAAGGCAAAGAAACGTCTTTATATTTTTGCACAAACAAAGACGAACATAAGAATGTACAACTTTTTGACTTAGGGAAAAAAACAAACGTAGGCTCTCAGTCTTTCAATCATACATCAAAGGCAAGATAGATTCATGGTGTTTCAATGAAATATGAAATGTATAAGGCTTTTAGTCATGCCAATGATTATAATCTGTTTAACATCGAGAAAGAACAAAGTTTGATAACTAAACCAATGTACAAAAGTTACACGTCATTCTAGTATTTGAGTCAAGGCCCACATAAGCATAAGTTTGTCAATATGAGTTACATTGTTAATAACACATGGATGGTCGTCTTACTGACATAAAAACATAAAAAAACAATCACATTACACAATTTTAACAAAGTCAACCATTTGTCCACTTTCACCCACATTGCACTTACACTTCCGAACCTCTCACAACCAAACACCCCCTTTTCGACTTAGTCATTCAGTCTTATATGACTTTAGTCATTCAATTTCATATGACTTTAGTCATTCAATTTCATATGACTTTAGTCATTCAAGTACTTTTCTTTATAAAACACAGACTCTTTAAACAATTACCCGAAAATCAAAAATATCTTTTAGTGCAGGGGTCGATGCAAAATGAGGGTGTCGAGGGTGAGCGTGGGTCGAGTCGGCAAACCGACTTGTGATCATAAGATACTAGAATGTTGTATTGTATGGATTTGTAGCGAGTCTCTCTTAAACAATTTATCGTTTAAAATGACTTGCAATCACACATTCGTCAATATGATTTCAACACCCTTGCGACTATTATGGTCCTATTTGAAGTTTAATAACCCGAACTTCAAATATAACGAAGAATGGTACAGTAAAGGTACGACTTCCTCTAAAGAAGTAATCCTTTAAGTTTTTATCAGAGACTATTTAAAATATAATCTTATGACTTGAAGTAAACTCGAAAAATTCAATGTCTAATCATACCAACTGTAAGCAAGAAGAATGAAGACAATCACTGAAATTTTCATCTCACTACTTCGTTTAATATTATTCAATATGGATTCAATCGAACAGTAGGACGAATCACATTGAAGTTTTTATCCTGCCTATTTATGAACCCGATCAATCTTTACTTAGACAAGTAACAGAAAGATGATTCACATTGAAATATATATATATCATGCTCTCGATTAGTTTTTGTTTAAGCACACGCAAGTAGTAGACTGACACGCACTAGAGTCTTCTACCACTTGATCAATACCACACAGTCTAAGTTCATATAAGTAGTCAGATGACACCCACATAAGTATCAAACTATTATTTTAATATCATTCAGTCTACGTACACATAAACAGTATAATATCAACTAACAAAACCGTATATATATTTTTCAGATAAGGAGTAAGATAACTCACACTAGAGTATCTCACTACCTGTCAATACAAAACAAGCATTAGGATAACTTATATTCGAGCATCTCATTATTTGTTTAGTATCTAACAGACAAATTATATTTTATTGTATTTTAATATAAATTATTGCAGATATCAAGCGAGTAATATGATGAACCTCACTAGAGCCCCCTACTACTCCTTGAATATTGGGTAGTCTAACTTGAAACAAGTAATAGAATGACCCTCATTGGAGCCCCTTACTATCGCTTCAATATTACGCACTCTAATTTCAAACAGTTTATATGCGAACAAACAATAAAAACAATAAGATTTTATATACATGTACTCGATAAACATACACAAGCAAGTAGTAGGATAAATTGGACTATAGTATCCCACTACTTTTCAGTCACGTGCTTTCATACATAAACAAGTCCACCACCACTTTGAATATCAGTCATGTAGGCGAACAGTAGAATTACTTACACTGAAGTTATTATTTTACTATTCACCTAGTATAAGGTTATCAATATATATGTATACGTATGTATATGTAAACGTTTTTGCATATAGACAAGCGACAAGAGGACTCGCACTGGAGCCTAAATTCCGTCAATAGCACCTTATGTTTTCATGCCTCCAGAGTTTCGCCTAAACTCCGGCTTAGCTTCCGCAATCGATGGGCAATTCAAAGGTCCGCTTAATACAGTTTTGGCACAGCCTAATCAAAGTGAGATTTTGCCAACTATCTTCTCCTCAGAGAAACCTCATAGATAGTAACAGAGGGTTGAAAAATGATAAAACACTCAGACTCTTAAGATGGGGGGCATCACTAATATTATAATGAGGAGGTCTTCATAGTGAATAGCATGCCGCAACGATTGAGCACCTTGAATCCTCAGTGAATACCAGCCTGCATCCGTGCTCATCTTTTTGTTATTCACTCAGGTTCGCCATCTTCTTCTCCACGCATTTCCTCTTCCTCCTTGCACACGTGCGCATTCCATCGACACAGTCATCTGGGTGAATCTGCCTAACGGGTAAAGGTAGATTCATCAAATAGTAAAAAGATAAACATATAAATGTTGGAAATATCTAACGATATTGAAATAAAATTAAAAAAGAATAATAGTTTATCACTTACCTGTTATGATCTGTTAATACTTCACTGCGTATAACTTTTAACTACACAACAACTTATGACGAATGGTAAGATCAACTAGGTAGCGGGTGTGACGAGCAGTCGTATGGAGCGATGATAAAGGGTGGACGAACATCAGGTCAACCAGCCTAGCAGATGAAATATCTCCCTATCTCTCTCATCCCAGATACCAAGACGGAAAAGGACATTAGGTCAACCAGCCTAGCAGATGAACTATCTCCCTATCTCTCTCATCCCAGATACCAAGACGGAAAAGATGATCATGAGCAAGGTGATCGTGAGGAAGAAGAAGGCAATTTATGACCACGAACGAAGACGGTCGCCCTCATGATGAAGAAAAACCTTGTGCGACAAATGCGACCATGGCGCAATAAAGGAGATGACTGCCTTGACGAAGACGATCGAGACCTGATAAAGATTGCCAATACCTGATGAAGACGACCACAATAATTGCGGCGTTATTTTCTACTTCTTCTTCTGTCCGTGCATCGTTATTCTTCCATTGAGAACTAAATGTGTTTCTCACTGGTATATTATTCTTTTCTAGGTTTTACTATTATGTCACACATTCTTTTCATTTTTCGCCACACGTTCTTCATTTTTTTTTCCTTTTGCATTCTCTTCTCCCTACCTCCACGTTGTCCTCTTCTTTAACACGCTCCCCCCTTCCTCATCTTCATGCACTCTTTATCTCCTTTCGCCCGTTGGCTTGCATTTTGTTACGTCATACTTCATTTACCTCTATGCATTCGCCTTCTATTTCATGCTCGCATCCTGTTCTTCTTTTTTCTTCCTTTGCGTTTTTCTATCTCTTTGTGCATCTTCCTCCCTGATTTTCCTCTTCGCTTCCTCAAATGTACATAAACGATCGTAACAAATATTAAACTACATTAGTAAGTAAAATGATAATAATAATCAAAATAATAAAATAACAATGAATATCATTCAGTTATAATGAATGTATGCAATCTATCTACCTAGTCCGATACAGTAATATTAGGGGTGCGTTGTGTTCGGGAAAAGAAGGCGGTAGAGTTTTCCCGTTCAATCATTATCCCTCTACGACCTTTCAAGCGCAACGCCAACCAAGAAAATGAAGAAGTCGGCAACCATACCTAAGGTAAGTTTGTGCGTCACCCTCCACCTCACCCTTCTTCTTAGTCTCTACAATCATTCCTTCCCCCCTCGCTTCCTCCTTTGCACAATTCGCTCGTTACCTTGCCATATGTTCACTCTTGCTCTATGCCCGCACGGTCCTCTCCTCACATCGCGCCTTTCACTTTTCTCGTCGAGAGATGGTTAACAACAGATGTTATTTTTATATCATTTCCGACCGCTTCAAACAGGTGTTGGGTGCTTGGATGAAGGCACCTGAAACCTCTTTCAGAAGCTTCAGCCACTTCAGGTCATTTAAGAGGTTTCAAAATCTCCCAACCCGAAACTCATGAAATAACCTTAACTGGTTGAAGTACATGAAAGCAGTTTCAGGTCCCTACATCTAAATGGTTGGACGGAGGCATTGAAAACCGCTTTTAGATTTTCAGCCGCTTCAGGTTATTTATAAGGATTTATATCTACCTACCGGAAACTCATGAAGTAACCGGAAGTGATTGAAAATTTGAAAGTGGTTTTCAATGCCCCCGTCTAACAATTAGATCGGTCGACCTGAAACTGTTTTTAGAAGCTTCAACCACTTCATGTTATTTCAGAGGTTTCAAGTTTTTCCACCTGAAACTTCTGAAATGACCCGAAATGGCTGAAAATTTAGAAGTGATATCGGATGTGCCAATCCAATCATTAAGATGGGGGAACCTGAAACCATTGTTTGACCAAATACCCTCAAGGGTATTTGGTCATGTTTTTGCAATTGACACAACACCGACGCAGGCTACCAAGTCGAAACCGATTTCTAGTAATTAGTAATGGCGCCTTAGCACGACACTACGAGTCAGAACCCTCGACCACTAGGTCGAGATTGTTTAACGATTGCGAGTACCATCGCAGCGCACATGGAGTCGATGACTATTAATAATTGAAAGCCTTCCTCCTTAAAAGAGTCGAAGGATTGACCAGTACGAGAAAAGTCACATGACGACCACATTCTACGGGTAAATCAGAAGTTTAGGCAATACGACATAGTAGGTTAATTAGCTGAAAAACACGAAACCCATCGACATAGATGAACCGATAGTTCACCCAGCCGTAGGAATCGAGAGTAAGTCTGGCCATGCAACTGCGACAACCAAAATAATATGTTTGCCTATCGACAGCAGACTACGACAACGAAAATCGGTCTAATTCTACCTTCAAAAACAGACTATGAGCTTGTTAAGCTAAGAAAAACATGACCTGAACCTATACATATAGTAGGTTGACTCTTCGTCTACCCAAAGAGAGAGTTAGCCTAGTAGGTTCAGGTGTGGATTGGTAAATAGGAGGTGCGCGGATCAAGTTCATCTTACCTTTGGGTTAATTCTTCTTGTAAAGGACTGACACCCGCCTGACCACTACTTCGTCCCGATCTCAAACTATCGGGGCTCGAACCCGCACCCTCTAGATTAAGAATCAAACGGTTAGTTGAAGTTTAGGCTCCCGTGATAGGAGTTCGACAGTTAGCGAACTAGGCACGAAAAAATTTAAGTTCCGTTAGGTCTGTTTGGTTTTTATTTTTATTTTTTCTCTCGTTAGATTCGTTCTGCACGAATCGCTAAGCTATTACCATGAATATACCTGAAACTATATGACATATTCGTTAATGGTTGGATAAGGGAGCGTCACGACCAATCTCCATAAACCACGGAACCTCTGACACGAGGAGCACTCCCGATCCAATACAACACAGTGAATCTTCAGATAGAACATGAAAAGATACACTCACATATTAGTTGAAGTAGGTAGGTTTGGTAGGAAAAAAAAAAAAAAAAAAAAAAAAAAAAAAGTAAGAAGATCCTACTTTGAATGTACGTAAAACGTATCTTTGTATTTTAACCACTAACGAAGCTGATTCTTTTACGTCACATAAGCTTGAAATGCACGAACTAAAGAATGTAATTATTATTATTATTACTATTATTATTACTATTATTATTATTATTATTATTATTATTATTATTATTATTATTATTATTATTATTAATCTATTAATGATACGAGGTTACGTTGCGACTTGTACTCACCCTCGTACGAGTACAAGTCGTACTCATTTCTCGTACGCTACTTGTACTCTAGAGCCCGTACGACTTTTTTTTTTAATGTTTTTTTTTTTCTCAAATTTTAATAAGAATCTGCAGATGGTGCTCAACCAAATGTTGCTTGTATTGTGATGTTGCAACACTTTTTTTTTTTTGGATTTTGTTTATGATTTTTTTTTTTTTATTTATTTATTTTCCGTACAAGGGCGTACAGGTTCCCGTCAGATATTGCCTGTACGTTTTGTACAGAAAGGTCCCGTACATGTATGTTTGGTAACGTAGATATGAGGAATGAATCTGCCTCGATTAGGAGGGCAGATTGTTCGGACCCAGAGAACTAGCCGAGCATGGCAGAGGCAGACGAACGTCCGCGGGAGCAAGACCGGGGATAAGCTGTGGGCGAGGGAAAGGTGAGCTCGAAACTGGAGCACCACGGGAAGGCAGATAGGCCAGTGCATACGAAGCAAGGCAAGCAGACACGAGCGTGATTACAAGCGGATGAGCGCCCTGGCGGCAGCGAGCGAGCAGGTGCGCTACTATGAGGGAGTGAATGAGTGATTGTAAGGGTTAGGCAGGAAAAACAGTTGCGCTCGATTGAGGAAACAAACGAGGGCGAAAAGAAGAGAAGGGGTGACGGGTTCGAGAAGGAAAGGGGGGAACTGTTGCGAAGGAGGAGATCAAAAGGGGCATCTATCCTGATCACAACGCATCCTCGTGACTGATTGATGTTTCGGTCGAAGTGCATTCGGTAAGATAAAGGTTATGGGATGGGCGAAAGTAGGCACAAATAAAAGAGAGAGTGTGCTCGTGATAACAAACAATTGGAAAACGCTAAAAGGAGGAGTGGACGGGGAAAGAGACAAGAAAAAAAACGCAGTGAAGGAAAGGAAAGCGAAGAGGAAGGGGGAGCGGGTTTAGAAGCAAAGGAAGTGATATCTCAAGCATACAATTTTGGAGAGTTACTGAAGTAACATCGAAAAAAGGAGACAAAATCATTCAACTGAAAGCCGCAAACGATTTCTCTCGGAAAACGAATTGTGGTGAATACCTTCGTACCCGTATACGTATGTATATATATATATACATATATACACACATAGATATTTATGTATTGTTCTTCTTTACTAACATGGGTAAGAAGGAACGTGAGGAAATGAGCGAAAAAAAAAAAAAAGAGTGAGCAGAGGTGGGATTACAAGGGCGAGGTCTCACAGAGGAAGGGATGAGTGTGGAAAACTGGGAATGAGAAAAGGGGTAAATATGTGATGCCCTTAGATATTGTGGGACGTATGTGCACTACACTTTTAAGTCAAATGAATCTCCTATCTGGGTCAAAAAGGGCTCGAGTAAACCTTCTTAAGGTCACCGTAACGAGGATGAGTTGTTATGATTATTGATCTTGAATGACGGATGCCTAGTCATCCGCTTGCATTACGACCCTGCCCTTTTAACACACCACCCGTCGCTTCTACCGATTGAATGGTTCGGTGAAGTGTTTAGACGGCGGGTTTCGCTGGGGGTGCTGTAAGAAGCTTATTGAAGCTTATTGTTTAAAGGAAGAAGAAGACCAATCGCAAGGAGATGAGAGTTAATAATGAGCTCGTGGAATGAAATCAGTGTTAAGCAGAAGAAATGAGAAGAAGAAAAAGAAAAAGAAGAAAAAGAAGAAAAAGAAGAAAAATGAGAGGATACGAGAGATCGATAATGGCGATGTTCTGGGCGTGGGTTTTGGGACCTTGTACCTGAGCTACGACGGATTCCCTGCACATGCGTTGGGTGGCTTCCGGGTTGTGAAGGACAAGCGAATTGTTTTCCTGGTTTGCAGCGCCGTCGAGCTGCGAGTCGTCTTTCTCTCAAAGGGCTTCATGGCAGCTCACTCGCATTTAGCGATGATCGCAACTGTCGAAAGCTTTCCTATGCCATGGTAATGGCTTGTGGATCGTTGCGATCGTCCTCATTCACCCTCTAGCAGTAATTAGCATTGATGACGGTTAGGTTGGCAGGTTAGGCGATGGTGTCCGACGCCGACTTTCAGCTTTAACACTCTTATTTCGTAGGTATAGGGGAATCTCAGAGCGATTGCAACTTTGTTGTGCTGTTATCTTCGTCATCCGCCCAACCGCTGTGGTCTCGATATGCTGTACATCTGATCTCGTGGCCAACGTCATGGTACTTCTATTGATAGGATGAGCGAAATGGGATGAACCTACGACTCGAACATGGAAATATACATTGCCACACCTAATCGTTTGGTTGTGCGTGTGTGCTTGTGTGTGTGTGTGTGTGTGTGTAAGAGAGAGAAAAAAAAAAAAAAAATTCAACTACCTATGAAGGTTGTGGGACAATTTTTATTTGGTGAAGGAATGCCCCTTTGTCGTCTGTAAGGCCATCTTCCTCCTCAATGCGCGTCGAGCTCACAGTCGAGGCGGATAACTACGGCCTCGTCTCGAACAATATTCCTCTTCTCCCCTCCTGTGCTTCCTGTGTGCATCTTATAATACTACCCTTTTCTATCTCTTGATCCTTTTTCCCTCTCTCTTCCTTCTTCCCGCCCTTCCTCTGCCTCACCACGTACGCTCTCCCCTTCTCTCCGTGTTGATTTGCCCCATCTGAGTGATTAACTGATCGCTTCCTTGATTCATCGATTGACTGATCATGTGATCCATCAATTCATCGGTTTCTCGATCGATAAAACGATTTATTGGTTGGTTTGACTGATATGTGCAATCACTCGGTTGATTAGTGTGATTGGGCGTGCACTGAGTGAACTTATTGTGGGGTAAGATGGTTCAATCGCTTGATTGGTAAGTAATTGCTTCGAAAAGGAAACTGTATGCAGACTTGGATCAATAGTTGAACTAGTTGCGGGAATGCAAATCCTTACCCGGAATGCAAGTGAAACGACTTTGCGGGACATGCAACCTCCACACACACAGACCATCAAGTTTCAACACCCCCTTTCTCTTCTCTCAAGTTTCTTTCTACTAAAGTTTCTCTTACCTCTTAGGGCTTAATCATTTTTTCATAAAGAAAAACTATCTAAGAGTTGTTTTGCCTTAATATTTCTGAACGTATTTCGGTACTTTTATTTACTCATGATGCTAGTATCCATAACGATTTCCGCCCCCCCGCCTTTTCGGTCTTGCTTCCTGCTTTATTTGTTTGTAAGCTACGCTTGTTGTCTCCTCTATTTATGTCGAGTTGCGAAATACCTCGACCCCGTTCGTTCAATGGTAATGAAATTTGATCGTATGATCAAGTTCTTTCCTTTTATATTTTCTTGGTTCTTACGAATTATTTCCCTTGAATTATCCCTTTATGCTTTCCGTGGCCTAAGGTCCTTAAATCCGAACCCATCACTTCTTTTTTTAATTGTTTTTCCTTAAGTATTTCTATAAAAAAACGGACAAGCAATTGATTATAAAAGAATGTCTTTCTGCCTTTGATAGTGAAACGAGTCATCCTCGAGTCTCTATTTCACCGTCTTAGTAATATCATTCGGTCAATACTTCAAGTGAGACACACCAAGTAATTGAACAAATCGTTTTTGATCCTTTATGCAACTTCATCTGCAATACTATTCCAATAAGTTAGTCAAATCACTCAAATCGTTACACACTTAGTGATAGAATGGATCATCTTCGATCCTCTATCGAATCACTTCCTCAATGCAATTTCAATCAGTCAGTCAAATCAGTCGAGTTAGTATATATCAAATGATTAAACGGACATCCTCGATCATCTATTCAATTACTTACCAATATCATTTCAATCCGTCAGTCAAATTAGTTGACTTAATACGAATCAATATCTTACCAATATCATTTCAATATGTCAGTCAAAGCAGTTGACTTAGTACGCATCGAGTGATTAAACGGATCATCCTCGATCCTCTATCCAATCACTTCGTCAATACCACTTCAATCTAGGCAGTTAAATCAATCGAGTCGATACACACTGAGCGATTGAACGGATCCTATTTGATCCTTTATCCAACCACTTTATTAATATTATTCCAATCAATAATCAAATCAATCATATTATTACACACAAAGTGATTGAACGGATGCTCCTTAATCCTCTATCCAACCGTTTCAACAATACCATTTCAATCAACGGTCAATCCTATCGAATTATTGCACATCAAACGATTGAACGGGTGCTCCTTGATCCTCTATCCAATTGTTTCAACTATATATCACTCCGATTCAAACAATCAAATCAAACGAATTAATATATATAAAGCAATTGAATAAATTATCCTTGATTCTCTATCCAATCGTTTTATCAATGTCACTTCAATCAGTTGGTCAAATGAGTCGAATTAGTATTCATCAAGTGATTTAACGGATCATCCTCGATCCTCTATCCAATCACTTCATCAATACTACTTGAACTCAACCATTCAAACCAATTAAATTAGTACTCATCAAGTGATTGTACGGATCATCCTCGATCCTCTATCCAATCACTTTATCAATACTATTTCACCTAGTAAGTCGAATCAGTCGAACTAGTACACATCAAGTGATTGAACAAATCATCCTTGATCTTCTATTCGATCGCTTTATCAATATCATTCTCTGTAATCAATTAAATCAACTGAATCAACACACATCAAACGCTTGAACGGATCCTCCTTGATGCTCTATGCAATCGCTCTGTCAATATCATTCCAATTTAAATGCACAAAACCACGAGTATCTCTTCTACTACTTGTCTAAGTCGATTGAAACCTCACTTACCCAAGAAGTGAAACAACTCATTCTCGAGTCTTTATCCTATTGCTTGACTCAAACCTGGTAATTCACATTCCGCCAAACAGTAAAACAACTCATGCTTGAGTCTCTATCATACTGTTTAACTTAAGCCAGTCAATTCACATTCACTCTAGAGAATCCGCATTCTGTCAGGCAGTGAAACGACTTCTCCCTAGAGTGTCTATTCCACTACTTGACTCATACCAGACAAAATCGCATCCACTCCAGGCAATAAAACGACTTATTCTTGAGTCTCTATCCTAATGCCTGATCAAAACCAGACAAACTTCTTAGTCACCAAAGCAGTAAAACGATTTTTCATTAACTCTCTATTCTACTGCTCGTTCTGACCAAACAACCTTCACTCAATTCTGCGGAACGACCTAGGTCCTTAGTTGTTCCTTAGTCTTTGATTCTTTAGGTTCTTATCAAAATTTTCTTCTTTCATGCAAACTTTTGATACAAGTATATAGTTTCATTCCTCTTTATTAATTATTTACTCATGAAAAAACCCAAAAATATTGTATACAGACTTATGCTCAAACAATAAATAGAGGGGCGTAGTTGTAGAGGTATATGAGATAATGAAAATAGAATGCGTACTTGTGAGTTCGCTGCCTCAAAAGTTACGTCTGAACTATATCAGAGCTCTTGCAATCGCTCTATGTTTTTATAGGTCTTGACCAAGGCCAATCAACCCATCATGGGGCTCAAGCAAACAAAACAAGAATGCTTTCAAAGAAAATGACACAATCGTACCATCTTAGTCACAAAGTTATTTTTGGAAGAGGACTTTATAAGGGAAGAACTGAGAAGAATGAAGAAGGTAGGCATAATTTTAAGCTGATGTCAACTCTCTCTCCTCCAATGTCTCAATTTTGCTATTTTTGACCCTATTCTTAACAAATAGCAGTAATCAGTAAAATAACAATAACATGAATGATAATAATAATAGTGAACTTACTCGATGATTTTTGTTGCCATATTATAAAGGATGATCAACATCCTCTTTTATTTTTTGCTTAGTCGCTGCGGTTATGGCAGCTCATGAGATCCTATTCCATCTTTCAAGGGCTATGCAAACAAGACTCTTTGCAACTGTTTGACCAATCATGTTTCATCTTAGTTCTTTAGACCCTTTCCTAAAGACATCACTTCTTCCGTTTATGTTGTAGTTAACCATGGCTCACGACTTGTAGGAAAAACAAACATGGTTAGATGATAGGGAACTTGAGTTGTTTTAACTTGGGCTGCAGTTCCACAGATAACTATAGAGAACAACGAAAGACTAATAACGTAGTCAGCATCAATACGTGTAATAAGAACACCTACAACAGTCGCTCGTAGGCAAGCTGCTTGTTGAATTTGTTATTCCTCTATTTTTACCTACTACTAAATCTTGTTTGACTTATCAATTGGTGAACAATCGCTGTCAATAGCAACATCCCGCTAAAGGGAGTTGCAGTCGATTGTTGCTGTCGTTAGTGGTGTAAAGAAAAAAAAAGTAAGTGATAAACAATAAAAACAAATTACAATACTACATTTAAGACCAGACGGTCATAAATTATAATGCATCGAGATCCTGACCAAATAAGAGTTATGTAGTAAACTCAAATGTTAATGTAAGTCTTTTCCATAAACAATGTGTTTAATTGTTTGCCTTCCTTGAATGACTCTCAAGGCCTATCTCACCTCTACTCTGAACCTATGTTGGTCTAAGTTCTACATTAGGACATGCAATTAGGAAGTATCCCCCCCGATGAAAATCAATGTGCTTAACGAAGTTACCCATGTTGTGGCATATACCAAATACTTGTCTCTATTATATTATTTTTTTCTCATCACGTCTTTTTTTTTCGGCCTTATGTCCTTTTATTTGAAGATCACCTTTACTCTTCCAAGCATTGCTATTAACGGACACAGTTATTGGCCGTTTGCACCTTGTCGATCTAGCAACGTCCCTCATTAATAAAAAAAATTGTCGTCGTTTTTATTTTTTTATTTTTTATCGTGGGACCTCCCGCCTTTAAGTTGTTCACAAACTATTTGTCAACTGTTTAACCTGACATATACCCCATTTTATATAGGAATTAATGAAAATCAATGTTTAGGAGTTATATAATCTATATGGAGTCACATGTTAAATTGTTGAACTTTGAGTTTATAAACTGTTGATAATTTGTTGATACTATGTTGATCAACAGTAAAGCAGAAAACTTCGTGTTGGAGATTATGTTGGAATCGTGATGAACATGTAATGACACTTTGATGAAGTCGTGATAGAAAGATGATTGATCGCTGATAAAATTATAGTGGATACCTGGTGGGCTGACCACCAAATCAATCTTGTTGCGTACGTGCGATGATCCACATAGGAGAGCATTGAGGCATGCAATGGAGCGTGTCACTTGGGGTTTTGTATATACCTTGCATCCGTGACAATGTTCATTCTGGATAAGTTTAGTACAGAAAATTTCAAATGCAGTTGTATTATGTATAATAACTTATACTAGGGCAAAGTTTCAAGCCTGTTCGTGTTAAAAATATAATGTCCTTTTTCATCACTGCCACATACTTTCATGTGTATGTTTGTGTTCACCACAGATTGTTTGTTTTTGCACGTACCTGTATTGCCATGCTTTGAGGAGAACAGAGGGTCATGGTTCACATTTTTCTGTGGTATGTTTATAATTTAGGACTCATATACATATGTTATGAATGTTGTTGAGCATTGCCTCGCTATGAGTGATCCATTGTGAGTCCATGTTGGATGGGGCGGTAAAAAAAAAGAAGGCACCCTTGTTCATAACGACAATTTTGTGCTTCAATATCTCACCAGAAGAAACGAGGATGAGATTACGTTCTTGTCGGAGGATTGATTGTTTTTATATGTGAGCGCACACCTTGATGAATGACCATTAATACACACTTGGATTGAAATGATATGACTTTGAAAATATACGGTTTGTGAAAAAAAAAAAAAACATAATGATAACACACTAACATTCTCGTGAACATTTTTTAAGTGGACATCATGTATACACGCTCGTTGTGACCATGAAAATATGTGGGAATGGAAGCTAAGTGCATGTTAAATACACAAACAAATAAGTACGTGTAGGTCCATAAATGATAATTAAAGTTGATGTTAAAATGCTAAATAAATAGAGTATCATGGTCTCCCATTTTTTTGCAATCGCTTATTCTCTCCCCGTCTCTCTTTCTCTAGGTCATGTTATGGCCACTTCTTGTTATACGGTTCTATAGCGAGGGTCATTTAATCACGTTAAGGCACCACTGCAGTAAGAATGTGGCACCCAATACCAAACTCTTTGTCCCCGCTCGCACTAAGTCATTTTCTTTGCGCGAGACTATGCTATACTTCCCCTACCGTAAACTTTTATTATTATTTAAAAAAAATTATGATTTCTTTCCGTACGTCCTTTCCACGCTTCAAAGTCCCCTTTTTCTCTCTACTTCTGTGTCGCTCTCTCTCTTTATCTCTGTGTCGCCCTCTCTCGCTTAATGCTCATCTTGTTGTGACATAGATCACAAACACGTTGTCCCACCACATCTTCATTCTTGTCGCCTCTGTCGAAATAACATAAGTGTTACTGTCCTCCTTTCAAGGGCCTGCACAAAAACCGTGCGGTAGTATCCGTGAGGTTATGATTCTGAATTCTAAGTCATGTTTTGTTTTGCTCGTCTCGTCGAATGCACATATCTTTTTTTTTTTTTCCCAACACGGAAGTGTTGTGCTGCCACGTCCGCCACACGTGTATCCTGATCGTACTTGAAAATGCAAAAAATTATGACCGTGTCCTGATTCCGTGCTGTGTTTACTACGTATTTTTTTATAGACGTCATTTCCAACAACTGATATGACGCCTTGCTTATCTTCTTTGTCTGTTCTATTTCAGTGCGAATCACGAGTTCTGCAAACGTTAGTTGTTGCAAGGTGACGCCATGATTTTTGCGGTCCCTTTTTATTTGAAACACCTTTGTGACTGCCCTCTTGAAAGTTGGTGCTCCCTATGATCGGTCGTCATTCCTTCTCTTTGTCTTGTCCGTGCTCATTTGGACGCGAAGTTCGTTTCGCGCGGTCATGTTGTGATCGGACTGCATGCAACGCACTAGCGGGGAGTCTTTCTCCTCCCTAAACCAGTATTTCAACTGCCAAGCAACTCGCCACGGACCGTTGTTATCATTCGGTTGCTCTCTACAAACACACACTATACATCATTCTCTTTTAAATACTTCCTGAATCCTTCCTTGACATCTCTTCCAAATAAGTTTGCCGCCAACCCGCAATAAATTGAAAAACTTATCCTCTAAAGGGTAGAATGTTGCGTCCCTCGTTGCTGAGTGAACAAATGTTTTCGCAATGGATCTGAACAATCTGACTCTTCCCTCGCCCCCGAAAAAGATTGCATTTGTTAGGCATGCCACCCTATCAAAGCTTTCGATCTTTTGCCTCCTTATTTACGTATGTCCCTCCTGTTACAATCTCACGGTCTGTAATAACGTGCATAAAAAACATAAGTCGGAAGTCGGTTTTCCTCTCTTATACATGCACGTTCGCACAAACATAACCCCACAAACATACATAAGCCGATACACACACTTTGTTAGTCATTTTCCTTATCGAAAAACATTTTCAATTCCATGTTTTTTGACACTAAGATTGGTGGGTGACATTGTTTCATGTTGAACAACAGTTTGTACACATTTGCATCAGGATATCACTATTCACATATGCACTTTTTGGCTAGTGCCATAGCTATATAATGGTGTAGTAATCCAACAATGTGACCGCCAGATCACTCAAGTATAGAATGCGCTTCCCAATGCCCTGTACTTTTTGATATGAAAGATGCAACCCTGTGTTGCCCTGCTTTTGGGGTTGGAAGACAAATTTTCAGTAGTCTGGCTTAGGACCAAAGTGTCTGCCCCTAGACCCAATGCAGACTAGTGGCATGATATTGCAACGACGTACAACTTCTCATATCGACTAGTCATGCATAAATACGCAAGCAGCCATAATAATGGTGTGCTATGCACTACCCATGACTACACAGACCTCAATAATTTTGAGGATCGCCTTCAACACTCAAGTGTCAGTTGACACGCGTCTTGAGAGGTTAATCTCTTGATGTTGGACAACCGCAAGTGCAATTGCGATACCTACCGTCTTCTGCACACTGCTGAGAGGGGTGGTAGGTGGACTTCGCCCTTTGTCACGGTGGTGACCAAACGCCTCTGAACGTGGGAACGAGATCCCATCTTCGGAGTCTTGGAAACAGGTAAAGGGGTTTGACTTTGACAGCCGCCACCGACCTCATTGTCCACCTATAAAAATATGAAAAGTAGAAGTAAGAGAGGATTTTTTTTTTTTTCTCGATTTAAATCTCTTCCATTCTTACGCACGGTTAAGGTACACAGCCCAGATACACGAAGTATAAGTATAACGGGGTTATAGGACACGAGGAGATCACTCTCACAAACACAATGTGACTTCCTTCCAGATATACGAATGATCGCAGACAAGTCAAACCCATAGTTCGAACCACAAGACATAATCAAAGATTTCACATCGATAGAGCACAAACTAGACGGGGTCAACCTCAACCACTCTCCACGTTCACATCCCTTCGACTTATTCACACAAGCCCCAACCTTTGTCAAACCTTCCAAAGAAAACACTCAATCATTTTTAAATGATCATTTAAACCACCACTACCCCCACCGTCTTAAATTAGGGGGAAGCGGTAGCACAGATCCATGAGGCCTACCGGTAACACAGTGGGGGGAACTAGCGGAGTGGCAAAATTAGAATATGCGTTGAATCGCCCCTGCGATTTATTTCGGCATTGAAATGAATATTTAATTTCTTAAAAATATTTTTCCTACAAAAATCACGACGAAATTTGCGGACCGTCTGAGTTTAAAAAATTGTAGAGTATTGTATTGGACGTGAAAAATCCCTGAAGTCCGGGTACTTTTCCCGTTGGCCGACATGTGATAGAGCGATAAAAATAGAATATGGGAGGAATTGGCGTGACATTTATTTTACGGTTTCAAATATTTTTATTTTTTTTTTAAATAATTTTCGTGCAAATTCCACAACTAAATCTATAGGCCTGTAAATTTGCAGAGTCGTTGCGTCATCCTCTTGAGCACAAAAAAATGCCGAAGTTGGGGTACTTTTTACGTTGGCCCACACGTTGTAGAGTGACAAAAATAGAAATTGCGACCAAACAGCGCGACATTTGTTTCACGGTCTAATTTTATTTTATTTTTTGGATATTTTTTCTAGAAAGACCACAATATAATCTACAGGATATCAAATTTTCAGAGTATTTCTTTGATTCTTCTGACGGGAAAAAATCGCCAAAGTTGGAGCTTGAAAATCCCTGGACAAGATCTGACTGCAGCTGCCAGTCACCCCCCCCCTAGGAACCCGGTCCGTAAGGCCGAGAAAGATGAATTTAGGTCGGCAGAGGTAGTGGTGGTTTAATAAAAGTCCGGGTGAAACCCAAAGAAACAATTCAACCCACAGTGGCTAAGGTCTGAGGTTGAGTCACGAGAATGAGTTTGAAGTAGAATCGTTGACCAACCTATTATTAAAAGATAACAGAATACAATCTTCGTACGATCGACTACAACTAGTCAAATCTTGAATCGAAATGACCATAGAGAGCCTGTTACACAAAACATGTAAGTTCGCAAAGCTAACTTTAAGTGTATGGAGAATAAACCTTTATCTCTTATCAATCTCTCACATAACTAAGTCTAAACTTAACTCTATATGATACCAGAGATTAGAGAAAATTTTGGCAGCATCTCCAATGTACAGGGTGGATCGCCAAAAATTTCCTTCCAAAATACAATCTAACTTTTTAAAACTAGAAAACTTTCATCTTCACTCCCTTTAGAGAAAGTGTCTTTTCAGAATTTGTACTCGGCTAGATATGAAATTAAAGAATGATTTTTGACTTTACAGAGTCAAATTTTATCTAACTTTATGATTTAACAAAATATTGGGCAACATCTCCTTGAGAGGAGTAAGTTTATCAAATTTATGTACTAAGTGAGATATAGACTTGAAGACAAAACTTGAACTCTCTCAAAACAAAATTTAAATTAAAAAAATTCCAGCAACATTTCCTTTAGCGAAAAAAACATCCCATAATTTTTACAAAACTAAATATCAGCTAAATTTTTTTTTTTTTTCCCTGTGTAGCACACCGAACACATTCGGTGCCCCCACCGAACATCCGAACATGTTCAGATGCTCGGCCAAGCGTGGATTTTAGCCTCCTGAACACATTCCGCACTGGCCCAGTACGGGGCCCATTCGACCGCTGGGGCCCTCAAGGGGTCTCCGTTGCACGAAAAACGACCAGGGGGGTCTCCACTGATATATATATACAGAGAGAGAGAGAGAGGTAAAACGCCCTCTTCCAACTCCCCTTTCTTACTAACATCCCTTACCCGTGCTCTCGACTCCTTGCTCCTCCTTGCGGTTGCCGCCCTGCGTTTTTTTCCCCTTCTTCTTTGTATTATTTTTCTCTATTCTTCTTTTTCGTATTATTCTCCTTTCTTCTTCTTCTTCTTCTTCTTCTCATCCTCCTCTTTGACTTCGTCTTCTTCCCTCCTCCATCTCCAGCCTCCTTCGTCATCATCTCACTCCCGATCCCCCAAGGTCCTTCCTGCCGCCCTCTCAAATCCCTTGTTCTCCCTACGGTTGCCATGTGGCAACCGCCACGATGTCCCCTCTTCATGCTCCCGATTCCCTCCACCTACGCACGCATGTGTGTGTGTGTGTGTGTGTGTGTGTTTGCGTGTGTGTGTGTATGTGTGTGTGTGTGTGTGTGTTGAATGAGCAATGCGCCTTGCCCCACAGGCCCCACACCCCTATTATCCCTAAATTATATATATTAAAATATTTAAATATATATATACAGGGTAACCAGCGTTCGGGATGGGCCGAACGCCCGAACGTATGGGACCCCTTGGGGATGCGTTCGGCCGTTCGAACCGAACGCGGACCCAAATAAATAAATAAATAAATAAATAAAAAAAATAAAAAAGATCTGAAAAACAGATATGTTATGCAGAAAAATAAATTAAACAAGATTTGCCTGAGCATTACATCCGAATTCTTTACCAAATTTGAAATAAAAATAAAATACAGAAAATAAATACTAATAATAATAAAGAATAAAAAAAAAAGAGAATTAAATTTAGTGAGTGCGCGAGCATGTTTTCGACACCGCCATCTTTGGCGATTTTTTATTGTTTTTTG
>BFEA01000325.1:61192-77779 GCA_003427395.1 Chara braunii | reverse complement strand
TCACCAGTGCTTTGAGGAATGTATCTGGCCAGGAAGTGAGGAACATGAAACAGGTCGTTTTCCTTTTTGGTTTCTTGTTGTGAGGTCCTTGTAGCACCCTGCCAGCCAGGCAGGGCGGATTCCACGCGAGGCAGCTAACTGCCTCCCTTCATTCAGTTCCAGACAAGTACTTAGCTGCCTCCCTTCATTCAGTTCCAGACAAGTACTGTAGCATCCTGTGTACGGGACCGCAATCACAGCATAAGGGATGTTTTTTTTTTTTTTTTTTTTTTAATCTGCTGTTCGTGGATAGAAGACGGCCCTGACTGAACTGCTACCGAAAGGCAGCCCGAGTTTCAACTGCAATTGAAACTCGGGCCCTGACTAAACTGCTAAAACGCAGTTTCAAATGCAATTACAAACTGTTTTCGTGACTGCGCCGAAGTTACCCCCCAAAAAAAAGAAACGGGCCACTTGCCTGACCGAACTGCTAAAAAGGCCAGCCCGAGTTTCAACTGCATTTGAAACTCGGGCCTTGACTAAACTGCTAAAACGCAGTTTGAAATGCAATTACAAACTGCTTTCGTGACTGCGCCTTAGTTACCCCCTTAAAAAAAAAAAAGGATACGTTTAGCCAGCAACAACCAATCAGCATCCTCCTCCGCTTCTGCAACTTTTCCTACCCATTTACTGAACAAAACTCTGTTCTGTGTACTTGGGTCTTTGATGCGCAAAGCACCATCTTCCTTCGCCATGCAGAGGAGGTCTCAAGCAACCTTAGACCACCTTCCCCGTGTTTTTTTTTTTTTTTGCTTAAACAGAGGCTCCGTCTATTGGTGGGGAGTAGCACCTGCTGGAATGGTTTCCAAAGAAATCTTATCAACTCTTTCTTTCTTTTTTTTTTTCTTTTTTTTTTTTTTTAAACCCCAGGTTGTTGTAGAGGCGAGATACTAGACCAATGACAGTTATCCACAGTACTCGGCCACTCGGTTGTCCAGCTGAATCCCTCTGAAGACCCCACCCACCCTTCCTCTTATCATTTTTGCCCTGGCGCACCCCCATCCCCCCTGTCCTACCCTAGTGTTAACCACCCGGGACCATTGCCCACTGCCATATTGGTAGGGTGACCTGACCAGACAGCGGTTGCAGGCACCCATGCTAGGCAGAGAGACCTACCCCCCCTTGCTCAGCCCTGGTTGAAGCAGATGCCGTGCAAGCCCGATTGCACGGGGACTTTGGGAGCTAGGTATGAACATGCTACTACAGGCCTTCATGAGGGTGCGCAGTGTTACGGTTTTGATGGCAGAGAGTTGGGGATCCTCCGTTCCCTCGTATATCCCTGTAGCCCGTTCCTGCCCTGCGGTAAGGTGCAGTATCTCCTGACACCCCCGACATCCTGTACGAAGGAACTGCTATGCCAGCCTCAACCCTATGCTACGTACTAGGAGGATAGCCAACCCTGAGTCATGTGTGTATTGCAGTGTTCTATTGTGTTGATGGTGGAGAGCTGGGAATCCTCTGTTCCATCGTATATCCCTGGAGCCCGTTCCGGCCCCGCGGTAAGGTGCAGTATCTCCTGACACCCCCGACATCCCGTACTAAGGAACTGCTATGCCAGCCTCAAGCCCTAGCTACGTAATTTTTTATTTATTTTTATTTTTTTTTATTTTTTTTTAAGAAAAAAACCCCTTCGAAAACCCACTATCCCGGCGGTGGTGAGAGAACCGCCAGAATTGAGGATTTCCCCGTTGGGCCGCTCCATCTATTGGTGGGGAGCTACACCTGCTGAGAACCGGGCTCAGCGTCCCTTAAAAACATACATGTGGCATTGAGGGTATCTTTTGTCCAACAGGGCTGTAAAACATTGTATTCTCTACCCAAGGGATTCCCGATTTCCCTTGGGGCTGCGGCCATCTCCCTACCCATTTCGGAAAACCCATTATCAGTAATAATACCAGCCCTAAGCTACGTACTAGGAGGATCGCCAACCCTAAGTCGTGAATCATGGACTGTGTGTATTGACCCTGGAGAATTGTTTATAGTGATGGTAGAGAGCTGGGGATCTTCCGTTCCATCGTATATCCCTGGAGCCTCTTCTGGCCCTGCGGTAAGGTGCAGTATCTCCTGCACCCCCGACATCCCGTACTAAGGAACTGCTATGCCAGCCTCAAGCCCTAAGCCTGGAGAATCGTTGATAGAGAGAGCTGGGGATCCTCTGTTCTGTTGTATATCCCTGGAGCCTGTTCCGGCCCCGCGGTAAGGTGCAGTATCTCCTGACACCCCCGACATCCCGTACTAAGGAACTGCTATGCCAGCCTCAACCCTTAAGCTACGTACTAGGAGGACAACCAACCCTAAGTCCTGGATCATGGACATTGGACTACATCTATTGACCCTGGAGAACCCTGTGTTGTATGATAAACTGTGAGAGCTAGACAATCTTATGTTCCCTCGTATGTCCCTGGAGCCCATTCTGGTCCCGCGGTAAAGTGCAGTATACACCCCTGACAGCCCGTACTAAGGAACTGCTATGCCAGCCTCAATCCTTGGCTACGTACTAGGAGGATGACCAGCTCTAAGTCATAATCTGGTATCAAACACAGGACCTCATGTGAATCGTGCAAATGACCTAACCTGTTGACATATACTGTGAAGTAGTCTGAAGTTGTGCTCTGCTGGGCTCGAGTAAACCAGATTGTACAAACCACCCAACAGTCGTGTGACAACCCATAGACCAAGAACATCAGGATACCCTATCATCGCCTAGTCCCAACACACAACAACCGTGAGCTACCCCTTGGGTGGTGCGCAAGCAATGTCTGTAATAGCTAACCTGCGTCATCCCAAAGGGGTGTGTGTCCAGCCGTGCGTCAATCTAACGCCCTGCCGATGTCCATGAGCAAGGATGCAATTGAGTTTTGAACCCGCAACCTCATACCACAATGCGCATTTCCAACCAGTGCTCTAACCACTGAGCTACGTGATTCCCTTCAGCAGCCTCTCCAAGAGGTTTTTGACCACTGCACCAACCAGAGTATGGCAAAAGCGGAACTGTCTACAACTACGACAGGGCTCTACCAATTGAGGACCAGGTTCGTGCGGACCTCCGACTTCGAATCCTCTTGACCACCTTCTCCTCTCCTGCAAAATAATGGCCTGAGACGAGAAGCAGTCTTCGCGCGTCACCTGTACTCCTAAAAACCGCTCTGCCTCTCCTGCCTAAATACTTTTTTTTTTTTTTTTTTTTTTTTTTTTTTTTTTTTTTTTTTTTTTTTTTTTTTTTTTCTATCCCCAGTTAGCCTGCAGGCCGTGTGAGTGTGGTAGGAAGTAGAGAAATTTCTTCCAATTAATCACTGCCTTGGATAGTTCCAAGTACTTGGCTGAATACAACTTGAGGGGTTCTAACGACCTCAGAGGTCGTCCGTCAAGGCCTTAACTCTGCCTCCTTGCCTTCCGTAATCTGCAGACCTTGAATGACTGTGTTTCTTCTGATATTGTTAATCAACATCTCCATCTGCACTATGAAGAGGAGGCGTGTCAGCAGGCAACCTTATCTCAACAATCTAGAGAGAGCAATTTCCTTCGAACATTTACAGTTGGCTATGACAATCGCAGTTGAGTTACTGTATGCGGACAACACTTTGACCCATGATTTCGACGATGGTTTTTGGCAACTTCGATACACGAAGTAACAAACATAGGGTCTTGCTCCACTACCCACCACATGCATAAAAGAAAAAAAGGGGAAACTACCTGGGAGTCACAAAAATGAGTTATAATTGCACTATGGGCAAATATACAGTTTCCATAGGGCAACTGCTCCTGGGTTACACCTAGCGTTTCAAATAGGCAACTTTAGCAGTTCTTGAAACAGGGCAAAAAAAGACAATGCTAAATCTGCATTCGTGCCACTTCAAACAACAGCGGCTTGCACATTTTGAAACTCGAACACTGACATGGGCGGCACGGTCTCTTCTCTTGCCCATTTCAAACTAAAAAGCTGACTAAGGAGCAGTTTTCCCAAAAAAAAATGGTCATATGTATTTATGATTTTTTTTCACTTTAGCAGAGGTGATTAGGTTGGTCCACACGGATGAAGCTGGTCAGCATCGGAAGCTGACAGATGTAAATGTTGCACAAAATTGGGATGCCCATCCAAAAAATGACGATTGTACAGGATTACACAAATATTGGGATGCAAGGAATCTCGTTCTTGACAGTTTTCAATATTTCATGTCATATTCTTGCAAGCATGGTAAGACTAAAGGACGCAATGAAAGGCGAAACGCCATGGGGAGAAACTCTCTTTGATCCATGGATTTCCTATTGGAAAACTGCAACGAAGTTGACTTAGCGAACAAGTTATCCTCTGTACCCTTCATTGCATCATAAATTACATGTCGCAATAATGGGGCGAGCATGATGCCCTTCTCGAAATCAAATAAATAATTCTTATAAAGGGTCATCAGATGTCAATAAGTAGTCTCGCCTTCAACTGCTCAACCATGAGAATGATGTCTCTCATGTGTGATTTGATAGTTCTTATGGACAAAGGTCTCTCTAGGGGCTTGACTTGTTTCCTAAGCAGTCCAGACAAACCCTGTGTGCAATAGGGTACTTCTAGGTCAAGGGTCCCGACTAAGGGCCTTCAGATCCATTGTGTAACATACTTGGATTTGTAAATAAAGAAGGCAGCAATTGGGGGTTCAAACAGGTATGGGTTTCTCATTTTGTGAGACTAGATCTAAGGGCTTTGGGAACCCAAGGATGGATGAGATTACTCAATACCGTTAAATGGTACTAACCTTTTTTTTTAATACGATCTGGCGAGGAGATCGATTCATTTTTGCCTCAATGAACGTAGGTAGCATTCCACTTTGCTAGAAAGAATGCGTCACATATTTCAGTTGAACTTTTGCACGAACGATAGTGCTGACATTGTAGAAATACGTGTGGAGGAGCACAATGGTATCCATTTGGAGGCGAGTGCAGTGGAGGAAAAACCCATTCCAATCTCTTTTAAGTTTAATTTTTTCATACTTGTATTGTTAACTCTTCCTTATTTGTATGTGTTATTTTTCTTTCTAATGTTTGTAGTTATATGACACTGCCATCGGTTTGACAAACGATGATATCAAATATTGAATCTTGATTGGTTGATAATAAGTTTTTGTAGATCATGGTGCTTAGTGCGCTTGCTGTTGGATGTTAGGTTTTTCACATTTTTATAAAAAAAAGATGTGGTTTTGATGTGAGTGCAACAATGTTTGTAATTGATTGTTAAGAATGATGTCATTTAAAATATATAGCACATCGAATAGTTACTTTTCAGAGCAGTTAAAAACGTTTTCATCATGAATGTCCTATATGATGGTATTCTTTGAAAGAGAGAAGAGTAGTTGGTATAGACTTAGTGTGGTAAGACATGGTGGATAAAAGGTTCCAGCATACGTTAATCTTGTCGTACAAGCGACCGTATACATTCAAAAACTCGATTGAGATCATGTAAGATGAAGGTACAACGTCTGTGGACATACATACCATCATTTGCGGAAACTTCAAAAGCTGGCCCAAATCGCTGGAGAGGGAAAACCTAATTTCATCACACCAGTAAAAATATTTTATTTTTATTATTTAACTAAAAAGCAGTATTCATGTTTGGACAAACGAAAGTATTCAGGGGCATAGTTCTCTTAAGAGTCTTTTATGAGAAGTGAACAAAACACATCATGATATAGTTGTAACTTCTCGTAAAATTGGATATAGTGATTTTCGATAGTATCATTATCGCAATCGGATTTTGCACCTTGATTATTATTGAAGTGCATTTTGTAGTATTTGAGCATGTATCTTTCTGCCTTGATGATGACCACACTTATGACCTTGTTTATTTGGAGGGGATAACGTTACAGTTAGGGGAAAGTAAATAAGTATGCCTAGGATTTTTGGTAGATGTGCTAGATGGATGATAAATTTCAATAATTTAGATTGTGATACCTCACAACAACTACTAGGGTGATTGCTATACAAGATACAAAACGTGTTACGTAAAGTTTCATTTTCAAATATTATAAGTAATGATTCATTTTGTTCATAGGTTCATGTTGGTTTTAGGGCGAGTATCGTTTGTTGTGTTGTGGTTGCATGATGCACCTAATATGGTGACTCTAGACCATCAGCGATTCAAATATAGAGGAAGAACGTTTCGTGAGTGAATGCTCTAATAAGCAGATTGTACATCTGAGTGATACCTCGGCGACTAAAACACTAGTTCAGACTCATTACTGAATGCACAAAAGGTCTCAAGAGTATCCAACGAAAAAATAATTCTTAACCAATTGACTAAGGAGCAGAAAAAAAATGTGACGGGACAAAAGGAAATTGAAAAAAAAAAAAGTATGGAGAGGAGAGAGCCCTTAGCAAATCAGAGACGAAGCCCACGAAAAGTTATGGTATAAGGGACAAGACTTAGTGATCCATAAGTGTAATAGGTCCTCTGTTCCCATACCACAAACAAAGCACATAGGGTTTGTAAACGACATTTTAGAACAGATACAACCAACAGTAAGCACAACAAGGTGAACCATAAGCCAAAGAAGAACAACCTTCTTGGCATCAGACAATCTCCGGACAATGTTACAAAACTTGGAAAAGAAGACTTGGCCCATCCTTCAAGGATCTGATCAGAAAAAAAAAACCTCTTATGCCATATTGGCTTGAGATTCGCCAACGCATGACTAATTTTTTGCCTAAGATAAGATCACCCAACACTATACAAGAACGGCAAGTGAGTTAGAGGGAGTTCTGTATGGAGGACACACTGCACATGTGTGGAGTGGCAAAGGGAGAAGTTGGACTCTTCGAGCTTGGTGGCGAAAATGACTTAGGAAAAAGCATGAGACGCACCAGCTTATGTGTATGAACGAACTTCTAAGCCTCTTTCTTTTTGTGTTGTCTTGAGAACCGGGTTCCTTTACCTGGTTCAGATTGCATTTCCGACGGAGGGCGATATCGGGCTCAGGTCGTCTCGGTCGTGGTTCTAGCCTCTCGCTGTTCGTAAAACGTTTCCTTGATGCGATGCATGGGATACGTTGGCCAATCTGTTTTTTTTTTTTTTGCAATTTTTAAAAAATTCTTTGTATTTTGTTGTACTTTTACGTAGACTTACGCATGCCTTAATGATCACGATCAAAATTATTTTTCCTCTGGTTTCTCTTGACGCCCGGAAATCATGAGTGCCTATTGCGATACTGTGCAATGAGTCTTTTCTTTGTGTATGTACATTTTGGAGATTCCCCTACAAAACCCATTATTTTTTTTTTTTTATGGACAATATAATAATAGACATAGGAGTTTGCAAAACTTTTGAATTTCACGCGTATAAGTTTCTTTAAGACTTTTCAATTTCAATTTGGCTTTAGGGATTAGGTGCGACCTTACTGACTTCAGATGCAATTGTTTTTGTGCCTTTTCGATTTTGCACGCATACATCTTTCACCACGTCGCATGCAATTATTTATCGCTCTCCTAACCCCTTTCTTCATGCCATCACAGACAAACTATACTTGTTTTTTTTCCCTCTCTTTGTGTTTTTTTTCCCCTTTTTGCTTCCATTGAATCTTGGTCTTGCTCCGTGTTGATTCTCGTGACCTCCTTTCCCGCATTCGTATAGACGTAGGAGGCCTCGTTGATCCCCCAAGTAATCGTAAAAATCGGACAACAGCTTGTAAGAAGGTTATGAACTCTTGACACTCCAATCGGATTGACCATGAAGTACTCAACACGGATCGACATGACCCTCTCGCGCACCTTCCCTTTCTCATCTCTTCCCTCCTATACTCCATCTCATCATTCTCAAGACTATAAATCTCGCAAGCGCCTCATTTTTGCTTGCTTGCAATACATTGGTCAACTTTGGTGGAGTAGTGGATAGATGAGGTGGTGATCAGCGAGTCGAAACGTCCTAACGAGTTGACTGAAACTTTGCAGGATTGCGCGCTGGATCGCTGCGACGGACTGCAGGATCCGGGCGAATGATCCGCGAATCTACGTAGTAGTTGAGTGGACAGGGTGACGATCACTGAGGTTTAGCGTTGGGTATGCAGCGGTTAGGATCGCCAGTACTCGAGCAAGTTGAGGTGTGTTGATGATTGGTTGGATGGTCTGGGGCCATAACTCGAGAGCAATAAATTTTATGCCTCATCTTCTTCTTCTTCTTCCTATATTTGGAATTAAGTTGCATGGCGAGAAGGTAGTTTTCCTTTATAGTGTATATCCTCTTTTTTCCTCTCTTTCTTCGTGGATGTACAAGTGAGTGAACTTGAATGACTTTTGTGTGTATACTTGGCTCGCGATGGCTGCATGCATATGAGTGTGTCTTCTAGCTGCGCCCCTCCTTCCACCATTGCATTGTCAAAATCTCGTCAGGAGAAGATCGTTGAAACTTGAGACCCAACGACAACCGTTTAATGAAGTGTATGTCTCTTTTTCTCTCTCTTACTGTTACGAGGATCGAGGTGATGTATGCATGATGAATGGATGGATGCGTCCCTCTTTTATTTTATCATAGTTAAATATTTTGCTGGAAAACTCATTTGCGCTCTCAATCAACGAAGCGAGTTTGTCTCTGGTACAAACTTTCATTTGCAAGGAGAGAGTAACAAGGAGATCTGTCGTGCCTCTGCTGATTGCGAATGCGAAACACTCCAACCTAATGAACTCACCGTGCCCTCATCTTGTCTTCATTCTGAATGAACGACCTTTTCTGTTTGATGGAAGGGTTTTTAAAATGGGTACCCTTAAAGTTGCTCTACTCGTGAAAATCTTCGTTTTTCTTGTCACTTCCAAGGGAACACCCATCCTATGCCACGATCCGAGTATGTTTGTTGTCGTCACTCAAAACTACCTTTCAACTTTATCTTCGCTCTTTTTGAAGAATTCGTGATTGATTATTCGATAACTTTTCTCTGAACTCAGTGATCAGCTTTCTGGTACTTCCCCTATGTACACGAATATCATGTATAAAAGTCACGTCGTATTGCCTGCTTTCCTCCGAAATTAATGGGGAGGCCTTGTCTCGTGAACGGTGGATGCGTGTGTATTGGCCGTGTGGACTGAGCCAAGGGAGCCATTAGGGCACCGACTTCTCGAACATCCCCGTCCACGACCTTATCGTACAATGAGGATTAAACACATGTCTGCAAGTGGGATGTACGAGAAGTCGTAGCCAAGATTGACGGCCCTTACCATTTTCCTTTTGAAGCACGGTGTTTTGGGTTTGTCGATTTGGGTTTTGTGATTGTTTATACTCATATCCCTCCCTACTCTGTGTTGCTTCCTTTCAATAAGTTGATTGTCATCCCGTGGCCGACAGTTGCTCGTCACTGGCTTCGCACGATGTGCAGTGACTGTCGCCGCAAAGAGCATTTCCAAGTCCAGGGGTTCAACTATCAGACATGTGGCGAAGATGAGTTTAAAACGAAACCCGTAAGACTGCGACTCTCGAATGCGGATTCCGAGCTTTGAGAGGAGTGTCATCAGTCCCTTGTTCGAAACCGAGATTTGACGTGCATTCCCCCTCATTTTCGACTGGGAAAAGGGCGGTGAGCGACCCGCTACGATGTTCAAAGACACTTTTGGATTAGATAGTAGTTGGGAAGGGACCCTTTTCTGCCTTTCTTGCTTCGTTCATCGCTCCATACATGGGACCACACAATCTTATACGTGGTATTCATTCTTGTTTGACTCTTGGATTGAGATCTACAGACTCTCGAAAAACTAGTTTCTTCTTTTTTACCACATTGCCTACTTTATTACCTGAGTTTTCAGTCCAGTTTGAGTCTCCACACTCAATTTCCAAAAATCCTTGGTATACCTCATTTTGCCGTTTTCCATACCCCTTTCCACGCTTTAGTCAGTCCGACGGGGAAGTTGTGCAGGGCGTGAGGTTTGTACTGGAGCTGGCACGTGACGGTTCTATAGCGAAGTGACGAACTTATGAAAGGACAGAAAAGAGACACTTCTCAGTCATTCTCAGTCACTCCAACGGTGTCCTCTCATGACATCTAGTCGATCAGCCGAGTCTCGAGCTCGATTGAGATGACGCAGCCTAGTCCCAACCCCAATCTCAACCTGAATTAACTGTCATCGTCGCCTTCTCCGCGTGAGGCTCCCCTACGGCCTATCTATTATATCCTCATCAAACCCATCCCGAATTGTAGCTTGAAGGTGTCAAAGCTAAAGGATATGCTTTGGGCGACCTGCAAAATGTAGTTCGACTGCTATTACATTGCGCTGCAGACACGACCGGTTTAAGCGCCATACGTGGGTAAATTGGGTCGGGTTCAAAGAAACCTTTTTAAAGTGATTTGATGGAGTCAGTAGGGACGTTGCTTGATACATGTTACAAAATCGACCTCAGGAGCTAGACAAATTGCTGCTCGATTTTGTAGATAGGTTTCAAACTGCATTGGATAGATTTGGAAGAGGGGGAACGATTGTACGAGATATGGTCATCAAGCATTCATGAAATCCCGATCTTAAGGTGAAACTTAAAAAGAAAAAGTATCCTCCTAATATGAGCGCAATAAGCGACATTATAGCTAAGACGCCAGAGTTTGATACGAAGGATATAAAGAGTTACGCAGACCAAGGGAATGCAAGCACCATTGACAAAATTAAGGATGCAGCTGCGAAACGACAATATTTGCTGCAATCGATCGGTCACTTTTACCAACATGGGCCAAAGCCTGGTTCCGGGATCGCATGATAGATTAAATACTCATCAGGGCATCGTTTCCCAGATTGCACCGCCAAACCAACCCTTCGCCTTCCCTTCCTCCTCCTGCCGCGTCAGCAATTGCGCCCATTGGTTCTTTTACACAACAATTGTAGACAACCGCACGAACGATTGATGTGACTAACTAACACTTGGCGCAAATGATCTATATTGGGACCAAGCATCAGTCGGAATGGTTGAATGTGCCGATGGAGAGCCAAAGTAAACATCTGGGACAATTAGAGCACATTTTTCGAGAATTTTTTTACACAGAATGTCACTTAGAATGCAGCTCGAGCCCCTCGGATCGTCGCCACTCTGCAACTTCCTGCCTCTCTCGCTCCGCCTGCTCCTCTTGCCACTATGCCTGCTCATTCCCCGACTGCCATGACTCCTGCCAACGTTACCATTGCTACAACCGCTACTAGATCGTGCTAAAATTGTAGGCAACCTCGTCACTTTGACCGATAATGCCATATTTCAAAACAACAACAAGCACCACCAACTGTCGCTCCCGTTGCTACTAATCAAGAACGGATAACTGCTCTCCTTGGTGGGGATGAAGGATCGACCCTCCTCACCCTCCCAACGCCACATGCGGATCAGATAGCATTCACACCAGGATGATCGAGAGTGGGCAGTGCGTGACTCAGAGCTAGGACCGTAGTTTAGAACAGGGGAGATCGGCGTCTTGCATATATTAAAGAAGTTGGACATTTAAATTTGTCCCTGTCGGCAATCTCCTAACAATATCCAAAGTCACGAACGACAAGTTGCTATAACATTGTTAAAAGAACCAGAAGCGATTTACCTATTAACGGATCCAGCGAGTGTTGAAGAAGTAGGAAGAATCGAAAGAGTCAGTTGTAAGGTCATAAACTCCCCCTGTATCTTCTCCTTCGGCCTTGCAATTTGCTAAGGCACTCGCTATTGATATCGCGCACATAGCTACGATCTCCTTTGTAGAGAAGGACTATTTTATCCACGTCTGACCTATCATGTGGAAAAGTGTTGAGTGTGACTGTGAAGTTTGAGGAAAGTTGTTTAACCCCTTGATTGATACATGATCTTCAGTTGTAGCTCTTTCGTTTGATGCAGTCTGAAAGATGGGAACGTTGAACTCGATCCTTCCTCTCTCTCGTAAGGATAAATATATCTTGGCAGATAAGGAAGAGATTAATATAGTTGGGATGGTGGAAAATGTGGCGATCAAGGTTGGCCAAGTGCACGTGTTAGCTAACGCGGTAGTAATCCTTGCGCACTCGTATAACGTCTTGTTGGGCCCACCTTGGCTAATGGCAGTAGGCGCGCATCTTCATTTGGTTGTGTCAGTTGATACAATACTGAAGGTAAGCCACCGACTCTTCCACTTCGTGTATCCATGCATCCAATCACTGAAAGAGAGAAAATGGAGAAAACTCGATAGATTGGGATGGTTGGAATGACAAAAAATGACGAGGTTGACAAAAATGAGAGGGAGGAAGAAGTTAGCGATCCTGACGATCTCTATCCAGAAGGTAGTAACAGTGACTATCTCCTCTCCAGGGAAAGAATATGATGAAGCCGACTATGCTGACCTACTGTATCGCATGCCTAATGAGGAAGAATGGAATGACCTCGCCAAACTATCTGTCCATGAAGCGAGGGAGGGAAACGGAATGACGATACATGCTTTGGGAGAAGATGCTTACAAGAAGATCAAGGTTGCAGCTGCAAGGTACCCTTGGAAGCCTGAAGCCAAAAAAGAACAGGGCTTCCTGTCAAAATTGGCATGGGAGGTGGCGGCAACGCCAAGGAAAAAAAGAGGACTAGGTATCATGGACCCCCTGTAGCAAAACACTGCCGCCTAGCTAAATGGCCGATTCAGGCCATGATGGAAGTCGGGTCTAAGATATGGATGTTGCTAGCAGAGTATATCTTGGGGATGGAGTGGGAACTGCAAGACCATACCAAAGTCTGGCTCAACATGCTACTCCCTTCCTTCTTCAATCACAGACCCAGCCTTAGCTCTTGGAATAATGTTCAGCCAACTGAATGACCTTTTCTGAATTCTAAGCAGGAAGTACTTAATAAAGTTTTATTTGATAACCCTTTAATTCTCTAGTCCGATGGGTGTAGGTTCTCTGCGTCTGAAGCAGCCGGGAATTTTGGGCTGAGCTGAATTAGGAGAGGGATTGTGAAGCTCATAGATATCTAGGATCCAGTCCACTCATGCTTTCTAGAAGCCACACAGATCAGAAGACTGCTCCCACGGCTTCACAACGTGGCCAAGCACTATAAGGACATTATTGAGGCTATCCCAACTTCCTGGGTTAACTTACTGCAACCGGATGTGGAACATGCAGCCGGTACGTGGCTTCGGTTGGCTAATCAGATAGTGCAGATTCTCAGCCCGGATTTAGCCTCAGGACTCAGAGTCCAAAAGTGGAGGCTACCAGTGGTTCGACAGTTTCAGGTAAACTCGCTTCGGTGGATGCTGACTGTCCAATCAGCGACACAAGGGATATGGTGGTACCTAGAGTCGTACCTAGTTCTTCATCTCTAATCAGTCATGCCTGTCCCACAACCAAGTGCAGATAGTGAAACGTCCCTGCTGGTTGACTGAAGCCTATCTGTTATTGCGAGCCCAGGTCTTGTGGAACCAAATACAGTTTTTTTGCTGCCATTCGGCAACCAAGGATTATACGCCTGATGTTCTGTGTGATCCTTGGTTGCTGGTGTATTCTCCAGGTGTCCTCTCCTCAGAAGAGTCTTGCATTGCGAGCAGCCCAGGTTGTCTCCATCAAGACTCCTCTACAGCAAAGCGCCTCATATCCCCAATCAGAGACCAATCAGGCGCCCAGCAATGGGTGAAGAGGTGCTGATTCACGAGTCTCTACATTCAGTTGTCCAAACTCTTTTATTCTTATTGTCAAATGAGGGACGCTTGACCCGCTTTCCAGTAGGTGCTGCTCTCCACCAATAGATGGAGCCTCCCGGACAGAGCGGTGGCTGCTCCTGTCAGGACCCCTAGCACCAGCTCAGGTTGAGAGGATGCCCGCCGCCTCCACGGGGGGGTATACGAGCAGAGGGAAAACACACACACACACACACACACACACACACACACACACACACGCACACACACACTTTGCATGGGAACAAATTGGAGGTCTCATACAGGGAGCTGGGTGGGGCCGCGGGTGGGGAGGGCGGCTAACGCAAAGACCTAGCATGCATCCCCTGGATAGGCTTAGGAATAGTGGTAGTTATGCTTGCAGGGGTCCCCTGGGTAGGCTTAGGAGCAGTGGTAGGTAGATAGTGAAAGATAAAATCGAGAGAAGGAAAAAATAAAAAAGAAAGTTGTTCCTTCCAGGTGAGGGGCCCTCAACAGAGGGCCTCCCTCCACCACTCACCAAAAGTGCAAAATGAGAATGCATCTCCCCTACGCCACGGGGAATACATCGGTATATTTTTTTTCTCTTGTGCATGTGGTGAGCCGCAGAGAGAGGCCAGGTGAGCCTATTTTTGGCTACAACATGGTGAGCAGCCGAGAGAGGCCAGGTGAGCCAAGTTTTGGCGAGAACATGGAAATATACGACCTCAAATATTTTGCCTTTGTGCATGTGGTAAAGTGCCCCAACGAATCTACATCTGGCATAGCATCCCCGGCCCCAAAAAAAAACAAAATCTATTGAAAACAGAATAACGAATTTGTCCTTCGGAACATCCATTAAAATTGGAACGATACAGAGAGAAAGAAGATTAGCATGGCCCCTGTGCTTTCAAGGATGACACGCATAAATCGAGAAATGGTCCAAAAAAAAAAATAATAATAATAAAAAAAAAAAAGAAAGAAAGAAAGAAAGGAAGAAAGAAAGAATAAGGAATCTGCCAAATTTGTGACTGTACTGAAGTTACCCCAAGAAAAGGGAAAAAGAAAAAAAGAAAAGAAAAGGGGAAACTTTGTGGGAGTCACAAAAATGAGTTATAATTGCACTATGGGCCAAGATACAGTTTTGAATTGCAGTTCTGGCAATGTATACAACCCAGCTCTCTGGCCAGGTAGGGTGGCCAAAGTGCAATTGCAAACTGCATCTTGCCCCATAGTGCAATTATACCTCTTTTTTGTGACTCTACTGAAGTTAAACAAAAAAACAACAATGTATCCGTGCGCCCCTAAACACACAGGGCCTGGAACAAACGACAAAACTCATCGCGGTGTATCTTTCCATGTTCTAGCGGATCATTCACTCCGCTCACCACAAGACAGATGCAGCAATAGGAAAAGGGCCGCTCACCTACTATCGCATGCACAAACGACAAAAATAATGGCGGTGTATCTTTGGATGTCCCCCCCCCAAAAAAAAAAAAAACTAACTGAGGAACAGCTGGCAAACAGCACGTGACATAGAAAGAAGACAAGCGCAAAAAGAGGCCACGGAACTCAAACATGAGGCGGCCCGGCGGGAGCTTATCCCACAGCCACTCCGACGAACCAAAAAAAAAACAAACTAACTGAGGAACAGCTGGCGAACAGCACGTGACCTCGAAAAAAGAAAAAAAAAAGCAACAAGAGGCCACAGAACTCGAACATGCGGCGGGAGCTTAGCAAATGCCACAGCCACTCCGACGAGCGTTCCTGCTGGGCCCAACCACCCATGTCCCTACTGCTTTCCCAAGACTGGCAGCTGTTTCGAGTGCTCAATCAACAATCTCGGAGGGAGAGCGCTAATTAGGCAGGAGCATCAAATCTGATACAAGTGCATCACCAATTGAGAGCATGCCCCCAACGTAGAAAACAAAAGAGGAGGTAGCGAGACAAGGTTCAATCAGTTCTTCTCCCACACTCTCCTAACTAAGACCACGACATACACCTCCCCATCTCCCCCGCCATCCCATGGGAACGACCCCTCCCCTCCTCACCCGCCGTGCCTCTCCCCGCACCACATTGGACTAGTTCCATCCGCTTCTGTGTGGAAGGTGCAACAAAAGATCCGAGAAGCACAGCACAACCACCCGAGAGAGAGAGAGAGAGAGAGAGAGAGAGAGAGAGAGAGAGAGAGAGAGAGAGAGAGAGAGAGAGAGAGAGAGAGAGAATGGATGAGGATAAACCAAATGGCCATTGACCCCCTTGAAGTTCACCCCAAACGGCTATTAACCCCCTTCTCCCCAAATGGTTTAACCCCCTTTAACCACCTCAAACTGCTTAAGCCACCAGTACTTCCTCGAGTCGTGCCCGTTAACGCGCCACGATTTTAGGATACGCACGGGATACTACAGGAGCGCCCAAATTCATCCGACTGGAAACATTTCTACTCTTTTTTTTTCCGCGGCCGATAGCTGGGCCAAGTACTGGTGTAAAACTCCTAGTTTGTGACAGTTCGCCTTGTATCGTACCTGATTGGTTGAGGGATGGGTTAAGGTAGGTCTCAGTAGAAGAGTAGGATAAGTTTGGAGACTGTGATAATGTTGTTGGGTAATTGGTGGTAGTTGGTGGTAGTTGGTGGTTGTTGGTGTCACTACTTATGGGAGGGATTCTCCAGCAGTCTGGATCTGGATTCGGCCGGAGTTGCCAGATCTGGAACCAAGTCTGCTGTTTTCTTTTGTAAGGGACGCCGGGCCCGTTTCCTGGTTTCTTTTCATAAACCACTAGTACCTTTCCCGCGTGGGAAAATAGGGAAAACTGGCAGTTTTCCCAAGCGCCTGAATTTTCGGAGGTCGGGCCCAACGACGACTGCCATTGATAAATCGGATCGGCGGCCGTCGTTTCGTTTCGGCCGCTGCAAAGGTCGGATGCCTACCCGAGGCCCGCTATTTTCCAAGCGGCAAAGGTACTGGTGGTATAATAA
>BFEA01000324.1:1790674-1813280 GCA_003427395.1 Chara braunii | reverse complement strand
AGAGAGAGAGAGAGAGAGAGAGAGAGAGAGAGAGAGAGAGAGAGAGAGAGAGAGAGAGGGAGGGAGGGAGAGAGAGAGAGAGAGAAGGCATCTTCTAGCACACGCAAAAGCTGTCACCCGCAGAACAGGGCTGCAAGATAGTCCTTCGCACTCTATAGGTAGCGTACAGGAGTTTGTCGCGTTGTCGTGTTTGATGCAGGGAAAACGCCGTCCTGCAACGGCCCAAAACGCCCTGGCCCTCCACAAAAGGAAAACACAGGGCCGTACCGGTAGTCCAAACATTGTACAGCGATCCAGGCCTTCGCGGGCCCGACGGCCCTGATTGCCACGCGATCTTAAGGTTTTAAGATTGCGGGGCAATCCAGGCCATCGGGCCGGTAGGACCGCGAACGGCTCGGATCCCAAAATTCTCACATTAGCAACTTTTATAAATGTAGGGAAGGAGATAAACTTCCACAGCCACTGAGGGGACACTGGAGGGTAGGAGGGTCTGACGGGGCATACTGTATATCTTGGTGCAGACACCCTGGTACAGGCAGCCTAGTACAGACAGCCTGGTACAGAGACTGGTACACACAGCCCTGGTACAGAGAGCCTAGTCAAGAAAGCCTGGTACAGACAGTCTGGTACAGTGACTGGTACAGTGACTGGTACACAGCCCTGGTACAGGAAACCCGGTCAAGAAAGCCTGGTACAGAAAGTCTGGTACAGAGCATGGAGCAGAGCATGCAGCAGAGTTTTGTACAGACAGTGTGGTAGAGACAGGTTTTGGTAGAGAGACTCTAACAAGCAGTATGGTGCAGAGTCTGCAGACCGCTCGTACAGGCAGCCTGGTCCTGAGATTGGTTCAAAACTGGCAGCAAAGGTCCTAATCAAGAAAGCCTGGTACAGAGCATGGTGCAGACTCTGCAGAGTCTTGCACAGACAGTGCAGTATAGACAGGCTTTGGTAGAGAGCCTGGAACAAGCAGTCTGCTGCAGGCACGTCGTACAGGCAGCCTGGTACAGAGATTGGTAAAAAACTTGCAGCAAAGCTTTCATATATACCAAGGTCGCACAAAAAGCTCACTAGCAGCTAGGTTTCTGTTTTGCGCCACTGGCCTGCAGATAAACACTAAACACAGTAAAGCAACAACGTATAATTCTGATTCCCAAGGGACCAGCCTGGCACCTTTGCAATTGGCTGAATAATTATTGTTCTGGCCTAGGCTGTCCACCCGCCAACGGTACCCCGGGGCATGTTAAGACTCCAGTTGTGTTTTTTTCAGTGTTGGAAGGCCTTTTCTGCGTCCAATGAAAGCAGAGCCCAACTGCAGGGTCCTTTTTAGTTTTTCAGTGTTGTCCTTTTGGGGTGGGGTGGGGTGGGGGGGGGGAGGGGGGGGAAGGGGGGCATAAATGGGGCTTCGAGGGGGCTTACAAAGGGGTTTAAAGGGGTTGGCTTGGGTTGATTCTTTTATTTCACGTTTTTTATCTTCGATTGAGTAAGGAAACAAGGTGGCCCTCAGCCAAAAAAAGTTGTTTGCACTTGCAGTGCTACACAAAGCACTTTCCAGCTAGGCTACCAGAGTGGCCCAGGACAACTCGCCCGGCCGGGCAAAAAAATAAATAAATAAATAATTTAAATAAATGATTTTCCTAAATTTCCTAACTTTACTTTTATAATTTTATTTAAATTTTGGTAACGAATTTCGATGTGACCCTGAGGGAAAAGTTGTTCAGACAGTTCAGCTTATTTTTCTGCATAACAATGATAACATAGTTTTCTTTCAGATTTTTATTTTTATTTTATTTTATTTTATTTTTTATTTTATTTTTTTTGCTGTGGCCTTCTTTGGCCCTCGCACGGTCGGGCCGGCCAGGCAAACAAGGTGACCCGTGCACCCCGGCTGGTAGCCTAGCTTTCCAGATACTGTTTTTTTTTTTTTTTTGTCTTCTGTTTTGAACGGGGGTTGTCTGGGACCCCCCTCCCTGAAGTCCTGTCCACCTGGGCATGCGTCCAGGCCCACAATTTCTGCCCAGGCGCACAGAAAAAAAAAAACAGCCCAGGTTTTGGCATGATAACTCGTGACTTTGGACCTGGTACAGTAGTTTCTTTCACACAGGTTTTTCATCTTCTTTCTTTCCTCCCATTTCTGCTAAATGACCCCAATCACTTCAAAGATCTAAATCTACCCAACGGGTTCATGACCTTGGACAGTTGTGTTCATGACTTTGGACCTGGTACAGTAGTTTTCATGACTTTGGACCTAGTACAGTAGTTTTCATTTCAACTTGAACGTCAAGGGGTAAGCAGTTGCACAGCTGTCTCATCCAGCAGTTTGCAAAACTTTGCAGTAAATTGAATTTAATTGATGTAACGAGAACTAGACTTCATTGAATTACGATGGGGATAGACTATGATAGATGCGTCTGTAGGCTAAGTGCTAAAGCAGGCTGAGAATAGACACACACACGGGATACGCTATACTCTATACTTGAACCGAATCTGGCCATCGTTGCGGCCAGATGCGTGCGGAAAACGTTAACTTCAATCATGCAACCTTATGCTCTATAGCTAGAGGGCGTAGTTGCACATCCCGTGCACGGCAAGTGAAAAATAAGAAAATCGTGGCGAGTTGGAGGCGTGCTCGCCACAATTTTTCTGTCACAGAAAAGTTGTCAGCGGGATCTCCAGCCACAAAGCTGGAAATTCGCCAAGAAGTGCTTTTGTGAAGAATCGAGCCTCCACAAAACAGCAGTAGACAGTCCGGAACTCCGCACACTGTGACAGATGAAAAAAAAAAAAACTCTCCTGGAATTCTGACAGGTTTTCCCCCTGCCAAGTTTGGCGAGTAAGTGCGACGACACACCTGCTCGCCAAACTCAGCAGATGGCGAGTACTGCAATTAGGCCTAGAGGCTCTTCACTTGCTTTCCATACATGGACCGAATGGATGGCACCAACGCATCCCAATGATTGCGACCCAGGCCTCAAGAACAATGAGAAGGACTAACATCATTGTCCCGTACTCGTACCGAATCTGGCCTTCCTTATGACAACACGCATGCAGGACAACTCTTATCTCAAGTACGCGACCTTATGGGCCAGCTATACATAACGCTTCACTAGTCCACGTATGAACCGAATTCATGGGACCGAAGCCTCCCAATGATTGATTGTCAGCCAGGCCTCAAGACTACAGCGATAATACTATAGAATGTGGGGGGGAAAAAAAGAAGAAGAAGGTGGGGAGGAATCAGAGGGGGCATCAGATCATCCAGCCACATACGGAAATAACACTTTGCCAATACCAATCACAGCTCGAGGCAGACGACAACAGCTTTGGACAGCTGTCAGATATCTCATCTCAATAATTCCTGGAACGCCTTCTTGACCCTTGGGTGCATACGTAACATTCCAAAGTAATGTAATTATTATAATAATGTTTTGGCACTCTTTGGAGTATCAGATACACACTTCAACACGTAGGCAGCTGATATGAACCCCTTTTATTCCCTAAAGCTCTGTGATATAAATAGCAACCAAGGCTTTCGAAATCCGAATGACAGCATAAGCTATGCGATGCAATGCTCTCCTTCAATATACATAGGACAGATACTAGCGTCTTCACCCGAATAGAACGCGCGGTCATTATCGCTGCATGTAGACTGAAAGTTGTACCAAATACGGCCATAATGACCGGGTGTTCTATTGACGCGGTGAAGACAGTATTTGTCGTGCATACCTAATCCAGGAGTGGCTGAAATCGGGTTGACATGCAGGGAAAGCTATTTGCGTCAGAGGTGTGAAACAGTGGAAGCAACTCCATCGAAGTCGTCCTGTGTGCGGAGGAAGAACTGCACACGCGATTGGTACGCCCGAGATGATGCGCACAAGAGTAACAGAATAACGCAAACAGTACGGCATCACCTGCCGCTTCAGGAAGGATATTGACGTGGAACAGCCAAGATTACCCCGGCTGAGAGAGTCTGAAGAGCAAACCGTACCAACATCCCCATCCAAATAGGTAAGCAAAAGCGTAAACCAGGGAATGTTCCTAGAGACTGCCTTTAGTATGCACTTGACAGGGCGCACTTGATAGGATGTTGGTAGAGAGTGGCTTTAGTATGCACTCGGCAGGGCGCACTTGATAGGATGTTGGTGGAGAGTGGCTTTAGTATGCGCTTGACAGGGCGCACTTGATAGGGTGCACTTGAGATAAATAGCAATGTAGTGGGCCATCATCCTTCGCGATACAACGGTGGATAATAAAGATCACGAGTCAACGTCCTCGAACGAGGCAGTGCGACAGGTATTGCTCGCTGCTACGGCTGCATTTGGAAGTGTTGGTAATCGGAGGGGGAGGGAGGGGAGGGGGCAAGTGAGACAAAGAGAGAGAGTGAGGAAGACTGGAGAAGGACGGACGAGTGAAGCCAAATATCATCTTCCCATCAAATGAAACTAGTAAGGGTCCAACACCACAACCGAAAAGTTCCTCTTTTTTTGGGTTTAGCGTTTAGAGAGTGGAAAGGAAAGGGGGTGGAAGGCAAAGGGGATGGTTATGGAAGGGGGGTGCGTAGGACGAGCTTGCCAGCGAGAGAAAAAAGCACATCCTTCATCCAGGAACAACCGGAGAGGATTCTTGTCGGTGAGTGCAGTGTGAAGCGGGAGGAGACAATGCGGATAGAGGACACTCCAGCAACAAGGCTAGGGCGATGAGACATGCATATAGATGTAATGAGTTTGTATCACTGAAGTCGGCATATTGTTATAAACATATGAATGACTAAAATGAATAACTCACAAAGGGAGAGACTGTGAACAAGACAAGACAAGACAAGACAAGACAAGACAAGACAAGACATAAAGGTGAAGTGCGGTGAGCGTGCAGCACAAGTGGCATATATTAAGAGAGTTAGACTACGACTTAAAAAGCGAAGTCACGACCAATCACCTCTTAGAGTTAGGGTCCTCAGGGGTGAAACCAAGATCAAGGTGTGTGCGGGTGGATTCAACCAACATGAATGGACAGTGTTGTCGACAGGTGTGCTGTAAAAAAAAAAAAAAAAAAAAAACAACAACAACAACAACATCACCAGAATAGAACCTTTTCTCCAAAATATAACGAGAATAAGATAGTAGATATATTACCTCGTATGAACAGGATCACGCACTTGGTCATATATTACCTGCTATGAACAGGATCATGCACTTCGTCAAACAATCTACCAATAATACAAGTTGGAGAAACAAAGTACAAGGTTGCCCGCACCATCTGCGTGCTTGAGTGGGGAGTGCCCACGCACCTACGAACTTAGTGTGTGCAAGCACCCCAGGAGAGAATGCGTAGGTGCGAAGCACCGGCGTTTAGTACATGCTCCTGGAAAGCCGCTGTCGTTAAGTCGTGAAGATACAGAGTCCCTGACCAAGCGACATCGATGGGCGCCTGCGTTTTCCCATTCCGAGACCTTCCACTTGCAGCTCAGAAGGCAGCTATGTATACAGTTTGGAGCAGGCAGTCAGACTAGAAGGAGAAGATTCCACTGGATCTTTGTGCATGGCAGATGGATAAGCCGAGGTAGTTGGAAGCAGGCGGGCAATAGACAGGAAGACTCTACGACCTTTTGCTGTCGTAGATTGCACTGGAGGCAGTGTTGCTCCAATTGAGCAGCATCCAGAGCGCAGACACGGAGGCGATAATCGCAGGCGAAATGAAAGTCTGTACCGACATAGTTCTGAAGACAAAGAATTCGAGAAGGAAATGCGCTTCCGCAATGACAAACGACATCATTGTCGCCAAGTAGATAGGGCGGCTATTGAGGTTGAGAGCGCATATTAGACACAAGGAAGCTGTTGTCGCCGTCCACGCCGAGAACTCCCTGCCGTGCAGAGGAGATAATTCCGTCTCCGAATAAACGCCCACTTGCAACTTGGACAAATCAGTATAGCCCCAGACGAAGGCCGAAAGGCGCATCACGGCAACAAGCAGTAGCCAAACACTTAGGAGCTTCATCTTCTCTATCAGCGATTTGTCAGCGATCTGATCCTGAGATGCGGATCTATCGTCAACTAGCCAATCGCGCGATACCCCCGCCCAGACGTAATCTTGCGAATGGTTCCCTCCCAGAGGGGTATGCCAGCAAATCCCCAGAGCCCCCTCCCTGCAGCCAGACAAAGAAGCAAAAGGGGAAGAAGGGAAACAAGCAGAGGTTTGAAACAACAGAGAGAAAGAAAACACTTTTCGTCGGAACCTCGCTACATCCAGGCAAACACACCAGGAACAGAGCACACCTTGGCAGAAGCAGGAAACACCAAAATAAAAGGCAGGCAGAGAAAGCACACAGAGGTGAAACAACAGAGGAATGAAGACGCCTTTTCTAACTGCCACTCAACAGACCCTATTCTCTCTACTATGCCTAATTCTTCTAAAAAATGCAGACAACCAAACAAGTCCGAACAGCACTTAAACCACCACTACCTTTCACAGTGTTGGGAAAAGTGGGAATATAACCTATAGACTATAGTACCTCTTCCGCATTCTTCGAGGGCTGGGTCCAACGCCGGCCTCCGATGATAATTTCCATCAGCAGCCACCATTTCGTTTCGGCCTCTGAAACGAGCGGGGGCCCTCCCCGCGGCCAATGTACGCGAAAGGTAGTGGTCCTTTAAACCACCAGTACTTGGCCCAGCTATCAGCCGCGGGCGTTTGACGTTAACGCGGCGGTAGTTGCGGGCTTCGGGGCACCGAACCACAATGGCTGGAAGCGCCAGCCAAAATGAAAACGAAACGGTGCCCCGGCGGCTCAGCAAAACTTGGCGCGCAGGGGTATCTCGGCTCGGCATCGATAGCTGGGCCAAGTACTGGTGGTTTCAGAAGGAAGGTTGCCTACCCTACCAGTAGTAGTACCTTAGCAAGTCAAAACCAGTACTATAGTCCCAACAATAGCAGTAACTAAGGGTAAATTTTAGCACAAAGCCAGTAAAATTCACACAGCAGGCCAAGGTTCTGGCCAACTCAACATAGCTCTATCCCACATGCATAAATGAAGGCAAAGGCCGCAAAGCATAGATTTGTGCCCCACAGGAGTGGACTTCTGTTGCCAGAAGTGTTTCACAAAGGGTTTGTGACTTGTACACGAAAAATTAAGTCCTGGAGAATTCAAACCTTAGCCTGGCCCTTCTCTCCCCAACCCATCGTATAATTTATACCGCTGACTAATCAGTGTAATCACACATCTTTGGAGCCACTTACTATCGCTCCACTTACTCGAGAATCGAATAAATATATGGCTATCATGGCATTATATCAACTTATAATTTTATATGCACATAGTCAAATGGAACTACCTGACATACAATTGCTAGAACGTAGAGAATAGGACCAAAAAGGAAGGGGCTCTGAAGGAGCTGCTTTGGGGCTTTCACCAACTCGTCGGCAAGGCTGAACCCTATACAGAGAGTTTTTACATCTACGCCAGCAGGTATCTGGCAAGCCCTGGGCAGTCCCAATCCACTGGTTTGGACGCGCCAGATGTGTGGATGATCAAAATATTGAAAACAATGTTTTTCGTCCCTTTGTCACTTTTCTGAGAAGAGGGGAGGGGGGGGAAGCTCCAAGGAGCCTGCAGCTGTTGGAAGCCAAGTACAGAGCCGACTGGAAAAGAATTCTGCAACGAAGCAGGGCAAGCCCGCCAGCAGCAGAGGACATCAAGCAGAGGCTTTTGAATCAAGCCCTCGGCCGGGTAATGATAGCCATCGTTTCGGGCAAAGAACTATCCATTCATTGGTCCCGAGGAGTGAGCTGCGGGGGAAGGTACACAGGGTAGTCCGCCCTGCTGTGCACACAGTCCAAGCCTGACTGTATGGTCAATGCTGGGACGGTACCATCCGCGACCGACAACTGGGGTCCTGTGCCGGTCGTCACACGCCCGGGGGCGGGTCCCTCGGGCACCAGTGTTTTGCTGGGCACGATCACTGGATGGGTTGAAGTGCAGGCAGAAGGTGGACCCGGCCCCTTGTGGAGGCCGGAAAGCAAGCGAGTCGGTGGGCCTTGTCTGGGTAAGGATCGCAGTGGTTTGTTCCTTCTCAATGTACCAGGGACGCTGGACCCGGTTTCCACCAGGTGTACCTCCCCACCAATAGACTGGAGCCTGACGCTATGGCACCTCGACCCCGGTGCCACTCATGTCGTCCCGGGACTGCAGGGTGCCACAGGTTTTTTTTTTTTTTTTTTTTTTTTTGAAAGAAGCTCCAAAAATGAGTATGCTGGCATCGTCAAGGAGATTTTCAGTACTCCAGTACAGCCAATGGTTGGCTAATGGTCATCTCAACGTTCCTTCTCATATTCAGGACTGGTGCGAGGAAAGGGGGGTTTGAGGGCGGGCGGGGGGGCGGAGGGAGGCGGGTTAAGATCAATCTGGTACATGGCCCTGAACCTGTTTGAACTACTTTGAACCCCCTTCATACACCTTGAAATCTGTCAATCCCCAACATGGTATTTGGAAATAAACTCAGATTTGGGCTCCATTGAATATGCACAAGGCCACCATACCCATCGCGGCTGAGAAGATGTCTCCTTGGGACTGCCGAAGTTGTCGTTATCCGCAAGACGGGTGGACTAGGACCTGTCTGGGCTGAACAGCCCGGATGAACCACTAGACTGAGCAGCAGAACCAGACAGCATACTCTTGTTCTGCATACTCTGCACTATATTTTTTTTAACTACAGTCATTACTATGACCGGTACCTACTGTCTTCACCCGAATAGAACGCCCGGTCATTATAGCTGTATTTGACACAATTTTCAGGCCAGATATACGGCGATAATTACCGGGCGTTCTATTCGGGTGAAGACGGTAGTAAAGCAAATGTGCAACTGCAGTCTGGGGAGACTGCGGCTTGGGATTTCACCATGAGGGGCTGAAACACCTTACCCACGAATCAAATACGCTGAAGAATATGTTGCAGACTGGCCGGCGCATGCGGCAATCAACGCAGTGTCAACCATCATCTAAAGTTTTTCTACAGTTCAATCTTGAAAACTGCTTTGGTATTTCCGCGGACAGCACGCGCGCGATTTACTTTCCTGTCCTGGTTTGATCTCTCACCTTTGTGCAAATGATAGCCCTAGAAGAATAATGTCCAGTTCCATACAAACAACATAGCAACAACAAAATACCTCCACCACAAACATTCCCAGACTAAACCACTGCCCGCAACACCCTCCCCAGGTCGCAGCAGTAGACCGGGCGGGCGGGGGAGGGGGGGAGAGGTTGGGGGTAGGGGGAGGGAACTTGGTTGGGGAGCGGGATGGAGGATGCCTAGGATGGCCCCAAGACAAAACTCTGGGCACTGACCGCAACCACTAGATCGAGGACTGCAACAGCAAGAGCCTGTCACAAAACGAGACCGCGGTCTCTTGCCAATGAGAGTCCCCGAGGTTTGGCAAATCAGCGTTGAGCAAAAGCCAGGTTCACAAAATTAGGTTCACAGGTTCAGGGACAGCGATGGTTTAATGCCGATAGCACCACACACAGACAAAAGAAGTATACTGACAGACACAGACACACAGACAGCCAGTCAAAGAGACACAGACAAAAGAACGCTACAGAGATCTAGACAAACGTGCCGCCAAAACAGACTCATGGACAGCCACCAGCCGCAGACACACACACACACGCACACACGCACACACACACAACCTAATTCTTTGCCCTGCTTTGCAGCATGGGCTGTCTTGTCGATGAGGTAACGTCTGTGGGTGGCCACAAGTTTTTTTCTGCGGTGGGAGTTTGGGGTTTTGGCCACAATATCTCTGCGAGGAGGCTCGGAGAGTGTTTGCTGTCGGTGCCATTCCCGCCGGCTGCTCTTTCAGAGCACATGGAAGAATGGGGTAGCTTCTAGGGTGTTTTAAGCAGTAGCGCTCCTGGTGTCGCGTGGCGATCTTCTGTCATTTGGGATAGTACTCGCAGTGGCCTCGCTGTAGCAATAGGACATCATCCGATTCTGCAGGTTGCGCGGCAGGGGGGGGGTTGTGGCATTCTTGGTGTTGCATACAGGTTCTGCAATGTATTTTTCATTTGTGGTGGCGTTGTAGGTCGGCGCAGAGGGCTCAAAAAACAAATTTAGACCATTGGCATGTGTGGTCGGTGCTTTTTTGTTAGTGGAGCCTTTAGTGTTATGCTGTTTTGTGGCTTTGTGGGCCGACATGGGGTCGGTGCTTTCTTGCTGGTGTAATGACCCGCCAAAACACAGACTGAGAACACTGCTGATTTCTGGGATTTGCCGCTGGACTGGATGCCTTGATGAGATTCCCGCATTCCGTTGTGATTTCTAAGTCTGTCTGTGTGCGTGCCCGCTTGTCTGTGTGCCTGTCTGAGTGCTTGTCGGCCTGAGTGTGTGTGTGACCCACAAGGGTACTCGTCCATTTGGAGGCCCCGCAGGGCCTGTACTTGCCAGTGGCCGTGACTTTTGAGGGTTGCAACGGGGAAAACACCCCAAGTAGCAGGGGTAGGCCCGCGATCCTTAGAGCAGCGGGAACAACACTCGAGCAGCAGGTAGGCCGGCATCACTCAAGTAGTGGTAGAAGTGTCGGGTACTCTAGGCTGAGCAGAAGAAGACAAAAAGTTGGCATTTTCAGAGGCCCAGTAGCGGTAGGCTAGAGGTAGCCGGTACCAGTCCAAGTAGCCTGAGTCTAGGGCCTGTACGGACGATATCAGAGCCTGCAATGATGTTTCCCTCCGAAAGGGAGGAGGTGCCAGTTGCTGGAAGTCACCGCCCAAGAGGCAAGTACGCCACTATATCTTCTGGAGGAGCAAGTAGCTCCTCCTCATTTGCGGTGTGCAAGAATTGGCGACATACTGCTGGAGCCAAGCGCTGGACTTGGAGCGCTGCCTGGAGGAGGAGAGTAGCTGGGCGCTCAGCCTGGCTATGTCATTTTCCTTGCACATGTCCAGAACCCCCCAAAAAACAAAAACGGGCCTGAAAAGCCCCCAAAATTGTTTTTTTGGGGGGTCCGGACAATGTGGAAGGGTCCTGGACCGTTTTCTTTTTGTTCCCCCCCTCCCCCCCTGAAATTTCGCAGATCCGGACCTCCCGGACCGGATAGAATCCGGACTGAATCCAGACCATCTGCACGGTGGTCCGGATGTCTGGATTGTAGCCATGAGTCAAACTGTAGTCAAACTGTAGTCAAACTGTAGTCAAACTGTAGTCAAACTATAGTCAAACTGTAGTCAAAGTTCCATTTTTTCTCCTTAATTTTTAAAATCAAACTTCCATCTTTTCATCCTTTAATTGTTGACAGTGTAAACTAAAATAGAAGTGTTTTCAAACTTCAATAGGGGGAAACGATCTTCTCTGCCACAAATTTATAAACGGATATACACATATGCAGGTGTACAGAGATCCAACTCTGCAAACACGTGCGTACATTCCCATGTTTCTAGACATACAATACATGCAGATTCAAGCACGTAAAGATCACGGGTCCACGAACCATTTTTGTCCTTTTTTCCATTAAAAAAAAAGTCATCAGACAAGAAGCAAAACCGCGAGCTGTTTGTTTTCATACAATCATATCATTTTTTCTGTTTTTTTTTTTTTTTTTTTTTTTTTTTTTTTTTTACACGGTTAGCAAATAGAAGCCAAGCCTGGTCTTTGTCGGTAATTTACTAATTTCCAGCACCACGATGCTCCTTTTCCATTTGTGGATCAGAACTACCCTCTTTACCCGAATAGAACACGTGGTCCTTTTTTCTTTTTTCTTTTTTTTTGGGGGGGGAGGGAGAGGGGGAGGGGGGGCAACTTTTCCGTCTACTAGATGGAGTAATGACCGTGCGTTCTATTCGGGTGAAGACGGTAGGTAACCGTCGAGATCTCCATGCTGTTCGGTGATCTGGTCAGTTCCAATTGTCCTTGGTTCGTGTTCTTTCTTCTTCTTTTTTCCCTTTCACTAAGCGCACGACTCCCTTTCCTTTTTTTTTCCTTCTTCCTCTTTTTTTTTGGTTCTTTTCTTCGTCTTTCTTTTTTCTTTTCCTTCTTTTTTCCTTTTTCTTTTTCCTTTTTTCTTTTTTCTTTTTTCTTTTTTCGTTTTTCGTTTTTCGTTTTTTGTTTTTTGTTTTTTTTTCCTTCTTTTTCCCTTTTTCCCATCTTTCCTTTCCTTTCATCTTCCTTTTCAGGAGGTAAAAAGCAAAAAGGAAGACGAAAGATGGAAGGTCACTCCGTTTCACTGAGCAGAGAGAGAATGCAAGGAAGGAGACAAAGCGAGAGAGAGGAAGAGAGACACAGAGAGAGAGAGAACGACAAGAAGAAGACAAAATCAAAGCAGAGAGAGAAAGGCACTGACACAGAGAGAGAGAGAGAGGGAGGGAGAGAGAGAGAGAGAGAAAGAGAGAGAAAGAGAGAGGGAGGGAGGGAGAAAGGAAAAGAGAGGAAAGGAAAGGACAGCAGCTTCTTGACCAACATTTTAGATTACAAACGGCTATCCGATCGCCGAACGACTATTTGGTTTCCCTGCACCTCATTGCGAGTCAGCCAGCATTTCGCAAGAAATAAGTATTTTCTTTTTCGGGGGGGGCAGAGTGGAGGCGGGAAGGAGGGAGAAGGAGAGGGAAGGACGGGGAAGGAAGGGGAAGGAGCGGGAAGAGGGGGAAAGAGGGGACGGAAAATACATTTCGTTTCAATTCTCAATAAGGGTCAATACAGGAGGGCAACAGGATTTGATATGTTCGATGAACGAACACATTTTCAGATTCTGGTTGCCTAAAAACGTTTTTCAAAAGTTTGTTGGACAAACAACAAACATTTTGGGATTCAATCTGTCAGAAGGGCTAGGGGATAATGCAGGGGAGGGGGTTAACTTTTGTCAGCAGACACAACAAGGGAGGGAGACGTGAACAAGGAGAAGGAGAATGAATTCTTCAACAATAAGAAAAAGAAAGCAAGACGAATAAACGAAGAAGAAGAAGAAGAAGAAGCAGAAGAAGAAGAAGAAGAAGAAGAAGAAGAAGGAAGAAGAAGAAGAAAGAAAGAAAGAAAGAAGGAGAACAACAACAAGAACAAGAACAAGTAGAAAAGTGGACTGTGTTGGCCTCCAGCCTTCGGGATGCTACCGTCTTCCCCCGAACACAACGCACCCTGATTATGGCTGTACCGAACCGGAAATATAGCGTGTATACATTCATTTTGAGGGTGCGTTATGTTCGGGGGAAGACGGTAGTAGGGGGAAGTCATGGAGCAAGTCCGGCGAAAGACCGAGATCGCTCGCTCAAGTCCAGAAGATAGGAAAGAGGTACCCGAGGGTAGGGGAAAGTGGGCAAGAGAAGGAGAGCAAAATGAATGAGACACGCAAAGAAAGGGGGGGGGGGGAGGGAGAGGAAGAGGCGCGGCCAGCTGTAGACAAACAGAAGAGGCGTGGTTAGAGAGAGGAATGGTGCGAGGGGGGGAGGGGGGGGGGAAGTAGTGGTAGGTGGTCCAGGCACTCGAGGCCGAGCAGAAGAAGACAATAGGAGTTATTGTGAGAGGGGGAGTGGTGGGAGGCTAGGGCGGGAGGGAGGGAGGGAGAGAGGGAGGGAGGCAAACACAGTGCATATGCCTCCCAAGCTTTCTCCTAGAATCTGCATGTACAAGTAAGTCTCAGTTATGTGCACAGTGCCCCCTAGTACGCAGGTTTCGACCAGGTGCACACCCGGCGATCCGCAGAGAGCGAGGGAGGAGGGGAAAGAGGAGCAAAGGAGCGGGGAAGGAGAGGAGAGGAGAGGAGAGGAGAGGAGAGGAGAGGAGAGGAGAGGAGGGAATAGGAGCGAAGCAGTAGGCATTTTTTAACTTTTCCCGCTTAGAGACCAGTTTTCTTTTTCTTTTTTTTTCTTTTTTTTTTTTTTTCTTTTTTTTCGGGTGCTGGGAACCGGGCCCAGAGTACAGACCAATCATGTCTGAGCAGCCACAGAGCTGCGTGGGGTCTGTAGTGGAAAGACCTGCTGCAGGTTTTTAGCCTGTAAGTTTTTAAAACTGATTTAAACTTCGTCCCCCCAATACAACGCACAGTCATTATAGCTGCTGCTGTATTTAGACTGAAAGATACCCCAAATTCATACACAGCTATAATGACCTTATTACGTTGTATTCGGCGGAAGAGTGTAAGCTGGATAATGCTTCCAGTACATTGTTGTCCTCTTCTCCCTCTCCCTCCGTCCCTCTCTGCCTACGGTTTACCGGGCAGCTCTGTTTGACGATATATATATATATGGTCACAGAGATATCAGAGCGCAAAGGCGAAAAAAAGAAAAACACGAAAGAAATCAATTCGTATTTCTATCTTCTTCTTCCTTACAAGACTCCCCCTGTTCAGAACCTCTTGCGTACAAGGCCGCCCACGTGGATGTAGGTTGAGCGGCGGCTACCACCGCCCCTGTGTGTCATATCGACCCCCCACGTGCACACAGCCAAAAGGCAAAGAGGCAAAGAAAAGGGGAGGGAACAGTCAAATATGACAAAACAGGGGGAAACAAACATAAACAGATCCTAGCTGCCAAGTCCCACATGCAAGCACCCACCCCTCCCCCTCACAACAGGCCAAACGACGGGACAAGACCAACCAGGATATCAATAAACACCCTTGCCTGCAAAAAAGAGCAATCACAGATAACAAATCATTTTCGCGCTCGCCAGTGTCAACACCCCATCATGGTTTCGCCGTATGCTTCGCTGGTCTAAACTATATATCATGATCATCATAGAGAAAATCATATAATATATTGTCACAAGAGTATCAGAGCGCAAATGCGAACAAAAAGAACAAACGGGAAAAAAGAAAGAAAAACAAGAAAAAATGAATTCAATTTTTTAATCTTCTTCCTTATAACTCCCCCTGGTCAGTATATGTCATCTGGGATCTGTTTTGTTGGCCCCTGTTCTGTCTGTTTTATTTGGCTGTTCCCTTCCTCTTTTCTTTGCCTCTTTGCCTTTTGGCTGTGTGCAAGTGGGGGTCGATATGACACACGGGGGTGGGGGCAGCCGCCGCTCAACCTACATCCACGTGGGCGGCCTTGTACGCAACAGGTTCTGAACAGGGGGAGTCTTGTAAGGAAGAAGATTAAAAATGAATTAAGGTTTTCTTTTTTTTTCTTTGTTTTCGCCTTTGCGCTCTGATATCTCTGTGACAATACATATGTCTGTCTATCCACCTCCCGCCCCAGACATGCACACACAAGCCACGTGCATGGCATCATCGAAATCCCGCACAGGACCCCAAACACTCCCCTTTGTAGAAAAGGGGGAAAAAAGAAGACGATGATGGCAGAACAAGAGGGAAGAGGACAAGGCAAGACCAGCCGCGGAAGGGGGCGGATAAGAAGAGCATCATGTTTACATTTCTTTGCCTTTTTGAATGAACCTAAGCCACAATTGTCGCCAGATACGTTAAGGAAAAAGCATACGTGTGAGAATGCCTCCAAGCAAATCAAGAGGTGGGAGAGAAAAGGTGAGAACGAATAGATGGAAAAGCATACGTGTGTACTGTTTTTGAATTAATCCAAGCCACGATTACCGCCAGATTCATTCAGGAAAGCACAACTTCGACAGTGACCTTCAATATTCAATAATTACTGTAAAAAAACGATCAAGCATTGGAAGGGGTCGCGTGTGAGGACAAATAGATATAAAACCTGAGAGCTGAGAGCTGAGAATAAGCCCGTTGCGCAGAGCAGGACTACCTAGGGGAACGAAGAGGTAAAGACAGACGCGCGCGCGCGCGCGAGAGAGAGAGAGAGAGAGAGAAGGCAGGGAGAGTAACTTCGGTCGAAGTGGATGGATAGCACAATCAGAGCAAATGGCCCGTGTCGCCGGAGAGTCCCCCAACTCTCCTGCGATCCAAGGATACCCCTCCACATTGGCCCACGTCTCGGGCAAGTCGGCGTGGGACATTGCCCATCCAGCGTCTAGCGGACGCTACACTTGCCGCGGCTACCCCATCGCGGCGTGGAGGCTAGGATGACATCATCATGACGGACAAGTCGGCTAACGGCCTGGCGGTGGCTTGGCTCGCCCATCGCACACGCCGCCTGAGAAGGGGATCGGATGGACAGCCGTTTGGAGCAGTTCGCCTATCAGCCCCGACGGGCCCACCGCGCTGGGCCGTTGGTGCCCTCTCATCAGAGAGACTATTCTCTATTATACCCCTCAAGAAGCGGGAACTGTATCTTTCTCGGCCTTTCTTCTGTCTTTGAAGGGCTTCGCCAGTACTTCCTACGGACTTGTGCTCCACTGCAGTTCTTTTTTTTGTTTTTTGTTTTTTTTTTTGTTCCCCAAGGCTCCAATTAAGAATTTGATTACAAGCTTATACCCACGCCTCTTCCCATTAGGGCTGGAAGAGCCTCAGCCACTGGGGGGCACACTGCCGTGATTCCCTGCTCCACTGCAGTTCTTCGAGGAATTGCCATATATCTTTTTTTTCTTTTTTTTTTTTCTTTTTTCCTCACCTCCTTTTTTTTTTTTTTTTTTTTTTTTTTTTTCCCCCCCCCCTTTTTTTTTTTTTTTTTTTTTTTTTTTTGCCCCGATGGACCACGGATCATCATCGAACTGACCGGGGACCTTGTCCCACTAACAGCGTTGAGGCAGGTCCTCGTTGAGTTTTCAATGACGTGTGACCTGCCGCGACGCTGGAGATTCGAGGAGGTCCTCGGTCGATTTCACCTTCAATTTGTTCTTTGTCAATGGCGAGTACCAGTACTGGGGGGAGGACAGGACGGCGGCGGCTCGATTTGCGCTAAAACTTAGCGGTGCTAAGTTTCAGCGCTAATCGACTATTAGGTGCGCTAACCCTAATTAGCACGGGCTTTCACGTTGTTCGTATAGGGGATCGCCGTAGCGCTGTGCAGTAAGCCTATCACGCGAAGGTCCTCGCATCATCCTGGGATGGCGTTCACCCGTGAGTAGCGGGTGAGCGAGAAGCCTGTTCTCCCGCCTCTCTTCGTGCCATTGCTATCTGTGGTGACTACGTTATGTGCTGACGTGTTTTGGAAGAATCGAGATCACTGGACGACGGCGACCTCTTGTTTGGCTCCGGCCGGGCAAGGCTCTCCAACATCGACTGGGATGGTAACTTCTTCCGCCCCTTCTATCACAGTGGTTTGGTTTGGGCAGTATTTTTTTTTGTGTTCACTGAGGCTTTGACTAACACGTACGAGTATTTTATAGGCTCGCGTGAAAATGGAGTACGGGGTTGACCCCCCGTTATCCATTGACCCAGCGTTCAGAGCACAAGCACGGGAAATGCTCGAGGCTTGCTCTTTGGCTGGGAAATTGACAGAAGGTTTAAATCACGGAGAAATTGACTGTGGCCCATACCACTCAAAATTGAAAATCGATCCACGAATTAGAGCGATTCAGGACGAGTGGTTGAATGAGCGAGCGGTCTTATTGGTTTTTTAGAACGAAGCAGGTACCCTGTCAGTGCCAGTTAAAAAATAGATGGTACGTGTTTATGAGGCAGCGTGGATAAGAGCAGGGTTGATCCCAAACGATTACAAGAAAGGATGCTTCATTCACGAAGGAAAGAACCTCGCCACGTACATTACAGGGTCAAAACAGCACGCGGATTGGATGAAAAGCGTGGGGGACAATAAGATTGAATTTGAAAACTCAATTTATCGGGTGGAATTTCGCCCCTACTTACTCCCAAGCGAACTGGAGAAACTTAAGGAAGCAATGAAGCTTGACTTTTTTTGGATCCGCTGCCTCAATGTGCCAGTGACCGCGATCTTTGACCTTCGTTTCCATATCGAGAAAACAATGGGCAAGGTTCTTAAAATGCACGATTATCAATCCAACAAAGACGAACCGTCTATTGCAAATGTTCGCTTCGACCTTGAGTCTTCTGCCAGATTTTCCTTTCATAGGTCGTTAACGATTGAATTGTCGGAAGAGGAATTAAAATTTTGTGGTAGTAGACGTGGTCAATGCCTCCACCCCATACTGCTCTCATTGCAGATGGTGGTTTCATTACAATCACGAATGCATAAACGCGTCGAGAAACAAAGATCCGAAGCCACAGGAGGAACTTCGGGATCCGAGAGCTGGGCGGCAACATCGCAAACAGACACCGCACGATAGAACAAAGACCAGTCGTTCTTCACAGTTTGGGGCAGGGACTTTCATCCCCCTCCTCCGATCTCATCCTACACCTCGACATTTACTAACAAGTTGTATGATACCTTCTCGCACTTGGGATACGTCTGGCACCCCAAGTTTCACACAGGGGAAGAGCAGGGGGGAAAATTGGCCCCGACAACACTGATGGAAATTCACAAATGGGAAAAAATCGAGGACATTCAAATTGAATTCGAGCACAATGGAGAACTGGCACTTGGAATATCGGACAAGAATGAACCCAACGAAGACGCTATGGAGGTAGTCCCGTCCAGAGAGGAAAACCCACTGACCCTCATAACATTGGACGACAACGAGACCAAAGCATCTCACAAAGCGAGCACATCCAAAAAATCATCTAACAAGAGGGCGAGGAAAACAGAGTCTGGTAAGAAAATTCTCACACGATGTAACTCTTCGGATGGTTCAGAGGCGGACCACCAGCAAGAGGACTTGGCACAGATCCTCGATGGCGTAGAGGTATCCCAATCCAGGACCCTAACCCTTAGTAAAGGTCCGGGAGTGGAAGCCTTGGGCAAAGGACAGTCTGTTTTCAAATACGTAGTGTCAATTTTTTGCGTCCCTTCTAATCAGGGACCAATGGCGTTGGTTTTTAAAAATGAGAATGAATGCAGATCCTTTCCAGTCACGGCAATCACGGAAGATCCTACAGAGGCTTCAGTGGCCACGTCCGCAAAACCTTTTGGTTCAAAATAAATTTCGTAGTCGTTTGATCCCAGGGTTAAAAATAGTCCGTCATTTTATTTTGAACACTACAGGCCAGAAGTTGGCTTTCTTTTACGCCTTTTTGGACGCTCGGCCGCTGAGCAAGGATCAACTTAAGGAACTAAATATCTCCTTTGTTCCTCTGCTCCAATTGGCCAACCATGAGGGATCCGGATCTGAAAGGCATCCAGTTGCTGGATGGCATCACTACGGATACCTTGGTTTGAAACCTGATGCAATCAAACAGAAAAATATTTTTCTCCCCCTAATTGAATTCGACACTGTGACTGAACTGGTCTACTCTAGTGGTGGAGAAAGGGGGCAGATGGAAAAAGTATGGGTCTCAACAGGGTACCTTTGACCGGATCCATCACGCAACCGGGCGCATAGGCAGTCATGCGAAATAGACTGCCTATTGTCACATGGAATGTCCAAGGTTTGGGTGACACGAATAACAAACACAAAAGGGTTCGCCTTCGTACATGGATGTACGAGACAGACGCCAAGATAACTCTCATTCAAGAAACCAAGCTTAATGAATATAAAATTTGAGAAATGAGACAATGGTGGCCCGGTACCCAGGTGTGGTCCCCAGCAGTGGGAACTAAAGGGGGTACGACCATCCTCTTTCGCCAGGACTTTCTTACTGAAATCATTGACTCCGCGTTTGACGTATGGGGTCGATGGTGTTGGGCAAAAGCGGAAATTGACTCTGAACCATGGATTTTTATGTTTATTTATGTGTAAGTAGATTACAAGGATCGAATTCAGTTCATAGCTGATTTGTCGGAACTGTTGCCAGATACACAGAACCTGGTCATCGGGGCAAATTGGAACACAATCCTAAATCCAGGTTTAGATTCTCCGACAGTTTTAAATATGCGTAGGGATTCTCTGCTGCTTTATGAGTTTATGAAAACCAATGAATTAACAGACGCCTATAGGATTTTGAACCCGGAGGTATCCTGGTACACTTGGTTTGGCCTCTCGAGTGGAGCCTTGTCTGCCTGCCGACTGGATTATGTCCTGATGCGGGGAACCCCATGGGATAGCTGCCTGTCAGTGGAGGTTAAAGCCTCCTTCTTGTCTGGCCACTCACCAGTCCGCTTTGAAGTACAACTGGGGGGCGATACTGACAGAGTGCATGGCTATTTTCGGTTAAATGTCACTCATTTGGAGTACGAGGCCCTGAAAAAATGGTTGAATCGTATAATTTCTAATTGGAAAAAAAATAACTCATCTTTGCTCTAATCCTCAACAGTTGTATGATGGGGTCATGGCAGCAATGCAAGAAGCATGCAGTACCTACTCCAGAATTAAGAGCAGCAAACAGAACAATCAAATTAGACAATGGCAGGCATACATAATGATAGCGGAACAACAATTATGCAGACATCCTATCTCCGATATGTATTGGATGTAGAAGCGCTCTGCAGCCTTGTCAAATTTGGAAGCACAAGAAATCAAGGCCGAGGAATAGCGAAATCAATGGTTGCGAATCAGGGGAATGACGCACTATGACCGCATGACTAAAGAGACATTTCAAGCGCTGATAAAATCAGTGGCCAGACCTCTCATGAAAGAATTGGACCATCCCTTTTCACTAATAACACCCGTAGCAGAAAACTTTATTCAAATGTATCAATATGCAAGGGAGTATTTTAGCGACATCTTGTCTACCTGACAACCTTTTGATCAACCGGATACAAATTTAAAAGATTTCTCCGATTTCTGGAGATTCTCCCAAAAAACGTTTCCTCTGTGTGTATGCTGCATTAGATTTAGATCGGCCTCTAACCATGGAGGAACTCGAAACTACAGCTCATGTGATAGCCAAAGGGAAAGTCCCTGGGCCAGATGGCCTGCCGATTGAATTCATTATTGTTTTTTGGGATTTCTTTGGCCCAGTTTTAACGGACCTTTTCAATAAAGTTCTGGTTGGGGAGCTCCTCCCTAATTCAATGGTTGAAGGAGTTATATCACTTCTCCATAAGAAAAAAAACAAAAAGGAAATTCTGAATTGGAGGCCTATATCGTTATTAAACGCGACCTACAAACTTTTGGCAAAAGCCATTGCCTTACGTTTGGCTAAATATCTACCGTGACCCCTGTTGACAGGGCAAAAACAAGAGGCTTTTGTTAAAGGTCGGTCTATTCATGAGAACATCATCACAACCCTCCAGGTTATTGAAATTATAGTTAAAGAGAAAAGGGATATTGCTATCTTTCTATTAGATATGGAAAAAACATATGACAAAGTGGGTTGGACCTTTGTCCAGACCACCTTGAAGCATATACATTTCGGTCCAAATATTTGTTCATGGGTCCAAGCCATGTACTCAAAAGCATCTACCAAGGTCATGGTAAATGGGCACTGCTCTAAACCCTTCCGCCTTTCTCGTTCGCTACGACAAGGCTGCCCTCTGGCTCCCTTGCTTTTCGTGGTTCACCTCGAGGTATTGCTTGATAATATTAGACATAATCCACAAATATCGGGCCTCAAGGTCACCAGGGGCACTAAATGGAAGGTGGGGGCTATCGCAGATGACCTCACAGTCTGTGCAGAAAACGACCCACAAGTGTTCGCCGAGGTACAATGCGAACTAACAAAATACTGCGACTTAGCAGAAGCCTCAGTGAACTGGTCAAAATCTTCATATTTATTGCCTAACCCTTAGTACCATCTGTGTGTGGACTGGGGTATGAAGAGTGTTCCAGGCGACTCCTCATAATGCTTTTTGGGAGTACATGTTTCTACATCAAACTGTGCAGCTTTTCAAAATCAATTGTTGTTGGAAAAAGTGACAACACGCATCTCCAAATGGAACAGGTCGTTCTTGTCATCCCTCTTCGGCAGATCTCTTCTATTAACAACCGCTGCTTTTTTGATATTATGGTACGTGCTGGCAGTGCATCTCCTGGGGGAAGAAGCATACATCCGCATTAAGACCAAGGCCAGGAAATTGATTTGGAAGCCGTTTGCACTGGAAAACCAAGGTTACGTTCCGAAAGTACTTTGGGATGTAGTGACCTTCTCTCGTAACGAGGGAGGTTTGGGTATTCTGGATCCTAAAAGGCAGAACTTAGCTTTGTTAGCCAGATGGTGAATTCGGGCGATGTTGGGAACAAAGGACAAACATGGAGATGGTGGGAGAGGGTGTGGAGGCAGATGGTCCCTGACCAGTTATGGCCATGGGACTGGAGAGGGATCTTGCTGGGCCATTACCCAGCCTTGAATAATATGAACTATGCAAGGAATACGCTCGCCCTGGCCAGAAGGACGATGTTGTGGACTCTATGGTGGCAGCCTATGTGCCCCCCTAGGCCGCGGCCGCCCCCAACTCGGCCGCGACTGAGTTTTTTTGCGGCCGTGCCACAGCCCGGCGGCGGCGCGCGCGCGCGGCCTGCGCACGTCGGCCGCTGTCGGCCTGTGGAAAAAAAAAAAAAAAAAAATCACAAACTTGGGGGGGTGGTTTTTTATGTGTGACAAAAGAAATTAAAAAAATAGGAAAAAAAAATCATTGATTGATTGTTTTTTGATTGATTGATTGATTGATTGATTGATTGATTGATTAATTGATTGGTGGGTTGATTGATTGATTGATTGATTGATTGATTGATTGAATGAATGATTGATTGATTGATTGATTGATTGGTGGGGCAGGTGTCCTCCCTCCCCTTCCCGGCACACGCGCTTACACACACACACACACACACACACACACACACACACACACACACACACACACACACACACA
>BFEA01000324.1:1769462-1790277 GCA_003427395.1 Chara braunii | reverse complement strand
TTTTTTTTTTTTTTTTTTTTTTTTTTTTTTTTTTTTTTTTTTGCTGGGGCCTTCTCTGGTCCTTGCACGGGCTGGCCACCGGGGACCTGGGCGGCCCGACTGGTAGCCTAGCTGTTTTTCTTTTTATATATTTTTTTAAATATTTTGTTTAAATCGAATTTCGTTTTTTATTTTTAAAAAATCTTAAACGAAGTTCGATTCCAAAATAGAAAACATAGGATTGTAGGGTTTTCCAAGCCCTACACCCCTATATTTTTTTTGTATTTTTTAACGTATTTTTTTTGGGGGGGGGAATTATTAAAAAAGCAGGCCGCGGACTGGGCCTTATGGGTCGCGACTGCGGCCGACTTTTTCGGCCGCAGTGGCCGAAATGCCCGCAGCCTAGGCTGCAGGTGTTACATAGGTGGCAGCGCTATGCGCTGGCTATGGAGGGAGTCAGGGTGGAGGGGGGGGAAAGGAAGGAGCAGTTCAAGAACCACTTCCAGCTCGAAATCATGCAGCGTGGCAGGAAACGAGGCGGGTGCTGGACTACTTTCATAGACTAAAAAATATATAAAAGAGAATCACCCGATTTGCAAATGAATGGCTGGGGGGACCAAGGGGAGGGTAGGTTGCTGGAGAACAGTGGTCGGGCGACAATGAGGGAGGTGGGCAGAGACAGGGAGAGGACCCTCAGACATCAGTCCCAAGGGATTACCCCTCGGTTTCAAGGACTGGACAACAATAGACCGCAACATTCCAATGCGGGGTCCCGAGTACTTTGCAAACCCCTTCCCTCCCCACCCCATGGCATTGGAGGTCAGACTCTAATTTTGGACTGGGGGCACAAAGCAGGCTGGGTCCCGGCAGCGGTGTGACGAACTGTCTTCTGCAATCGCGCGATTTCTTGCGCAAGGCCGATGTGGGAAAAACGGGAGGGCTTTGATGGGTGACGGGCGTAAGCGGGGTCCGGTTGGGCCAATTGCATGGATACCCTCGCTTCTTTTTTTTCGCTTTTGTTCGAATTCGTTTAGGTCAGCACCGAGAAAGCCCTACGACGACAATTGGATGGTTGCGCCATGACGGGCGCAAGAAATAACTGTACCATAACTTCTTTCTTGTTCTGCTGTGAGCATTAGGAATTTTGGCGCGATTAGCGCGCGAGAATCTCATTTTTGAATTTCTAACTGATGTCGAGCCCCCACGCGCTCTCAAAATTGTTTTTCTTTTCGGAATTTCCTTTTGCAATTAGGACTTAGACTAGGAATTTAGGTACTCTGAAAAAAAAGTCTGAATTTTGTCGCGCAACATTCGCACGCATCTTGTGGCGCAAGGAACTAGGTTCTGACTGGATCGCGCCTTTAATTTTGTGCAACTGACGTTTTTGGCGGGCGCGCTCGTAACTGTAATCCCTCCTCTTTCTTGATTCTCCTATGTTGCCCGCCTACGTATCTGCCTCTGCTCCTCTTCACGTTTTACACGGTGCCCGATCTAAGCAAAAATTTAATGACTGTTGTGCATTTTACCCATCCCCTCTTTCCCCTTCCAAGCCTGTTACCTTAGAGGGACAAACGGGCTTGAAAAACTGTTGTTGGAAACCGGGTCCAGCGCCCTTGCCCTGTTGACCTGTCGTTCTTCCCAATGAGGGTCTTGGAAAACTATTGCTGGAAACCGGGTCCAGCGCCCTGTACCTGACCAACCGTTTTTTCCTTGAGGGTTGAGGGGCAGGGATCAGTCAGATCCACTGGGGGGCACCAATAGGCCCTTTCTTGCCCCTTCCCTCTCTGTTCTTGTACCGCTGTGACGCCCAACCTCACGCCTAACACGACTTCCTGATCGGAATGGGATGGGGGCCCGGAAGTGCGAAAAGGGGTGTGCCAAGGATTTTAGGAAAGTGGGGGTGGAGTCCCAGGTCGGAACTGAGATCTCCTGTGGCAAGTTTCAGGGGTACAGGTGCAAAGGGGATATACTCAGAGGGGAGGTAACTGATGTCGTGCAGCATAAGGCCGATGGCATGCGCAATGCATCCCAGGTTAAAAATCCGGGGCACTTGCTGCTACCACCGTACCGATAGATTTAAACACTCTTGCATTCTCGAACGAAATTCCAACAAAATTGCCCCTGCCAACAGGTTTAACGTTTAAGGCCAAAAAGAATCACCATCGCCGCTGATTTCGTCTTCGGGGTCGGTCACGGTGTTTGACCAGTTGTTGGTGCGGCTCGTAACAGGCCTCGGGTTCCGCCGAGGTGGCCTGTGCGTGGAGGTTGTGCAATCGCTGCTCAGCTTCGGCTATAGCCTGTCGGGTAGTTCCCGAAGCTCGGTGCGCCCGGTGATACCGACAATCCTCGCACAGCGGGCTAGGCCAGTAGCGAGCTATGAAATTTCACAGTCCCACTGTGAGTTGGTGATATGGGAGGAGGAGATGGAATGGAGGGAAGCTGGTAGTAATGACAACGAAGCCGGGGGATATGAAATATTGCGTATTATAAGTTTGCGGGTAGTCGAGGCACCGGGGGTCGCTCGTTATAGCACAATGAAAATCCCTCGCACATAATGGATCGTTTTCTGTTAGGCAAGGGAATCCGGATTTCTTAAAATTCCCCGTCGTCTGAGTTGTTCGCCCTCCCAATACTCCCGATATTCCGGGTCCTTCAAATTTTCGTAGTCGGACGCCCAGGAAGGAGACCGTGCAACCATGCTGTTCAGTAAGCCACATTCCCCCCCATATCCTTACACGTGGTTAAGGCTGACTTACGCGGGCAAGTGCGTACGTGGCGATTCAGTTTTCTCGAGATCGCGAACGTACGTACTCGTGTACGTAAGGAGCAGCCAGTTGGCTCCGTGTGTCGATCGTATTCAACAATAAGTGTAAATATCCTACCAATCATTACATGTTATACATGAGACGCAAAAAGAAGGTAAGAGGGGATAATCGGCAGCTAGACTTCGGACGTCAAAATGAGCATTTCCCATCAGGCCTAATGGCATAGCTCATGCAGGTGATACTGGTGAGAGATAACACGCATCGTAAAATAGATCAGAAAGATCGCTTAACAAATGAGAACCTACATTCATTCCATGCATACATACCAAGCAAAACAACAAGGAAAATCCGAGACAATATATGAGAGAAGTTAAAAAAAAAAGGGTCTCGATAAAGAGATCGACCATATCAAAACTCAAAATTATACAAATGGACAGAGGAAAAATGAAAAGAACGACAGAAAGAAGCCCTATCCCGCACCCACACCACTGCCCTCTCTCTTTCTCTCTCTCCCGTTGCGGGCAGTCCGTCACCTCGCATCAATACCCACGATACCGGCAGTCCGTTGCCGCGTATCCACACAGAGTTGTCACCACGCTTGGTTAAAATATGCAAGCCAGGTTCGCCCGTGCGCCACAGTCCGTCGCGGCCCTGCACGTCAACCTCGCATACCCCACACCAGCTCGCCGGATCGCCCAACTCTCACACTCACTCACCTTCCAACTTGCTCGTTAGCCGACCCTCACTGATCGCGCTAACCTCGAAATTCTTAGAGAGCAATCTAATCGCGTTTGCAAAATTTATAGCATGCATGCCTGCGCGAAAGGTACGGGATTAAGCCCAGATGGACAAGAAGAGGAGAGAGGAAGTGCCTACGTCTGCATGGGCAGGCCGCGGCGTGGGGGTCGTAGCCACTCTCCACGCATCGATCCGGTCATGCAGACGCTTCAACCAATTAGAACAGAGCAGCCATTCTCATATATTGGTCCACAGTTTTCATGTATGTAAGGGACACTAGACCTGGTTTCCAGCCGGTGATGCTCCCCACCAATGGATGGAGCAGCCAGGAACAGGCTTCCTCGGGGAGGTTGCTCGTATCACCCCCCCTAGTAGGCCTGCTATGGCTTCCAGAAAAAAAAAAAAAAAAAAAAAAAAAAAAAAAAAGGAGCATTATATAAATTAGGTAAGACAATTGTAGTGTTGTATTACAAATAGTTGAGTACAGATGAAGAGTCATATTTGGAAGCAAACTTATCGCATTTTGAAATGAAGGAATTTCTAATATATGTCTGTGGGATATTAGAATGTAGGTTGACATAAATCAGGACAAGGTTAGGGTAATCCACCACCTTATGCTTTAGAGGTTTTTTCTTTGGCAGACCGGAGATTAGATGCAACAACATGGCATTGGAGAGTTATATAGGATCAGAAGTTACAATAATTGACTGTGGACTCTTGTACCTCTTGACTTCAAGTTGGAGTTTGACTTCAAAGACAAACTTTGGCCTGCAATCTAACGCAGGTAGGAAGAAAAAGAAAGAGAGAGCAGAGCTTGAAGGTATATATAAGGAGGAGACACTTATCGAACATTGAGATTTGCTAAAATATTGGCATTGGATTGTCGAAACCTCCGGATGAATAGGGCACAGGAATCTCGGTGATACCAAAGGGCGATGGAGATGTGGTAAAGCTTTTTCCTGAGTTTTTTTTTTTTTTTTTTTTTTTTTTTTGACGTTTGTTTCCTTTTTCTTGTTTTTTTTCGGTTTTTTTTTCGCCCCCGTTGCTGTTGTTCTCCCATCCATCGAGCTTTCTCTTGGCTTTGTTTTTTCTTCCTCCATCTTTATACCCCATCCCTTCTTGAACTATCCCATTGTCTTCTTGGTCATCCGATATAGTTCTTTTAAACCACACCTCATCTTGTTCCTCGGTCTCTTCTCCCGTTCCCGTCTCCTTCCCCGATCCCATCCCCCCCCCCCGACCCCGCCCCCCGACAGTCTCTTCCCCCGATCCCACCTCCTCCATTGATCCCTTCTTCTCCCCCGAATACGTCTCCCCTGTTCCCCCCCGATCCCATCTCCCCTCCCCCGATCCCATCTCTTCCCCTGGATCCTACTTCCCCGGGTACGACCCCCGACGACATCCTCTCCCGAGCCCGACGGCCTCCTTCCCTGATTTCACCCCCTCCTCCGACCCCATATCCTCTCCCGAGCCCATCATCTCTCCCGATCCCTTCTCATCCCCGATCCCATTTCCCCGGTTCTGCCCCCGAACTCGTAGGTCTTCTCCCCCGATCCCACCTTCTCCGCCGACCCCATATCCTCCCCCGACCCTATCCTCCCCCCGGACCCCATCTCCCCGACTTCGCCCCCCGACGGTCTCCTCTCCCGATCCTTCCTTCTCCCCAATCGCATTTCCCCGGTTCTGCCCCCGACGGTTTTCATCTCCCCCTCCGATCCCATCTCCATCCCGACGACTCCTCCCCCGATCCCGCCTCCTCCCCTGTTCCCATCTTCTCCCCCGATCCCATCCTCTCCCCCGACCCCATCTCCCCGGTTCCGCCCCCCAATGGTCTCCCCCCCCTATCTTTTCCCCCCAAATCCTATCTCCCCGGCTCCGCCCCGCGACGGTCTCTTTCCCTGACCTCACCTCGACGGGCTCCTCCCCCGATCCCTTCTCTTCCCCCGATCCCGTCTCGCCCAATCCCATCCCCCCCCGTATTCGCCCATCCCGTCTCCTCCCCCAATCCTGTCCCCCCGTATCCGCCCTCCGACGTTCTCTTCTCCTGACCTCCCGGCCCCCGACCCCATCTCCTTCACTGATCCCATCTCTCCGGTTCCATCCCCCAACGACTTCCATCCCCGATCCCATTCCCTCCAACCAGCCACCCCCTGCACCCTCTAGCGTGTTCATACCCCATTCGCAACGGTTCTCCAAGTGTGTCTTCCCCCCACATCCCTTCTCCTCACACAACTCCAGCACTATCCCGGTCTTCTCATCACGGCTCCCTAGCTACGCCCTCTTGTGATCTTTGTACCATCCGTTTTGTAGCCCCCAAACACGTGTCTTGGGCCGTAGTGTCAAAAGTATTAAGGAGTTACACTCCATCATGCAACCAAAAAACAGTATGAAATTGGGGGTAAAATACCAGAGGGTACAGAAGAAGCTGAACACCACATTGTTATATCGGGGGGCGATGAGACAACATGCTGCGGACAGACTGATGAGAGGGAAACAGAAAGGACCGAGAGAGGTGAATTCATCAGATCAACAGACACGGGAGGAAAACACTTCCCCCCCCTTCACCTCCACCCCCCCTATGCATTCGCCCTCCACCTCCTCTTCACCCCCCCCCTCCCCCTCACCCCCCCCCTCATGGGCAACTCGCCTGCGTAGACCACATGCGGGCCACTCGATCGCAGTACAACGAAAAGGGGAAGGGGAAGGGCGGGAGTGAAAGATCCCGTTAGACAACCTGTCCTCGGGGGGTGCCTTCTTTCTGACAAGACTCCTGACCCCGTCGGAACCCAAGGTAATAAACCTGAAAGGGAAGACCTCCATAGTTAAATCCCTTCCAGCATACAAGGTCAGGGATAGGAATGAGTTATATTCACGCCACGCTAGTAACTGGGTCTTCCACGATGATGCCGCTTTCAAATCCACCAATGACTAGGTGGGCTGGATCCGGAAACAACTTGCCTCCCTCAAAGGAAACATGGAGGAGGCACAGGATATGTTCCTCCTGCAGCCCATCTTGTCCACCACAATCACTGTCATCTGTAGAAATGAAGGGGACAAACACACCATGGACAAATGGAAAGCAATACGATGCGACAAGTCGGAAGTACGCATCTACCCATGGTCCCCCCCGAAGCAGCAACGCCCTGAGGAAAAAAGGGAAAAATTGATGTCAGATAACTTTTGGGTGGAATTTCGGCATATCCCAATCGAAATCCAAGCAACTTTTGTTCAGGATTTTGGGAAAAAGTACGACATTATCGATTTTATTGATCCACTCCCCCCCCATGTCACCAGAGGAGACGACTACCTCATGCTCGCAATTGACCTGCCAGAAGGACACCCCTTCAAGTTCTCGGTAGACAACATCATCCCTTTTAGGGTGGAGGACAAAGAATACAGGATACACACGACCCATAAGCTTCGACCGTGGTGTTTCAAGTGCCAGGCTTATGGGCACCTTTGCACCGAACCGCCGTGTTCCCATCGCCCTGTTAATCAGGTTAGAGCCACCGGGCGTCTCATCCAAGACCCCTTCATAAGTACCCATCGGCGTACAGTTGACCCAGGACACGAAGGGTGGGTCTACGTCGATAAAATGGATAAGGATGGGAAGATGATAGGTTGGATATGGGATAAAACAGGGGAACCCATTATGGATTTTAAACCCCCCCCCTTCCTGGATCCCCCCAAGGATGGTGGAATCTCACCTGCTGCCGCAAGGGACCACCACCATCCCCCAGGGGTCAGAAGGGGTGGAAGACCATGTCAAGAATGGGGGCAGGCAGCTTGGGCCAACACCAGAAGGGTATCTGAAGGATCAGGGGAACAAGGAACAACCACCCACCTTGAAGAAAGGGAAGCAAAGGAAAAAGCAGATAGAGGTTGCTCAAGACACATGGTTAACTGCAAACAAGTTCGCCCCGTTGGCCACGGAGACTGAAGAAACCAATGAAGAAGAGATAATTACGACAATAGATTTGGGAGGGCCGGAGGAAGGAGTAGTTGAGTCTTCAGTCGCCCAGTCCAAAAAGGTAGTCCAACAAAACAGGAATAAGGAGGATAACACGCTCACAAAAGACCCTTATGCGAACTTGTTTCAATGGCGCGAGGAAGGGGGAGACAACTTGAAGCCCCTAGAACTTGTGCACAACCCGGCCCCTTCTATTCCTAGGATCGTTGATTGGATAATGGCAGGATTGCAAGATCAGTTCACAGAAGCCCCGACAGATTTCTGGCCCCGGGCCCAAGCCCAGTTAAAGGATGCCATCGAGAGCAGCATGACAGTGAGGAGTATTATCGAACTAGGTCCGTCTGATCATAATCATTGGTCTGAGATTCTCCAAGGACTGTATAAAATTCCTGCTGCTCACTTCCTGGCACCCCCTGGCGAGATACAAGTATCACCATCTCTCCCCTCAGGAAGATAGCCAAATGAGAGCGAATGTAGACAGCAACAGGTTGAGGGGGCAGAGGGGACACTGTCTGAAAGGAAGGGGAAGGGGGACCAGCATGGACCTCAGTTAAAGGAAGTACAACCACAGAGGAAAGAGAAGGAGATCCGGGAGCATAAGGAAGCACCTACTCAACCTTCCGAGAAAGACTACCTTGAAGGGGCTTTCGGTCCGCAGCCAATGGAAATTGAGGAACCATCAGTTCCCCTCCCCCCCCCTCCGAATGTGGCCGCAATCGATATTGACCACCAAGGGGACGACAATGGCCCCCCGGTCGACATGGATACGAAATTAAAACTCCGGACTATTGCCGACTGGCTGATTGACAGTTTTAGAGCTCAATATCTAGGAGCCACAAAAGAATTTTGAGATTGCTCCTATGCCCAACTGTTTACCTTATTAGATAAAAGTCAGACCCTACGCAGAACCCTAGAGGAAGGGTCACCGCTGCATATCACCTGGGGTGAAGTATTCCAGAGGATCCGCCATTTGGCCGTACAACAATTCCACCCCTCTGAGCAACCGAGAGAGGGAGGAGAGAGTCAATCAACGGCTCAAGTTGATCCCCACACAAACCTTCCCCGCCATAAAAAGCTCAGATACTTGGTGGAAACAGGGCAGTACGAGAAAAACCTATTACAAAAGGAGGGGGTGGTGGTTATCCCTCTAAGGCATGCTGACGACAAAATGAAGATTGAACTCTCCCCGGTACAAGAGGGTTTCACGCTGCCAGGATGAGGCTTTTTCAACATTTGGTCCCTTCCTCATTTGAAGGACAATGATTTTAAGAAAAAGATGGACCACTTTCTACATCAGCATTACCCAGCAGGAATAAAAACGACCCTCCCTCAATTTGATGGATTAATAAGGGTCGCTACTACAGATCTGTACGTCTTATTCGAGGAGGATAAGGACTCTAACCTGAAATGGTTTAACCATGGAGCACTCATGGATCTCCCCCTCCAAAAAGTGAAAGCCAACTCCTTTTGGTCGAAGGAGGATCTCCTTACCTGTCTTTCGAAGGTCCTTCGATACAGACTGCTCAATACTACAGATTGGTCTGCTAGACCATGGACACGTGTCTAGATACGAAGATGGAAGCAGGAAAATTTGACGAAATAGACGCCCTATACAGCAGGAATCCTCAATGGAAACACAACCTCCGGAATGCAGACCTGGACCTCAAACATTGAATGTAAATGGACTGGCCTTCTTCAATCCTTTGAAACGTCAGGCAATATGGGATCAGCCTGAGCTGAGAGGAGTAGATGGTAGGATATGGCCTGATGTCGTTTGTATTCAAGAAACTCACCTAATGGACAAACCAGACCACCATAGGGCACACAAATTAATTTGGCCCCACCAAGTGCATGCAAAGATACCAGGCTCGACTGGGGTTGCTATCTGGATTCCGCCTGGATCTCGTTTAGAGGTAGTTAACTGGGTCGCGGACGAAAAGCAAGGTAGGTGGGTATCGATCCCAGGCATGTTAGAGTTAGAGCTAATTAGCATCCTGTGCATCTACGCCCCAAATACCGTAGCAGAAAGGGCATCCTTTTTCACCTATCTCCAATCTCTGGCTCCCCAAGGAGTCCCACTGATCATCGCAGGGGACTTTAACGCAACACCAGATAGAGAATTGGATAGATGAGGATCTCACGACCCCTGCCCACATTATGTTGGCGAAGACGAGCGATTGATGGCGGACCTTTGTGAGTCTTTGAGCCTGGTAGACGCTTTCAGACACCTACACCCGACAACAAAGACTTATAGTACTTGCCATTGCACCAATGACCAGTTTAGACATTCAAAATCTTGCATTGACTTGATCCAGCTCTCGCAGGAAATCCAAAAGGTCTTTCAACTTTCCACGATCCTTCCGCAAAGTCCCCATCCCGGCCTTGACCATTGCACATGCGGGGCAATTTTCTCATTCCGCAAGCGACCAGATCAGGGTCCCGGATACTACAAACTCAATACCTCCCTGCTTAAAAACGAATCATTTCTCACGTACGTTCGAGATGTCTGGGATTTTTGGAGAGATTAGAAAAATCTTTTCAACTAAGTAGAGCGCTGATTTACTAACGGCCTCTTTTTCCTAGCCAGAAAATGCAATGATTACTCGAAACTATTAGCCAGCAAACGACACGCACAGGAAATGGACGTTCATAAAAGGCTTCACACCCTAACTAATCAGGACAACTCTAATGAACACATCCCGGAGATCCAAAGTTTGCAGAACCAATTACATTTACTAGCACAATACCGATTGCAAGGAATTAGAATTCGAGGTAAACTATCTAGATGGTCGACTGAAGGAACCATGGATTCCCATTTTTTCAGCCCAGCCTCCTTAAGATCTCACCGCTCCACTATCGAAGTCCTGTTGGATCCGGTTTCCGATGACTTAGCCACCACCACTGCTCACTGTGTTAAGATCGCCATAACATTTTATAAGGACCTATTTTCCTCTCACACTTCCCCACAACAAGAGGAAGACAGGCTAAAAGCACTAGAGGACGTCCTACGCCCGATGGAAGGGCACCTCTCCTCGTTGCAAAAAGACCAGCTAGACCGATGGATCTCCAAAGAGGAAATTTGGACGGCACTCATGCAGATGGAGGAAGAAAAAACCCGAGGCCTAGATGGTTTCTCCAAGGAATTCTGGGAAGCCATGTGGCCCCTTCTGAGCGAGGATATAATGAGTTTCTATACAGTGGTATGGGATTCGGGGGACTTAGGGGAACTTGTAGTACAAGGGGTACTTTCGCTAATCCACAAAAAAAGGAATGAAATGAATATAAGGAATTACCGTCCCATTACATTGTTGACAGTGGTTTATAAGATGTTGTCGAAGACTCTTGCCAACCGTATGACAAAAGTAATGGAAGACATCATCCATCCGACACAAACCGGTTTCATGCGTAATCACAATATTCAGGAGAACATTCTTTTAATTAACGAGGTGATCAATTTGGCACACCAATCTAAGAGTAATGCAACCCTCGTTTTCATTGACTTTGAAAAAACCTATGACCATGTGGACTGTTTTTTTTTAGACAGATGCCTGAATCGCCTAAATTTTGAAAGTAATTTTCGACGATGGGTGCGCATCTTGCATCAGAGCGCCTCCACAAGTGTTCAGATCAATGGGGTGCTAGCTCCGGCAATAAGGCTACAACGTTCGGTTAGACAACTTGAAGGGGATCCCATTGCCCCCTTCCTATTCATCATCATTATGGAAGCGCTAGCAGTCAACTTCCGACAAAGCAAAGACCTTAAAAGAATTCAGATCTCTGACATCCCTGAGGAAGCAGTCCCGGTCTGCTCATTATTTCCGGACGACCTCACAATTATAGCAGATGCCACACACCAAAACATGGAGGAGATTTATAAACTTATGAATCTTTTTTGTGCCCTCTCAGACATGACTGTCAATTGGGGTCAAAAAATGATTGGATGGTGGCTTCACCATCAAGGGGGCCAGCCACCGGAAGATCATCATGTCTCTTGGGCTGCCCTGGAATCCCCCATCCGGATCTTGGGTGTCAAAATAACAATTATAGGAAAAACCCCAGAAATGACAGATGGTTATCTAGCCCGACACTGGCTAAACTTTTCCAGTGGAACAACCAGCATACATCCCTCTTTGGTCGTGCCCTGATTATTAATAATGTAGTTTTGGCCACGCTATGGTACAAATCAGTCCTCTGGCATTTGAACTCAGACGCCCAGAGAACCCTGAAGAGGAAAGTGGCAGCCTACGTTTGGAGAGGAGACAACGAAAACTCCCATGCAATAAGCAGAGTGACATGGGACGCCGTCACACAACCCAAGGCAAAAGGAGGGCTTGGTATCATGGATCTTCTTGGCCAGTCCCAAGCCCTCAGTTTACAATGGGTATTATGCCTCATCTTCAACAACTCCTCAGTATGGAGGCCACTTGCACTGGAACAAATAACCCGTCTTGCCCCCGAGGCCCCCCCGTCAGTCCATCCCCTTCAATGGTTAGATGACTGTTATTGGAAGATCCCATGACGCCCCCGAGAAATGGTAGGGTGGAGAGACGATCTCTGACTCCGTCTGCTAAAGATGTGGAGGAAACTTCCTCCCCCTAATCGCCCGCTTCCTTACAGATGGGAAGAGGTGGCAAGACAACCTCTCTTCGGAAACCGCTGGATCACCAATGAGAGGGGTCAAATTTTCTGCAGTTCTGATCCTCCATGGAAAGGACGAGTGAAGAATGGAGAGACAAGAGTTGGTGACCTTTGGGACAAGGAAAATGGGGATTGGAAGGACCCAGAGAGAATGAGGGAGGTCCTAAGATACTGCCACAATGTCGAGACAGCCCTGGAGGAGTTAGTGGAAGCCCTCCCGGTCGGATGGTGGCCCATTCTGCACAAAGGCAAGATACTAAAAGAAGGGGATTGGGTGTCCAAGGAGGGGGTGAGGGGGAAACTAGGCCTGGTCCACATGACCCGAGCGGAGGACGCATTGATTGAATGGTACATAATAGAAAGGAATGGTAGACTGGCAGCAAACAGAGATCCCTTCCAATGGATTCAGAAGAATGAATTGCATAGAGTCAGGGTGCTAGAAGAGGGAGAGAATAGGAGGGCCTTCTTTCCTGAGATGACTATAGAGGCCCTCCCAATTGATCCTTTGGAACGGGTTTGGAACCCTGAGTCCCACAATAGATTTAGCTAGGCCAAACCTAAAACTCTGCTCGGTCTAACCGTCAAAGCAACATATCGCATGTTCAAAGTTAAGCGTTGCCTCAAAGATATAGTGATCGACCGATGGCAGAAGCATCTCAACATAGATAAACACCTTCTCACACCTATAAGATGGAAGTGTAGACCTGCAAAAATCACATCACTACAGTGACAGATTATGCATAGGTACCTTCCCACCAACAATTGGTTGATAGATCACTCACAGCTTGAACAGCAAAGTAAAGCACTTCCATGGTGTGTTCGTTGCCAGCAGGGTTTCCCAGCCAGAAAAAGAGCTGAAACAATCGAACATATATTTCTACAATGCCCTGCGGCGGTCCTTACCTGGAGGTGGTGGAATAGGATATGGCAGCAGATAGTCCATGATCATCCATGGCCGTGGGATTGATGCGCTATACTTTTGAGCCTTTATCCACCCTTTCAAAACGACATCTTCGTACGGAATATGTTCCACCTGGCCCGACGAACGGTTCTGTGGATCTTATGGTGGCAGCGATGCGTGTTGGTTCTGGACCACACTCGAGTAGAGGGGGAAGAAAGGTTGGAACAACTCAAAGAACACATCCAAATGGAACTCTCTCATAGATGGAAATTAATGAGACAAACACTAGACAAAAAGTTGTAATTCAATTGTCATGACGTTGAATATTTGGAATCGTTGATTACAACGAGTAGGATCCTCAGAGGCTATATGCCCAGCAACCATTCTATCTCTCTGGTTGAAGATATAGTCCGATGCCATTAGGAAACTAGTGGTTGAATTGACCCGAGCTTATTTCACCGCAGCAACCATGATTATAGCGGTGCCAACTGGAATCAAGATATTTAGTTGGATCGCCAACTGGTTATACCGCTTAAAGGTGGGTAGACCGTCCACCCGGTACCAGCACCTACTTCCACTAAAGCAGAACTTAGAAGAAGTAATAATGATGGTGGTAATAACCAAAAACTGATATTGTTTAATCGTGGAAAGGCCATATCAGGCGCTCCAATTAAAATAGGAACAAACCAGTTTCCAAACCCACCTATAAGAGCAGGCATTACCATAAAGAGTAGGATAAGATAAGAATGAAAGATAAGATAAGAAGTAAGCACTGCATGAATAATGTGAGGTCACTTTGATGACGCTGGATGTCACAAAATTCGAAATGCTTTGTTTTTTCTCTCCTCCGAACCGTACGTGCAACTTTCATTGCATACGTGTTCGTCGAGCGTACAACACACAAAAAAGTGTCCTTAACTCTCAAGTATGCGACGTGCTTGGTTTCGCGGTCCAAGTCCGTCGATTTAGGCTCCTTCCCCTCTGCCGGTAGGTGCGAAGTGTGGTAGGTACTACGAGCCCTCTGCCCCATTCGAAAAGAGATCCCGAAACTCTTTCATAAAATTCTAACAATTTTTCTCGTTCTTCAAAAGCCCAAAGAAAAGGGGTTAATGCTCCTACATCCATAGCATGGGTGGTTAATTCAAGTAGATGATTTAAGATCCGGGTAATCTCACAAAATAACACTCGTATATATTGAGCTCGTAATGGTACTTTTTAAAACTTGTCGACAAATCTTGGAAAATGTTTGGCAAACAAAAAAACTTACTCAAAAACAAAAAAAAATTCTTTCGAAGGCTCGAAAAAAAACAAACAAGGCCGGTGAATTTTCACAAAAATTACAAGCGATTAAAAAATTATCTATTTTTTATGGTAATCTGCCTGTTCAAAAAGTAGCAAAAAAAACGTATACTCATTTAGACAAACAAAAGAGTTTGTTATTATTAATGGAGAAAAGATTGGACATTCTTCTTGTACGTATGAATTTTTGCTCTACTATTTTTACAGCAAGACAACTTATAAGTCATAAAAATATTTGTGTTAATAATCAAATTATCCTTCGGCCTAGCTTTCAAGTTTCCAGTGGTGATCTTATTTCTATTCAACACTGGGGCGGATGCCTTATCTGGGGCACTTACACAGTAATGTTAAAGGCAAATCTGGCTATATGCTGAAACCTCCGCCGAGTATCCAATAATGAATGCGTCGGTGCGGACAATCAGCAGGGAAGGAAGTCTAAGACCGTAAAGCCTCAACGACTGCACGCCAGACATCCCATATATATAAGATGGGATGATGATACAGTCTGAACTTCCAGGCGACTGGAAGCTCAAGCGTTTCGCTTGGGATCTAATCAACACTTCGTGCCTCCAGGCTCAGGCTTGATTTATCAAAGTGTAGGTACTTGACCTATCAATTTTCATTTCCAAGCGGGATTAGATTAACACAATTGCCTAAAGAGTAACGGAGGCGCGCGAAGGTAGGCTCAAGCTAGCGCTTTGCACAGCTGTAGAGCGTAATGGTCAAAGCCTGCCTGACTGTGAGACCTACAAGTCGAACAGAGACGAAAGTCGGCCATAGTGATCCGGGGGCCCCGTGTGGAAGGGCTCTCGCTCAACGGATCAAAGGTACGCCGGGGATAACAGGCTGATGACTCCCAAGAGCTCATATCGACGGAGTCGTTTGGCACCTCATCATCTTGGGGTACTTACACAGTAATGTGTCTGTCTCTTATACACATCTAGATGTGTATAAGAGACAGGGTAGGATCAAGCTAGCGCTTTGCACAGCTGTAGAGCGTAATGGTCAAAGCCTGCCTGACTGTGAGACCTACAAGTCGAACAGAGACGAAAGTCGGCCATAGTGATCCGGGGGCCCCGTGTGGAAGGGCTCTCGCTCAACGGATCAAAGGTACGCCGGGGATAACAGGCTGATGACTCCCAAGAGCTCATATCGACGGAGTCGTTTGGCACCTCATCATCTTGGGGTACTTACACAGTAATGTGTAGGCGCGAAGCTGGATATATGCTGGGAACTCCGCCGAGTATCCGACCAAATGACAAATGTGTCGGTGCGGACAATCAGCAGGGAAGTCATGTGTTGATACATGCGCTGCGCCCCTCAACGACTACACGCCAGACATCCCTGCTTGGGATGATGATATAGTCTATTACAATTTTCTAGAGAATGGCTGGGCGGGGACCGGGAGGGCTGGATAGCAGGAATAAGCTGGTCAGGGACTTGGGTGGATGATGGGGAGAGTGAGGACGACCTCCGAGAGCAAGTTTCGAGGGACTATCAATGAAAGTTTAAAGACTGGCAAGCAGTACCCAGTTTCCCCATGCGTGCAGCAGCGGACTTTCCAGATCCGTTCCCTCCCCACTCACAGGCTATGGAAGTATATCTGTGGTCATTCAACTGACCTTATGGATACACAGAGCCTTTACCCTCCCTCTTCCTTTCGTTGGTACCCCCGTCCAGGCTGTCACCCCATCCTACTTAACTATTGCCGTTACCTGTCCATACTCTGGTCATTCTTTAACTGTTCTGCCTTTGTCTGTCCAGGGTACAGCCCGTCACTCTGCAATAAAGACTTAATACTACAGTTTGTTTGTGGAAGGTTGGACAGGGACCGAGAGGGATGAGCCCTTTTGGAAGGAGGGGCAAGGGAACGAAAGGATTCACTGGTGACCCCCAGTGGTTCCTCCCGGACCCCTGTCCTAACTTTGGGAAGCAGAAACACTGGGAGTTTAGGGGTACCAGTAGCAGTATATCGACTTGACACAGGGCAAAGGGGATCATTAGACATTTAGGGGGAAATCAATCCTTCAGCAGCAGAAATTCGGCGCCTGGTACAGGGCGAAGAGGCTTACCCCCTGCAGCCCCGAAGACAGCGCTCATCTCAATCATTTCCTACCATAGCCTGCTCAGTGGCAGGTCTTACTTGGGTCTTTCTTTTTCAATACCCTGTTCAGTCTATCCCCTGGAGCCTAGGGCAATCAATGCTGGCAGGGGCATTCTTCATTTGTTCTATTACAGTCGGTATCCAGGGCCCCACAGGTGCCCCCCAGTGGCCCCGTGGGGGCGGTAGATTATGGTTAGCAGGTTTTTGTGACGGCAGGCTTTTTCCAGCTTTCTCAACAACCTGCTCAGTCAATCCCCTGGAACCCAGGGTAATCAATGCTGGGAGGAACCCTCTTCATTGTTTTCTGATGCCATTCTGATTACAGTCTGTATATGGGACGCTGGACCCGGTTTCCAGCAGGTGACTCTCCCCACCAATAGATGGAGCCTCTCCTCAGGTGGTAGTGGTGTCTGCTCTTACCAGCACCACGATCACCTGAGGGTGTGTTTAAAAAAAAAAAAAAAAAAAAAAAAAAAAAAAAGTGAAACTTTTGTGACTCTAGTCCACTTTGGTAACAATTTCAACAGTGTTAAACTTTCTGGTCTGTAGGGAAATGAAAATTCAGATAATCTCTCCTCTGCGCAAGTGGGCTTGGGAGACAATCCAACCACCTTTGGGTTGACTGTCCTTTTTCCATGAGAATTTGGGCATTGGTGGCGTAAACTATGAAACAATTTGATGGGTACATGCTTGGAGTGGACGCATGAATGTGTTCTCTCTTATACTGCCCACAGAGGAAAGTAGGGGCGCCCCGTATTTAATTTAGCTCTTTTTTTTTTTTTTTAATAAAAAAAGGCCCAGTTAGCTCTAATTGACACATTGTCAAGTTTTCCACACTATTTTACTGCGTATAATTTGGGAAGAACGGAACTGGCACGACTTCAGAGAAGACAATAATCTTGATGTGGTATCATGATACTATGCCCCAAACCTGCTACTGCCTCCTAACAGATGGGAGAAGGAAGGTCAGACGAGGTCTTCGTCAGCAGGGAACGAGATGGTATTAGTCAGCATGAGGGGCCCGAAACCTATTGGTCACAATAGGACCTCAAGGACGCTCCAAGTTGAGTTGTCCTCATCGCTACTGACACCATTTTAGGTCCAAATGAGCCAACTTCGCCCTTTGTTTTGTATTGTTACTTTGGGTTGGATCCACCCGAGGGTGGGTAGCCTAAACCGTATGTGTTCATATAGTCGGTAGACTATTCCCGTCCTTATCGAGGGAGATGCTAACCTTCTCTCGGCTCAACGAACACGTACTATAGTTACTTTTTGAATGCTTAGATTGTTTTCATAGTTCTAGAACAATTTTAACTGAGATAACCAGTGGAGCATATAATTATTCACATACGAAGCATGATCCGCATTAAACGAGTCTTTAGCCCGCCTAGCTTACAGACTATAAAACAGAGTGACTGTCACAGTGACTACACAGACGATATACACTTGGATCATCGTCATGGCTGCGCAGGTGGGTGTACTATGGGTAGGGCCCGGGCTATTGCAGGTTAGGCATTGGCCTGACAGGGTCCACTAGACACTAGTTATGATAGCTCAGGGGTCCTTTAGGGGGGGAAACGTTCTGGGGGACATCAGGGGATAGCTCATAGAGCAGGCACGTAGAAGAACATGCCTGCAGTGGTGTCCGAAGTGCCCGTCGCCTATAGCTGCAATCAGTTTGTCTGCCTATTGGTGGTGCCTGCAAATACTGTTGGGTGGCTCGAGGGGAGTCCTTCAATGTACCCCAAGATGGGGAAAAGGGGGTGCACAAGGAAAAATGTCGACGATGGACGAACAACAAATGATGGCAATATCTCAAAGAGAAACAAAAAACAAAAAAACAAAACAAAAACAAATGACGGCAATATCTACTTGGGCGAGAAACATGTTGAGACTGGATGAATAACATGTTGAGGTGGAATGGGAACGGGAACGGGAAAGAGCTATGGACAAGGAAAGAGAGAAGAAAAGATGGATGGTGGTGGCAAAGGAAAAGGGAATGAAGGGGACCCAGAAATCGCCACATGATGACGATGTGAACATGGCGATATTGGAAGAATCCACAGTCACCTCCTCCATCATGATAGGGGGGAATGGAGTAGGGGAAGGGGATGTGCGAAGGGAGAGTTCAGGGATTGTGGACAGACTCCGAGTCAGAAAAGCCCCTCTCCCGAGTGGACTAACCCTGGCAGACCCAGTTGAAACTCTGGACCGGACGGAATTAAACATCCAAAAAATCCTGATCCCGTTAATATGCGCCAACTCCAACAAAGGAGTAATGGTAATGGCAACGCAGCTGGCCAATGGCCTACTGGAGCTCCCTACAGGGGACGCGGAAGGGGCACTGACTGAAATGGCAATCTTGGTAAAGGTCAAACCCCTTATTCCAAATTTTACACAAGTAAAGTGAAGATGGGAATGGGATGAAGGCGAGATTATATTTTGTTTTCTTGGACACAAAAATGGACAATCAGACCATGCAACAGTTGACCACAATGGACAAAGACTTGTTCCCCTTGTCCATTTTGGACTCCCCATCCAATGAAAACTTAAATATGATAATATTCAAGCAAACCATGACAGCCACCAGGATTGCACAGTGGTTGGCAACATCTGCGTATAGAGACCTGATCTAAGCCAGAGTTCTCTAATGTTCTGCGCATTCCTTGGTTTCTCCGAGGGAAAAAAAAAAAAAAAAAAAAAAAAAAAAAAAACAATTGACCACATCATCTACTGGGGAGAGGGCCCACTATAGCAAAGCGAGAACTGGATTAAGGCCCTGAATCTGGATGTCCACTACGTACAGAGACAAAAAAGCAGGGGTATCGCGATTTTCGGCATCTTTCTCCCAGCGTTGTGCAGATTCAAGCGTGCAATCCTCGTTTTTGCGAAGTGTTCGTGCCGCGCCACGCCTTACCAGAACTACCGTCTTCCCCCAAAGTTAACGCACCCTGAAAATAAATGTATACACCTATATTTCCAGTTCGGTACAGACCGTGATCAGGGTGCTCGGGGGAAGAGAGCAGTGGAAAACCGCGCCGTATCTGCAGTGGAAAACCGCGCCGTATCTGCAGTGGAAAACCGCGCCGTATCAAATCGGCAATTGAAGGGGAAAAATTCAGATCCACCGAACGACTCTTACCCCGCGCGAAAATTCAGATCCGAACGATGACTCTCCCGCCGCCGCGCAAAAATTCAGATCCGAACGACTCTCCCGCCGCGCACATTACCGCCGAACGGCTGCGAAAAACAAAGAGAATTAGGGCCAGAGGATTGGAAGAAGTGTGTGAATCTGGACGTGTTCCAGGCAGAGGTGCAGAAAAGTAGATCAATCACAAATTTTCGCACCTGTCCACAAACACGTCTACATTCAGACACTTACTGCAATCCTCTTTGCCGGTGGGATCTACCGCCACCAGCGCTTGCGCGTCACTGCGAAAACTCTGCCTGCCTTTCCTTGCCCCATTCTAAGCTCCACCCACACCAAGGTGCTTGCAACCTACTGATCCTGGACGTGGTTCCAGTCAGATGCATTTAAGAACTCGTGTGTGGCAGCGAAGTGACGTCGAAGTCGGTTAGCATGGTAAGATAACACCGCATAACACAACACAAAATAAAGTCCACCGTCCTTCGGGACATCCGTTAAAATTGGAACGATACAGAGAGAGAAGATTATTATTATTATTATTATTTATTTTTTTTGGCCCCTGCGCTTTCAAGGATGACACGCATAAATCGAGAAATGATCCAAATTGTTAAAAAAAAAAAGAAAAAAAAAAGAAGTCCACCCACACCAAGGTCCTTGCCCCATTCTAAGCTCCACCCACACCGAGGTGCTTGCAAAATAAAGTCAAGTCCCGTTCCTCGACCTCATCTCCGCTCCTGCTCTCGCCCCCCAACCACGCTGCTTGCGCGCCAAGTCGCCAACTCGTCTATTTTGCCAAAGCGCGGGGATTCAGGGGGCAAAAAAAGTGACTCTATATTTAAGTTACCTCCACAAAAGGGGAAACTACGCGGGACCAAGATACAGTTTTGAATTGCAGTTCGGGCAATGTATACGACCCAGATTTCTGGCCAGGTAGGGTGGCCGAAGTGCAATTGGGAAACTGTATCTTGCCCCATAGTGCAATTACAACTCGTTTTCGTCTCTACTAAAGTTAGCCCTTCGCACAAAGAGCGGAGATCAGTTTGTGAGGCGGGCACCTATGGTTGCAGGGGTCCCCTCTATATAGGATTAAGGTCGAGGTTCCACGGGCCCTCAATTTACTGAGTTGAGAAGAAAACCTTTTATTTTATTTTTTCTTTTCTTTTCTTTTCTTTCGTTCTTTTTTTTTTTTTTTTCTGATTTTTTTGACGCCGGAGTGGTAGGTAGGCAGTGAAAGGCGACAAGAGATTTTGAGAGAAGAACAGAGTGTGAGTGG
>BFEA01000324.1:1743262-1754248 GCA_003427395.1 Chara braunii | reverse complement strand
ACGCGCACACACACACACAAACGCGCACAGAAAAAAAAAAGTGCCCCGGTAGCACCTCTCCCAGGGCCAGGGAACAGCTGCTACTGCCAGCAACGGCCAGAAGGGCATACCGAAAAGATGCACGGTATCGGTAAGGGCATATGAAAAATTCTTGTACCTGTACCAAATGGCTACCCGGTAGGGGCAAACTTGTGTCACCGGTACCGGTAGGGGCATATTGAAAATATCTCAGGCCCAAACGATGCCAGGTTTTTTCAGAAACCTGAATCACTGTCAGAGGGGCAAATCAGGGTAAGTCGGCCGCTGAAGGGGCAAATCGCAAATAAATGCAAACTTCAGGAGCATTTCGAAAATTTTCCCAAAAAAAAAAAGAGATCAATAGGTATTAGGGAAAAAAAACGAAATATTTGAAGTTTTTAACAAGTTTTCAGCAGTGATCAAGGGAGGGGCTCCATCTCACAGAGAAGGATTGGAGACCTTGCGACCCCTGAATCAGGGGAAAAAAAAAAAAAAAAAAAAGGAACTCTTTTCATCTTGTGTATATTGCCTTAGGCACAGGGCCCTAATAAGAGTTCATCTTCTTTCAAAAAAAAAAAAAAAAAAAAAAAAAAAAAAAAGAGATACTTAGAAGCCGAGTGCAAACGTGGATGACACTACCACTTGTAAGTTGTAATAGGTTTTCTTTTGTTTTTTTGTTAAAAAAAAAAAAAAAAGGTTATGAGTACAGGTCTACCGTCTTCCCCCCCAACACAACTTACCCTGGAGATGAATGTATAGGGACGCCGGGCCCGTTTCCCGGTTTTTGTATATATAATGACTCCTCCATTTAAAAATTAAAAAAAAATAAAAAAACAATACAACACACATGCCAAATTTGGGAATGTATATGAGCTATCTTTCCGACCTTGCACAGCCATAATGAGTGTGCATTGTGTTCCGGGGAAGACGGCAGGGGTATAGCCTTCCCTTCATCAAATGGAGGAACAAGAAGCATTCTCATTCTCATATCGCTCCCCCTCGTAGACTGACGTTGGAGTTAAACAAACAAACAAAAAAAAAATAAGCAGAGCATTCAGCAGCCAAGCAACAGGTAATTGGAAGAGAGTGAGGCACAAGGTGTAGCACCTGTCTCTTATACACATCTAGATGTGTATAAGAGACAGGCCATAATGAGTGTGCATTGTGTTCCGGGGAAGACGGCAGGGGTATAGCCTTCCCTTCATCAAATGGAGGAACAAGAAGCATTCTCATTCTCATATCGCTCCCCCTCGTAGACTGACGTTGGAGTTAAACAAACAAACAAAAAAAAAATAAGCAGAGCATTCAGCAGCCAAGCAACAGGTAATTGGAAGAGAGTGAGGCACAAGGTGTAGCACGCAATTTCCTTTTTTTTTTTTTTTTTTATAAAAAAAACACCCCCCCTCAGTGTTAGTGCTGCTGATAAGAGCAGACACCACTAACACCGGGGGAGAGGCTCCATCTATTGGTGGGGAGCGTCACCTGCTGGAAAACGGGTCCAGCGTCCCTTATACAAAGTCTGAGGTGAGTCCTGCCAGCATTGATTACCCTGTCTACAGAGGATTGACTGAGCAGGTGTTGTGAAAATCATCATGATGTAGCCCTTATCTCCCGTATCTCTTCACCCTCAGGGCGCCGTAGCACGCAATTTCCAATGCAAGGTAGACAGCACAGAGCCCGTTGCAGTATTCTAAGAGGATGGCATTCAGAAGCTCGTTACAACCGTTGATGGGAGGAGAGGAGGTGAATATTCGGGCCTTTAGGTAGCAGGAGAAGAAAAAGAAGGAAAGAAACAGAAGGAGAGGAAGATAAACAGCACGTATGACAGTAGCTCAGTTGGTACATGCATGAACTGCTGAAAGATGGAGGCGAGTTCACATCCTAATGGATGTAGATGTATGGAATAAGATAATTCAAAATTACGTGGGGCTGGTCAATTTGATGACAATATCATAAGGCCATTCTTTCTACGAAGAGAAGGGGAGTGAGGAAAGGGGGTAGGGAAAGAAGAAGAACTGATAATGGAGGAGGAAAAACTGATAGAGACCCAATAGCACTAAGAATGGGAAACGTTTTTGGAAAAAAATATGAGTGAAAAAGAAAACAGGGAAGTAGGTTTATGTCACCAGCGGCGGTTACGTGCTGACTACAGAGCGAAGTGTACGAGAATTGCCTTGTCCGTGTGTGTTGTGTGTGTTGTGTGTTGTGTTGGACACTACAGCCTTGCAGGGGTGGAATAGATATTACCGTCGGTACGATTCCACTTTTGAATGCTGTGCCTTGGCTGTACTGGTTAAGAGACTTGGCTCTTAAGGCCGAAGTTGCTGGTTCGAATCTATGCTTGCACGGAGGAGGACTTAGGCCCAGATGTACGGAATCCATACTACTTATGTCGCATGGGAGTTTGGTTTTAATTTTTTTTTTTTTTTTTTTTTTTTAAGAAGGGCCCAGTGCCCAAGGCAAATTACATCTGCAAAGTCACATGGGAGTTTGTAATGGGCAGGAAAAACAGGTAGCTGCCAACTTTGTCATGGCCTGAGTTTGAAAAGACGGTTGTAACTCAGGCCGGCAGTGGTGTCACGGTGGCAGTTTCGTTAAGGCCGTTTTTTTTTTGTTTTTTTTGGGGCATGTTTTTTTTTCTTTCTTTCTTTTTTCGCGACTGTGGCCAGCCGCGGGCGTGGCCTAGACATCACCGCTGTGGCCCAGCCACAGACGTGGCCTAGACATAGCCGCCGTGGCCACATGGACATCTAAACTGATGCCCCCAAAAAAAACAAAACAAAACAAAAACCGCCTTAAGAAACTGCCACCCTGACACCACTGCCGGCCTGAGTTACAACCGCCTTTTCAAACTCAGGCCAGCCGACTGCCTGTTTTTTCTGCCTTTGTGAACTCGAAACATGCCGTGTCCGCCGTTGTTTCAAAAGAAAAACATAGTCTCCATTGCGGAGGTAAAACTACTGTGAGTCACCCGTGGAACCAGCCGGAAGTTGGCCCAAACGCATAGTCTCCATTGCCGAGGTAACTACTGTGACGCGCCCGTGGAATCCGCGGGAAGTTGGCCCGCCTTTGAGTAACCGAGTTAAGTAGTGGTGGTGGGTTGCCTGCTGTTGGAGCGCAGTGTGTTGATTGCCGTGTCCGTGGTGTGGTGCGAGTTCAAGGACGCTACAGCGCTGGGGTGGGACTGGATATCAGGACCGGTATGGATCCAGTTATTATAACACCTGGCCCGCCTTGGAGTGACAGGATTGAGTAGCGGTGCTGGGTCGCGTGCTGTCTGAGCGGAGTGACACTGTGTGTTGATTGCCGTGTCTGTGGTATGGTGTCGTGTGTGTGGTGTGAGTTCAAGGACGCTACAGCCCTGAGGGTGGGATATCTTTTTTTTTTTTGTTTTTTTTTGAAAACCCGGGCTCGCTCCAGTTTATTGGTGGGGGGCTTCACCTGCTGGAAACCGGGTCCAGCATCCCATGGGGTGGTATATCAAGGCTGGTATGGATCCAGTTTTTATAACACCTCCAACTTGAAGGGTTGCAGTGCTTAGGAGACTTCGTTCCTGTGGCTTAGGGTGTGGGTTCGAGGCCGTGTGTGCACGGTGGGGCCTGATGACCTAAAGAGCACGTTGATCACTAACTACCTAGTACGCTGCGTCTCGGCCATCCCTGCAGCCAGCCATCATCAGTGGAATCGGTCAGTGCATATTTGATAAATAGGCTTAGTACCTGCCTTAATTGAATGTCGCCAGCACCAACTAACCATCATCAGGGGTCTTATCGGCTTAGTTAGTGCGCTTACACGTAGATAGGCTTACCTGTCTGAAATATTGGATGTCGGCAGCACCTTCAGGACTCAGTCCCATGTTCCCGAGACCACGTTCGTGGTACAGATCTGGCCTTCCATCCATCAAACATGATTGGGTGGTCTACTCTACGCCGTAGGATGGTTGCAATCCAGGTAGTTTAAAAGCAGTAGTGTGTGCTTTGGGAAGGGGAGAAAGCATGAAGAAAGGGGGGGAGAGGTTGGGGGGGAGGAGAGCCTGAGTGGAAAGGTGGGAAGCGGGAGGCTGGGGTCTGGAGGAGCAGGGGGCTAGTACCATATGATGACCAGCTACGTAGCACTTGCGCATGGATTAGATATTTGCTGGGACAGGCATTCAAACCTCAGGCTGATGGAAGGGCGAGGGACCTTTGTCAGAAAGGTGTGAAAGACAGAACTTGACCCGAGGATGAGCGGGCAGGTCGGAAATTGTGATTGGCAGTCTTCGCCGGTTTAGCCATACTATTCAGCGTGTAGCAACATCATCTCACCGAGCGCTTGCTATCGCGTTTGCAGTCATCCGCTCTCTGTGTGTGTTTTTTTTTTTTTTTTTTTTTTTTTTTTTTTTTTTTTTGTGGCTCAGGAAAGAAGACTGGCAATCAAGAAAAATGAAGAACAGAGTTAATGCAGTGTCTCCGTACCTTTTGTTTTCTTTCTTTTGATGCTATACCCATCAGGTCATACTACAGAACATCTGCATCCAGTGCACATGCTGAGTCCTGAAACGAGCTCAGGGCTCTGCATCAGACTGCATGTTGGGCCAACATGCGGTCATGTAGAGTCCTGCCTGGGAGGAGCAAAGAAAAGGGCGCAGGGAGCCTTTAGCGTACTAGTATACACTAAAGCTGTACGTCGTGGATAACTCTTCTTCTTCTTCTTCTTCTTCTTCTTCTTCTTCTTCTTCTTCTTCTTCTTCTTTAACAGAATGTTACAGAAGTGGACAGAATCTACTTCTTGGTGACCCATCCTGACGTCTCCTATCTCCATCAAACACTGCAAAGAAGGCAATCATTATGATTATTAGAATTTGCAACTGGAAAAAGAGACGCCAGGCGTGGTTCCAAAAACAATATCTGAAAATATTGGCCGTGGCCGGCGGTCAAGTTCCTGACTACCCGGCGTATTTTCCCCTGCGGTCAAAAAAGATGCATGCACGCAAAATTAAAAGGCACTGAAGTATTCAGAGTGGTTCGGAAGGAATCCTCCAGACTTTCTATGCATACAGGAAACTCATCTCACAGATACTCCGGAACACCAACGTATCCAGCAGCGCATCCTTCAACAGTTAAGGTGGGTTAGAGCCAGCTTTTGGGCAACGGCAGGTAGATCGCACTCAGCTGGAGTAGTAATACTACAGAACAAAAGGTCGGCAGCAGCAGACAAAATAGTCCTACAAGACGTCACGGTAGATGAAGGAGAAGGTCGCTGGATAAAACTCAACTTTGTATACCAGGAGGAGTTATTCTCGCTGCTCACGGTTTACTGTCCGAATACAGGATACCAAAGGTCAGAGATGCTACAATCACTACAGACTCATATAGATGCAACAAGGCACCTTATAATAACAGGGGACTGGAACGCCATCCTTAAACCAAGTAAGGACATATTGTTTGGAGGAAGATCAAGTTCGGGGGAGGGTGTGTCATGGGATGAAGCCTTACCCATTCATAATCTCATGACATCTAGGGACCTCATTGATCCTTTTCGACTGCACTACCCAGATCAGAGACAGTTCACCTTTTATAAAAGGAATCGTAGTCAGCACATGTCGGCTTCTAGGATAGACTACTTTCTCATTTCGCAAGGCCTAGTAGGGACACTGCAAGCGGTTGGAATAGGGGACCTACCGTACTGCAATTGCTTAGATCATAAGCCCATTTTCCTCCATCTCCTCTTCAACAAACACATACAGAGGGGTAAGAGTTTTTATAAAGTCAATAATTCTCTGCTAAAAACCCAAGAGCTGAAAGATGCTATACTGCAAGTATGCTTGGGATATGACGAAGAAACACAATCATTTGAAGACCTCACGAACGCTTTATCGAAGGCAACGTCAGTAGTAGCTAAGCAGCTAGCGGCTAAAAGAGCGGCGAGAGAAAGAGAGCTGCAACGGGCTTTGCAAATTGCAGAAAGAAATCTAATTAACAATCCAGGTATGGAGATGTATGAGAGAATTATAGATTCAGCTAGAAGGGAACTGGAGGAATGGGAGCGATGGAGGGCCAGGGGGTTGTAGATGAGGGCTAGAGTAAGAGAATGGGAGGAGGGAGAAAGAATGATGAAGTTCTTCTTTCAAAAGATCAAAGCAAGAGGTAGAAATGCGCTGATAGAACAGTTGGATGGACCGCAAGGCCTGGAATCTACACCAGAAGGGATGCTGACAGTAGCCTGCAACTTTTATAGAAACCTTTACACTTCAAGGGAGGGGGAGCAGGAACAGCAGCAACTAAAAGAAGTCAAAAATAAGTTATTGACTTATCTAGACTGCACACTGAAAGGAGACCAAGCAAAGATGTTGGATGCCCCTCTAACCCAACAAGAACTAAGAGAAGCCCTCCACTCAATGCCTCCTAACAAGACGCCAGGAAGGGACGGGCTCACCAAGGAATTCTGGCAGGAATACTGGCCCATCCTCGGTGGGGAATACGAGGCCTTTCTAAATCAGGCATGGCACAAAGAAGGCCTTGGCTTGGAATCCTCCTTGGGAGTTGTAACCCTTTTGTACAAAAAGGGGGACCCCATGGATATCAGAAATTATAGACCAATTACACTTTTAACACTCACGCACAAGATAGTGGCTAAAGCTCTAGCGAATCGGTTGAGAAAGATCACAAATAGATGTTTTCATCTGGACCAAACGGGCTTCGTACCTGGAAGATTTATTTTGGATAACGTCATGACGCTGTCGGAATCAGTCAAATATATTACAAATAAGAGGATCAATGCGGCGATCCTCTTTTTTGACTTCGAAAAAGCTTACGACCAGGTGAATTGGAAATTTCTACAGCTATGTATGGAAAAGATAGGAGTAGGCCCTAACTTTCGTAAATGGATCCGAGTTCTGTACAATGTCGCGCAAGGACAGGTTCAACTCAACGGTCACCTGCGGATGATTTGACAGTTCTCATTAGAGCTACAGACACCTCATTCCAGGCCCTCACAAGAGCTATGGAGGCCTTTCAATTGGCATCGGAAATGAAGATCAATTGGCCTAAAACAGTAGTCTGGTGGTTCTCAAACCATGATCAATAGAGTCAATCCCAGCCTCACAATTATGGAGGCATGTCTTGGATACCATCGGACCAGCCGATGAGATATTTAGGGATTAGGCTAGCTGACACGGGTCCCCATCACTCTATGGCCCCGGAACAAATGGTGAAAATGCTAGCCAAAATGTCAGCCTGGTCGGACATTTACACATCGCTGTTTGGGAGGGCATTAGCGTTAACCGCTTCCATTTTCTCAATGTTATGGTACGTCGGAACGATATGGACTCCGCCATCACAGTCGCTTCGCAAACTTACGAGGATGGCAGCCGCGTACTTATGGACGGCGAATCCGGATAAGACCAATTTTATATCAAAGGTAGCCTGAAAGCAAGTAATTCAATCAAAGGATCAAGGGGGGCTGGGCATTTTGGATCCCGCTCAACAGATCAGAGCACTTCAAACCAAATGGGCCATCAAATTATTTACACAACCCCATCTACGCTGGGTCCCGCTAGCATTGGAACATATACGGGGGATGGCGAGATACACAACTCCACCAAATATGGAGGGCACGTTCTGGTTATTTTGTAAAGGTTGGGCCAAAAAGGGAAAAACAGGAGCGCAGGGGGGAGAGGAAAACGAAGCCAAGTCGTCATACTGGGCCCACATCCTAAAGATATGGGCCGAAATCTTCCCGGCAAGAGTAAGAGACCCAAGAATGAAAGAGGAAGTTCTTAGGCAACCTTTGTTTTGTAACCCATGGTTGAAGGACTCTCAAGGAAAACCTAAAATACTAACTGCAAAGGACGCCAAGTGGGGGGATTGGTTGGAGCATGGGGTATGGCAGGTAAAGCATCTATGGTCACCAACTCACAATAGGTGGAAAACGGGGATGGAAATGAGAGAGGAAATGAAAGGTTGTCACATGCTAACTGAGAATGTGAATGAAGTGCTTACCTCCATACCCCAAGCATGGACACAAATATTGAGGGGCCCGTTCAAATGGGGCTGGGGTGACTGGGCAACTTGGACCTCAAGCCCGGAACCAGATCACGCGTTCCGCATTCACCAGGAGGTAGTCCCAGCCAATCAGTGGCTAGAGGCAGACATGTATCCAATCCTGAACCCAGGCTGTATGGTTAGTCTATTGGACAAAGAGACACGGGTTCCAATAGCCGTCAATAAAAGTCTCCTTACGAAAGTCAGGGTGATCGAGACTGACGAGTTCACAATTTTTGCTCCTACAACACCTATCCAAGATCTGGAAATTGATCCAGCACATTGGGCATGGAATATTAAAGGGAATGGGTCAAGAGTAGTTAAGAGAGTTAACGTACTCCACTACACTACTAAATGGGGATATAGGTTAAGAAAGAGATCAATTAAGAGGGATCAATCCCTAGCGATGAGATGGGAAAAGAGGGCGGGAATACCAAGACAGCAAATAGGAAAATTGTCGTGGTCGATTTTGCACAGCATCAGGCTGAATAAAGTCCGAAGTATGCAGTGGCTCATATTTCATGTCGCACTTCCAGTCAACACCTGGCTGTACGAAAAACGAAGCAGGAACAATAGAGATGTGAGAGAGCAAAACTGCGTAATGTGCACGGAAGGAGTACCCGAAACACTGCTTCACTGCCTTCTGCTYTGCCCGGAAGCGGAGTATATTTGGTCCATAGCTCGAACCCTATGGGATCGCATCAYGGAACTTTCATTCCCRAGGAGCAAAAGACTCCATCTCACAGGAACTGAAGTACCGACAGGGTGGAATTCAAACCAAAAGTGCATTTACCAGTTACTCAGACAATACACATTATGGACAATATGGAAAAGAAGATGCCAACAAGTGATAGGTAAAAGTCTGTCAACTAGAATGGAAGCTAGAGCAACACTAMATAATTTGCTACAGACTGACATTACAGCTCAATKGCAGAGAGCYAAGAAACAGGCAGCGGCTAACCCTGAAAAGGCGAAGGACATTCTCAAGAAATTCCACAACAAAGTATTGGCTGAAGGTAAAATAGCCACAATGGAGGGGCATAGGCTGATCTTCTGTTGGTTCAAGGAAGACCAACAAGACATGGCAAACGGACACCAGGGGCAGACACAGCAACTGGCTTCACCATGAACAAGGAAAGTCAAAGCTTAGAAAGGCGAAAGTCAAAGAGTGAAGTGCAAGCAAAGGATCACAGGTTAAGACAGAATTGTGAACGGCTGACCATAGAAAGAAGCAAGGCAACTTTAGAGACTAATGGCATTGAGATGAGAGGGAAGGGTTCACAGCAAAGGATCATGGGAAACTATTGGCAAAGAGAAGAGAAGGAAGATTTCAGGTAATGATACTACAAATTAATGAGTCTGCAAAGTAAGCAGACCTCTGGAGGAATACAGGTAGTTTTAAAGGTTTAAGGAAGTAGGGCTAGGGTTTAAGGAGATAACACTCGGAAAACATGGCCGGAAAGAGTGATTCAAGCTATGACTGACACAAGTCAAGGGAATACAAATGTAGTTATTGCATAGGGGAACAATAGGGACACATTCCAATACAAGGAGGGTGCTAAGGTAGTTTCTTCATATTCATAAGTTATATGTCAGGTCACTATGGGTGATCTGAGAGGTAAGGACATAGAAAACCGAGGAGACAATACCAGTCTTTCTAGAAATTCATGTATGATATGGCAGGCTCTTAAGGAAAGGTCTGAGAGGAAAGAATAGGCTAGGCTCATGAGTTAAACTCCTGGATGATGTAGAATAGGCTAACTTAGGCAGGGGGGAGGGGTGGTATATCCTTCCGTATGGAAGTAATCAATGCCGCCCACTCGGACCTTCCACCCATCATGGGGAGGAGCGTGTGTGAGTATTTTTGTAATCAATTTTGACTTGCCGCGGGAATAGGAACCGGACTGTTGCTCCCCAGAATGGCAGGAGCCAGAACCGACAGGTTCTGTTTAAAAAAAAAAAAAAAAAAAAAAAGGCACCAAAACAGTTATGTGAAATACCAGTGAAGCTGCTCCTAGTTCCTAAAGCTGAATTGAAATTGAAAAGTTCTCATCAGGAGGCTGAACCATCGACAATCTGCGAAGTTTTCGTATTGGATGGTTTGGGTTATGAACCCTTTGACCCTTGTTGAAGGCAGACTGTCCCCCAAACAGAACACAGCAGCGGGCAACAACCCTGCGGAGCACCAGGCAACACAGTAGAGGTAACATGGCTGCACAATGCCAAAAACGACTGCAAGGAACGACACAGCGCCAAGGGACTAGTTGGCATTCAGCAATGACCCATTCCCAAGCGGTTATTTTTCCCAATTCCCAAATATTTCCAGCAGTAGCAGTTCTTACACCACTCTCTTTTCTCCTCTACCAAGATCATTGTGAGATTGTCAAGCATAACTCTCATGAGGTGGGGACAATAGGGAAACGGGCCTAGAATGTGCTGCTCCCCACAATAGATTCGAGGTGGGAACAAAGAGCCACCATGCAAGGCCCAGAGATGCAGCTCAGTGCTTGAAGGTGCAGGCCTCATGCCCAAGGCATGTGACGCACGTCGCACGAGCTTACATGCATGAACGGGTTTCTGAGCCCCTTCCTTTTTTGGGGTGCTTCTTTGGCAACCAGGTCAATCTAGTTCCAGTTCCTCTACCCGGTCCAGATTGCATTTCCGGCGGATGGTGCAGTCGGGGTTCAGGTTGTCTCAGTTGACTAGTACTACGTGACGGTCTGAATGCTGTGAACGCGCACGTTCGAACATGTTCAAACGCGCTACTACGCGCCACGTGGCGTAAAACTTTGTAACGTGACCCCGCCATCCGCATGCGCGTGTCGGGGACTACAGGGTGGGGGACCTCGTTCTTCAAAATAAGTACCTGTATATTTCCATGTTCTAGCAGAAGATTCATTCAATTTTGCTCATCCTGTCGATGGAAGTACCGTGAGGCCAGCCGCAC
>BFEA01000324.1:1724878-1735060 GCA_003427395.1 Chara braunii | reverse complement strand
ACCTGTAGGCACTGCATTCAGAGAGTTCTCCTTCTTGCCTCAGAAGAGTCAGAACTTCATAGGGGTTCATCGAGGTGTTGAAGCCCGCTACTGTCGGCTATATGCTTGACCGAGCCAGGCTTGGAGGTCTTCTCAAACTTTTTGATGCACAGTACGAGGGTGTCAAATTCTTTCATCTGAGATACTGAGATGTTTGCATGGAGGTAGTCTTGTTGGAGGTCATTCCAGGAGTTCTTCACTGATTCCGAAATTATGTTCTGCTGTTGAAGGACCGTTTGTCGTTCTGGGGGAGTTGTTTCCTTTTTCACGTGTCTCTGTGTGCTCCTTTTCGGATCTGTTTCCGAGCGGAGGCTGGATTGCAGTGTGAGCGGAAACAGGAGTGGAAGGACTGTGTAGTGCTGAGGTTTTACGTGTGCGCTACCTTATCCGTGAAAATAAAACTCTTGATTACATTGTTAATTCTGAGTATACTTTGTCTTTTCTGCTTCGGATCCCCCTTCTTCGTACTCGTTCTCCTTTCAAAGTGATTTCAAAGATCGTCTTTTGTGTTTCGTTTCCACCTTCTGCAGTATTCTTCGCCCTAACTTCTGGGCATTCAATAGGATTGTTTTCCGATGCTCCTCGGGATTCGAAACTGATTGTGGTTTGTTTCTCGACCACTTCAAGTTCCAACAGGAGGTCCTCCCTTTTGTTCTCTTCCTTCACGATGTGGGAATCGATCACAGGGGCTGCATCCTATGTCCCTGGGCCGCCTCTGAGTCCTTCTCGGTTCCTACTTTGTGCCATTTGCTGTCGGGGGTGGGAACATGTTGAGCATTTTTAAGGAAAGATAGTTTGCTGTTTTGCCTTCTTAGACTACTGCTATAATGTCAGTGATGCCTGCTGCTTTGCTAATGACCTATGTCTCTTCCAGAGGTGTCTGCAACGCGTTTTTTTTTTTTTTTTGGTGGGCAACGCCCCGCCCTTCTACAGTGTGAGACTCAGTGATATAAGCACCTTTCCCTAGTAGGTGGCTCGGGTGCTCCAGTCTATTCATGGGTAGCTGCACCTGCTGGAAACCGGGTCCAACAGGTGTCTGCAACTTCCGATGACTCGTCATACATGCTTAGAATAGGTGAATGGTTGTTTGCTAGTTATTAATTACCTAATAGACTAGTAATAGTACTAATAGGATGTCTCTCTCTTGCTTATCGAATGCGGAAATGTATGCGATTTTGGCAGGTGCCCAGGTCTTGGTGGTCATGGTAACCAATTCTGACCAAGCGGAGTCTGCATTGTTTGGCCCAAAAGGAGCTATGGATGGTGAGTCCACCAAATCGAGTCGAATGCTGGATACTGTGTTTAGGCCCTTTAGGGCCTTTAGGCATGTCTGCAGAGCTTTCGGAAACCGGAACTCTTAGTACAATGTTGGTCATTGAAAAGGACCTGATGCATGTTTACACTTTTTCCTTTTAAGTTAGTTCTGTGTTGGTACCCCTTTGATTGGTAGGTCTGAACGGCTAGAAACAGCACACACTGTGAGAATGGAGATGGCTAGTGCACCAAGACGAACAATCCATTGTGCACGCTCAACAAAGAGTCAAAGGAACAAAAGTACCAGAGTTCAGAATTCACTTCATACGGAGATCAACCAACATATCCCCGTCATTCCAACACGGCCATACCACTACGCGTTTCAACTACCCCGCTAGTAGTCTCATCAGGAGTTTTCGAAGCAAACTCCAAACAATCACGACTCGGATCAGATGGCCAATCCCAATAGCCTTGCCATCTTATATAGGAGCTACTCTACTCCCTTCTTCACGATACCCCGTCCTAGAATGCACTTAATCACCCGATCCAAGAACGCGAGGTGAGACAAGGAGAGAGCGCCGTGTGCGACCAATCGGAGCAGACCAGAGAACCGTAGAATTCTTGAAAACCCCTGCAGCCGCACGTTCTCCATCTCGGAACACTTGCAAAAACCCGCATAGACAACCAAAACAAAAACAACAACACAAGTCCAGCACCAATATCATGGCGATTGCGTCCACAGATGTCCAGCTGCCACAACAGTTACCTGGAGAGCAAGAGAGAAGCCCCAAACAGCACATGTGTACGAAGAAGCCGAGATCCGCCAGATGCAGCATGACCTGTTCAGCGCTGAGGAGGGCAGCTAGAAACCGGTGAGTGGTGGCACATAAGGCTACCAAGCGATGGCAGACCAGCTCATCACCAGCAGTGCTGATGGAGGCGCAAGTGGGCGAACGCAGCATCGAAATGAGAGAGCAACTGCAGTGGGCGCTCAAGTAAAATACCATATGTCAGCGACAGATCATAAAAGTACCCACAAACCGTCTGGTCCCTGCTGGGTCCAGACGTGGAGCCTGGCCCCTGAACTGGAACGAAAGGAAAAAGTCCTGCAGTGTATCGTGCTGCCAAGGAAGGCAAAAAGTCGGTGCCGAAAACCGAAAAAAGAATTGGCGGATGGGAAACCCCAAAAGGATGCAGCAATGCGCGCAGGGGGTCTACCAAGCTCAGTACCAGGCTGTTGGCCTGTTTCTTGATGTGCACCGGGGGACGATCATGCTTGACTGCATTGTAGGACCCTGCCCTCTGTGGTACAAACCCAGTTATACGTAAGTACATCCACTCATTGCTGGAATCCGATTTGTTCCTGCCTGGTCTGACTTGCTTCATTCCTGGATTCGTTCCTTGTGCAATTTGTTTCATTCCTTTTCTTTTCTTTCTTATTTTTTGTTAAAATAATTTCTTACTGTCCTCTCCCCTTGTCCATTCCGCCCGCAAGCTCAGAAAGAATATTACATGTTTTTGTTTTTTTCACCTGGGGAGAGGCTCCATCTATTGGTGGGGAGCATCACCTGCTGGAAAACGGGTCCAGCGTCCCATACACAGGTGTGTGATCAAAGGACATCTGAGAAACAATGTAGAGGGTTCCTGCCAGCATTGATTACCCTGGATACCAGGGGATTGACTGAGCAGGACATTTGAGAAAAGAACTGGAAAATGCCTGCCACTGAGCAGGTTGTGAAGAGTTCTGTGTCTATATCCACCAAATCTGCTGTCCCTGGTCTGTTGACGCCTTGGGGCCACTGGGGGGCAACAGAAGGTCCCTGCGTCTCCCATTCTCACTTTATCTTTTTTGAGATACCCCTGACACAGAATGAGTTAGGGAAAAAAAAAAAAAAAAAAAAAAAAAAAAAAAAACCGTATAAACTTACTATAAAGACTGCTGGAGTAAACCTCTTCGCCCTGTACTCGGCGCCAGATTCCTGCTGCTGAAGGACTGGTTCCTCCCTCTCTTCTTGCACCAAGGATCCCTCTGTTCCGTTCAGTATTCGATGGGTATCAGAGGGAACCACTGGTTCCCAACTACCTTTCGCCCGCCTTTCCAATGGCCACAGTGTTCCTTCTGGCGGCAAGAAGAAAGCGAGTCGAGGTCTGGGTACGGACAGATGATATTTGCCTTTGTCTGGCCACTCTTCATTCGAGCCATTCCTCCAGAGCCAGCGGGTGCGGTGGAAAGGGATCTGAGAAGTCTTCTGCAGGTCGCAGGGGGATGCTGGGATCCACGTCCGTCCAGTTTTTGAAGGAGAGGTGGTAGTCTCGGGGGATAAAGAATATTACATGAATAACCCCAGCCAACACTTTTGCTTCGTGCAGTATGCTCCCCGCTGTGTGCGGGAAAGAAATTGCCCAGAACAGTTAAAGTTAGCCTAAGAATGACCACAACTGCTACTCTTACAGTGATGATGTTACTGAATCAGATGTGTCCTGTTTCAATGTGTGTGACCATTTCCTTTGACAAAAAATTAAGCACAACTGTTACAGTGTGTCCTGTTTCAATGTGTGTGAACTAAGTCTTTTCCTTTGACACAAATTTGGGTGCAGTGCTACCTTCAAGGGCATGTATTGTGATGTGCTCAACAGTTGCAGCCGCTTACGTTCGAGGACTAGACCATCGACTGAGAGGTGCGATGAAATGTACAACTCAACATATCTAGTTTATGACTTGGTGAAATCCTCGATTACGTTGACATCTTTTTAATATGTTTTATCCACAGTGTCTCCTTCTTGTAACTATGGTAATATTTATATATATATATAGGGTTCAGCCTCCTGATGAGTCAGTGAAACTCCGAAGAAACAGTTTGTCACAGCCCCTCTTTTCTTGTCCTCTTCTCCCTCTCTGCCTACAGTTTACCGGGCAGCTCTGTTTGACAATATATCTATCTATCTATCTATATATCCTCCTGATGAGTCGGTGAAACTCCGACGAAACAGTTTGTCGCAGCCCCTCGTTTATTGTCCTCTTCTCCCTCTCTGCTTACGGTTTACTGGGCAGCTCTGTTTGACGATACATATATTAATATATATCGTCACAAACAGAACTGCCCGGTAAACCGTAGGCAGAGAGAGAGAAGAAATATATATATATACATGGTTACCAGGCCGAGCGTTCGGGTTCCCGTACGGGGTCCGGACCTGAAGGGGTTCGGCCCCAGCCAAATTCTTTACCATAGCAAAGGGCAATTGTTTCTGGCTGTGACTTCTGGCTGTAATTTGTAGCCGCGATTTCGGGCAACCATCACAGCAACAAACAGGAGGAAAATGAAAAGGGAGGCACAGTTACTGGCAAATGCTCGGTCCTTGTGTTAGCCGAGCCCCCACCGGCGGCCCCAACCCTGCACCCTAAATGCTAGGGCAAAGGGGCAAACATGTCGTTACCTCTGTCCACCGAGAGAGGTAACCTCCCTTCACTGAAGAGAGGTAGAAAGCTATGCCTGCAGGGGGCCCCTGTACAGCCTTAGGAGTAGTGGTAGGTAGGTAGTGAAAGAAAGATATGTTCCATGACAAGGCAGAATGCCAGTTAAAAAATATGTGAGGTGAGAGAAAAATGTATGGCTGTCCCCCGATGAGGAGAAGGCAGCTTTAAAAAAAAAAAAAAAAAAAAAAAACATGCATCCCCTCTGATGGCTGGAGGGAGAAAACAAGGCTATGTTCGCAGGGGTCCCCTGTATAAACCTTAAGAGTAGTGGTAGGTAGGTAGGTAGTGAAGGTGAATTGAAAGAATTTGAAAGATGATGAAAGGTTTGAGAGAACCCTTGAAACGCCTTGGTTTTCCTTGAGTGGGCTTGAGTCTGGAGGCACAACCCAGTCTGGCGCTGGCCTGTAGTGAAATGGTCGAACTCAGAAAGTGGCAGAGCAGCTCTAGCTTTTCTAGAGTCCAGAGCTAGTGCGGCCATGCGTAGATTTTGGGCCTCGCTTCACTATTCTAGACTCCCAAAGTTTTGAGGGTAACGCCGCGCTCCACTTACTCTGGACTGGAACTCATGACAACACCCTCCCTTCGAGAGAGAGCTGGCAGAAAGTGCTTCTCTCTCGAAGGGCACTCTCGATTTGTGTAGAGTTCACAGCCTGCAACGCTCAGAAGGTTTTCTAGCGTCCTCCCTCCTACCCCCGCTCCGGCCTCTTTTTTTCGTGAGTGTGCCTCCTGCCCCAACCATCAGAACGAGCTGGTGTCATCATCTGGCGCTGTAGAAGGGCTGTCAGTCATGTAGCGCTGAGAAATTTGTGAGTGCTTCTGTAGTTCTTGAGTCTGGATTAAGTGGAGTGACGCTTCTTTTTTCAAGAGTTGTAGACCTCTGACAGCTCTAGAAGATTTTTCGTGAGTCTAGTGTGTGGAGCGAGACCCTTCAGGACTTTTCCTAACTCTGACATCTCTAGAACAACTCTAGAATTTTTTTACGAGTCTAGAGTAGTGCAGCGAGCCCGGAAGGCTCGCACACACTGGTGAAAAGAGACGCCATTGATGTGGTTGCATTTTAGGGTTCGCTATGTACAATAATACTACAATTACTGTATTTTATTTACAGGGCGAAGGACAAACTCTATTTCTATGGGTGTTATTGTTCTGAGGGGCCATGCCAATGTTCTCTGTATCGGTCCCTTTTTTTTCGGATTTGCCGAAGGAAGCGACATGTGAAACTCGTTAGTACTACCCTAGTGTGGGGTACCAGTTATCAAAAACATTCTTGATCCCGCTCCGCAGGATTTGCACGTGGATGGAGACGAGGTAGCAAAGAAAACCGGAACTCGCCATTTATATCCACATCGCGGCCAGCAGGATTTGAACCTGCGCGGGCAAAGCCCATCAGATTTCGAGTCTGACCCGTTAACCACTCCGGCATAGCCGCTCAGATGACTTGGAGGGCAACATTCTACCCCTTATACCATATCGTGAAATCTTGTAGTTTATTTTCCACCTTTTGTTATTTTCATTATTTTCCGCCTGTTGTTATTTTAATTATTTTCCGCCTATTGTTATTTTAATTATTTTCCGCCTATTGTTATTTTATTATTAGTAGTGGTGGTAGTGGTAGTAGTAGTAGTAGTAGTAGTAGTAGTAGTGTGATTAGGCGCCACAATGGTGCGGTCGCACTAGCAAAGAGGATTGGATTAAGCGCCTGAATCTGGATTTCGGCACAAATACGTCCAGATTCAGGCGTTAAATTCAGAAAAGCAGATCAATAGCGATTTTCTGCAGTTCTCCACAAATTCGTCCAGATTCAGGCGTTAACTCCTATTCTCTTTGCTCTTGGGGCCTCGCCCCTGGCGTGAAAGAATTGTTTCCCAAAAAAAAGTAAAAGGAGAAGGAAAGAAACGCAAAAGAATTGACTCAGAGGAGCTCTGTGGTTCATGGCTGAGAATAGGATTCTTTTTTTTTTTCTTTTTTGGGAAAAAGCAAGAATTCCATTCAGGATTGAATTTCTCTCTCTTTCATGTGCTCATGCTGACATTGACATTGACAGGGGCTGGACGCGAATGGGAGGTGGTCGACGCACCCGTGTCAGGTGGAGTTGTAAAGGCGGCCAATGGGACACTGACGGTACGTCACTACTGAGAGAGATTCCTTGGAAATTATGCAGAGTGGGTTCTGCTGTAGATACTATTAATTGCCAGGTAGTCCCCCTTGGAAGTAGTTTTTTTGTTTTTTTGCGGGCTTATAGATAAAAGTAATGATCTGGTAAAGCACCTGTGTTAGGCAATGTCGATGTACCTTGTCTGCTCCTCTGAGTTTGGCATGCAGGTTTATGACTTGGCATTGATGAATGAAAACGGTATCAAATGCCTTTCACTGCACAGACTCTGACAGTTTTATGATGCAATTGCTGTTCTTCTTAATGCTTGTTCTTGTTGCTGCTGTTTGTTGTTTTGGCTTGTCGGTGTCTCCTTCGCCGTTGTTGTTGTTGTTGTTGTTGTTGTTGTTGTTGGTGGTGGTGGTGCTGTTGTTCTTGTTGTTGTGCTGTTTTAAGCACAACCTTAGGATGTGGCCTTTTTCTGATCTGGGAGGCGTTAGTCCGGGGGCCAAGTCCCATTGGCAGCATTGAGTTTCCTCAACGCCTGCATCTGGACGTGTTTGTGGAGCTGTGCAGAAATCGCGTTTGAGTTTCCTCAACCGCACATAGCCACAAACACGTCCAGATTCAGGCGTTGATGAAACTCAACGCTGCCAGTGGGACTTGGTCCCGGATCCTTCCCACCGGATCACGTTGGCAAGTCATTCATTAATTTACAATTTACAATATGATGATTGAAGTAGTAGCCGCCAACTGATAGGAAGATGAACTATTTGGCTTTACTATCGTCATGAAATGAATGAATACACCAATCGAGACCAAACACAGCCGTAATGAATGAATGAATGTACTATTTGGCTTTACTATCGTAGTGTTATAATACTGTATATACCAATCGAGTACCAGCCCACCATCCTAAGGCTTTCAATCACAAATTTACCCTTCGAAAGTTGAGCAGAGTTGTGAAAAGGACTGCATCTCACCCTCCCAGGGAATCTGTATATGGGACGCTGGACCCGTTTTCCAGCAGGTGATGCTCCCCACCAATAGATGGAGCCTCTCCCAAGGTGCTAGTGGTGGCTGCTCTTATCAGCACCACTAGCACTGGCGGGGGGCATGGTTTAAAAAAAAAAAAAAAAAAAAAAAAAAAACCTCCCAGGGAACTGTGGAAATCTACACCCTTTCAATTTCAGTTGTGAAAGGGCCTAAGGCTGCTCTTCTTCATCTTCAGGCAGCTGTGGAAATCTACACCCTTTCAATTTCAATTGGGTGCATCATGCATGCTTCTTTGTCACTTGGCACTTACTCTTGAACAGTGTTTTCTAGTAGTTACTTGCATCATTTGTCTTGCTCAGTGTTTTCTAGTAGGTACTTGAACCATTTGTCTTTCTCAGCCGAAGGCCGGGTAATGACCCCTAAACCACAGCGAGAGGGGCCCTGCCCGCCTTAAGTGAAGGCGGGCCTGCCAAAATGAAGCTGGGCCTGAGAACAGGCAAAGGGGAGCAGAAGCGGGCCCAGCTTTTTTTCCCAAGTTTTTATTGAGGAGAAAAGAGTTCTCGAGTTTCGATCCCGATAAAAAAAAAAGAAAAAAAAAAAAGGTGAAAAGTGAAAACGACTCAGAAAAAAGAGGCAACNAAAAAAAAAAAAAAAAAAAAAAAAAAAAAACTGATTCATTGTTATTATGAGAACTTGAAAAGAAACCAGCTGCTGGCATTTGCGGAAATTTTATTTGATTTAGTTTGTTTGATACTGTTAGGGCGTAGTAATACCAGAGCTATGATCTCAAATGCATCTGATCGCATTTACGGCCTGACCAGGATGCATCTGACTAAAATCACGTCCAGTGTGAGTATGCCCTTCGTCTGTTACTAAATTTTGTTTTTTTTTGGTTCCTTGTCCAGATCATGGCATCAGGGTCTGAAGAGGGACTGAGGAGAGCAGACTCTGTCTTACGTGGTATATAGACGGCCCTTTCCACCTTCGCCCCTCTTGTATCGCACCGGCAAAAATTGACTGCAATCATTTGATTTAATTTCATTCTAATTTAATCTTCAGTTGAATTTAATTCGATTTTTGTAGTTTCTTAACTTTTTTACTTAATTTATCTCAGTTACTAAAAAAAAATTAAAAAAAAATCTTAGTTGAATTTAATTTGAGTACAAGTTGCCGACGAAACCACGCTGACTGAGACTGCCATGGAGGGGAAGGGAAAAAAAAAAAAAAAAAAAAAAAAGAGAGATTGCCATGGAGGCTGCTCGTATCACCCCTCTAGTGACGTTGTTCTGGCTTTCTTATTATTAAAAAAAAAAATAAAAAAAATTGCCATGATATTCTTTTTTTTGCCCCTTTTTTATTATCAGATTGTCATGATATCCACTTGCCGTGAGAGCAGAGCGTCTCGTGCAATTTGGTTACACGACAAATTCGACAAATTCGACAAATTCGACAAATTCGACAAATTCGACAACTTCGACAACTTCGACAAAAATTCGACAAATTCGACAAATTCGACAAATTCGACAAATCACAATCAGGACCCCAAGTTTGGTCAAGTGTAACCAAATTGCATCCGCTAATCAAAATGCCCCTGATGCATTTTTTTTTTCTGCTTTTTTTTTCCTTCTCTTTTTTTCCCTCTATAAGGCAGTGACAACCTCCCCCCATCCCACTACAGTTCGTCACACCCCATCACATCCCAAAAAATAGTAATAATGGTAATACGAAATTAAGAATTAGAAAAAGGATGACGTCAATTAGAAGTCATGACAATAATGAGGGTGCTGGTCCATTTTGCTGTTGCCGGTCGTTCTGGTGTGAATCAATCGTGCCTTTCGTTTTTTTTTTTTTTTTTCCTAATTCAATCAAATTCATTATTTTCATGAATGCTGCGAGCCTGCTGTAGTACGTGCTTGTGTGTTCTCGAGTCGATGGAACAGTGATGGATTTCAGGAGATGGTTCCAATTGGGACTCTTTGGGACCCCTTCTCTTTCCAGGAACTTGGGATTTTGTGAACTGTGGATGCATTGGGTCCAGCGGTGCTCAACTCAGTCGACTGTCTCTGGAGACAAGAGTTCGAAGTTTGAACACTTTTTTTTGGCTCGAATCATTTGGATGGATGCCACGTGGAACCCACCGGCCGCCCAAATGATGGAGCTCAACTCGGCTGAGGTCCTGGACTAGAAGAGCTCAACATAACGACAGTCCCTAAGATGGGAGATGTAGAATGACAGTAAAAAAAAACGTGAAATGTGATTCAATTTGATGAAGGAGCATCGCCCTTGGAGAGCGTTAGGAACAGAGGCGGGGAAGGGGAAGGCGGGG
>BFEA01000324.1:1592546-1604324 GCA_003427395.1 Chara braunii | reverse complement strand
CGTAATCACCGAGACAATGTCTTTTGGTTGATGTAATGAGTCTAATGTTTGTTTTGTGACTGCCCATAGTCGAGAAAGTTCTAGTTGGAACTGCTGTTTGAGGTATTCCTGTTTCTCCTCCCCATCCACCATCACCTTGTCCATGGCAAGGGCACAGCGTTGCCACCAAATAACCCATAGAATCACTCGTCTTCCCAGGTGGAACATGTTCCATGCGAAGGTCTGATTTTGGAGGTCCGGGCGATGGCCCAGCAAGATCGCCCGCCACTCCCATGGCCGTGCGTGTCCCGGGACCATGTGTCGCCATATCCTCTCCCACCATCTCCATGTTGCTACTGCTACCGGGCATTGGAGAAAAATGTGCTCTATGGTTTCTTCTTTTTTTCTGGACAGGAAGGTGAGAAGACACCGAGAACACCAAGGCAGCACCCGCCCTTGCTGTTCCAGGTGGGTGTGGGATATCAGCCAGCTGTTAGTAGGGAGACAGCGGTGTATAATTTGCCATTGTAAGGATGTGATCTTGGCCGGGCCGTATTTACAGTCCTTAAACCATCTGATGGATGCCAATAATTGTCTGTTTATATTAAAATGTCGCTACCAGCGATCGCGGACCATTTCCTTCACAACTTTTTTGACTCTAAGCTTTCGGTAGGAAGCTTTGACTGTCATGTTCCAGAGGGGTACGGGCTTTAAATCGTGTGCCCGAGGGTGAGCTGGCGGGTTCCACACCCACTCGACCGGGTCCAGGGGAAGCTCACTCAGCGGGGTCCCGGGCCTGAAAGCTCTTTGCCCCTCCCCCTCACCGTATACTCTCACTTGGTGGAGCGGGGTCTTAGAACCCCATATAAAGGGGTCTGTACTGCCGGTCAGTCGCCCATCCTTCCCTACCTGATATTCTTCAACCAGGGCATCTTCTGCACGCACCTGGTGAACTAGCCCGATGCGTTGGGCCCAGTCATTGGTATTGACCCAGTCCCCCTCTTGCAGTTGTGGACCCTTGCGCAGAATGTGGAGCCAGGCCAGAGGGAAGGCCTCAGTTAGTTCCTCTACTACGGCTTCAGAGTTATGGCAGTAGCGGAGGAGTCCCTTCATTTGATCTGGTGTTTTCCAGTCATTTTTTAGGTCGTCCCACAGATCCTTTACCCTGGAAATCCCATGCTTGACCCACCCCTTCCATGGTGAGTCCGAACTGCAAAAAATCTGGTTGTGTGTGTTTGTGATCCATCGGTTCCCGAACAGTGGCTCTCTTGCCACTTCCTCCCACCGGTCCGGAGGCGGGCGATTTGGGGGGGGGAGTTTCCTCCAGGTTTTTATTAGGCGTGGCCACAGATCATCACGCAGGCCCCTCAGGACCTTCCAATACCTGTCGTCTAACCATCTCAGTGGATCGACCTCCGGGGGAGATTTTGGGGTCAGATGGGCTATCTGTCGTATAGCCAGTGGGGCCCACTGTTGGGTTGCCTCGAAGATCATTCTCACCAACCACATCAGGCTCAAAGCCTGTGTCTGAGTGGGGAGGTCTATGATGCCCAACCCCCCTTGTGCTTTGGGCTGAACCACTGTGTCCCATGCCACTCGACTGATGGCGTTAGTAGTCTGGTTGTCCCCTCTCCATAGATATGCTGCCACCTTTCGTCTAAAGGCTTTGTGGGCCCCGCGCTGGCTAGCCATAGAACAGATTTGTACCATAGTGTGGCAAGAACCATATTATTGATTACGAGGGCTCTTCCGAACAGAGATGTGTGCTTGCGGTCCCAGCGGTCAAATTTAGCCAATGTTGGGGCCGTAATCCAGTCGTCGTTGTCAAGCGGGCGGCCGTATGCTGACATTTTCACCCCCAGGACCCTAACAGGCGCCTCCTGAGGGGTCCATGAGATGCGCGGTTCGTCCGGGGGACGACTCCCCTGGTGGTGGATCCACCAGCCCTGTGTTTTTTAACGCCAATTTATAGTCATGTCTGAGAGGGTGCAAAATCTATCCATTAGCCGCTTTATCTCTTCCATGTTTGCAGGTGTTGTGTCTGTCATGATCGTCGGATCGGCAGCAAACAGCGAACAGATCGGGACAGCTTCCTCCGGGATTCCGGACAGGTGAATTTTGTTCAGGTTTCTGCTGTTGCGTAAGTTGGCCGATAACGCTTCCATGGTGAGGACGAAAAGAAAAGGGGCTATCGGGTCACCCTGCCTGACTGATCTGTGGAGTAGAATTTATGGAGCCAGGTTGCCATTTATCTGCACTCTAGTGGTGGCATTCTGGTGCAGAATCCTAATCCATCGTCGGAAGGAAGGGCCAAAGTTGAACTTTTCCAAACATTTGTCAAGAAAGGTTCAATCCACGTGGTCGTATGCTTTCTCGAAGTTAATGAAGACCAACGCGGCATTACTTTTGTCTTTACGTGCGAGGTTGATTACATCATGGATTAGGAGAATATTTTCTTGGATGTTTCTTTTGCGAATGAAGCCTGTTTATGATGGGTGCACCAGATCCTCTACCACCTCTATTATTCGATTGGCCAGTGCCTTGGATAGCATCTTGTAGACCACTGTCAGGAGAGTAATCGGGCGATAATTACGTATATTCATCCAGTCCCCTTTTTTGTGGAGCAAGGAGAGCACCCCTTGTCCCACCGTTTCGCCCATCTCTCCGGTATTCCAGRCTTSCTCGTAGAAGTGCATGAGKTCGTCGGAGAGGTGCGGCCACATGGTTTCCCRAAATTCTTTTGGGAAACCATCTACCCCCGGTGTCTTTTCGTCGTCCATTTGMAGCAGTGCGGTCCAGATTTCTTCTTTAGTTATTCTGCGTTCTATCTTTTCCTTCTGTTCGGGTGATAGGTGGTTCTCCATAGGGTCCAGAAACCTGTCCACGTCTGCAAGGTGTCGGGGGTCCTGTGGCTGAGGGATGTGAGATGAGAAAAGGTCTTGGAAGAAGGTCCTGGCTATCTTTACGCTGTGTGCGGTTGTAGTGGCCAGTTCCCCAGTGGTGGGGTCAAGAAGGGCTTYTATCGTTGTCCGATGGGCTTGGATTGATGCAAGACTGAAAAATTGTGAGTCCATAGTTCYYTCCGTGGTCCATTTTGCGAGTTTCCCTCTGATTCTAATGCCCTGCCATCTATATTGGGCATATTGTAATAGTTGGTCTTTTAACTGTTGGATAGTGYTCGTGTGTTCCTCTGAATTGTCCTGGGAGACCAGGTCATGAAGTTGGTTGTGGGYCTCCATYTCTCGGGAGTATCGTTGAWTCGCGACYAATTTTGAATAGTCTTTGCATTTCTTGGCCAAGAAGAACAATCCGTTTGTAAACCATTGGATTTGTGATGCAAAGTGGTGTCTTTGGTTGTGCCAATAAGACCACACGTCTCTTGTGAAGTTCCGAAAACCTTCGACTTTCAACAGTGATGTGTTCAATTTGTAATAGCCCGGCCCTTGATCGGGCCGTTTACGGAAAGTAARAATGATTCCACATGTGCARTGGTCAAGGYCTRGGTACGGGCTTTGCGGGAATATGGCCGAGAGTTGCAGGGCGTCCCGTATGGCTGTCGAAATTAGGACCAGATCGATCCGAGATTTCGTGTGTCTGCCGGGGTCGCTGGTGCGGAGGCAGGTGTAAGATCTCTTCTGCGGGTGAAGGTGACGATATGCATCAAGCAGAGAAAGAGTCGTGCTGAACTGCGAGATGGTTCTTTCGTCCTCCTCCACATATTGGGGGTAATTGCCTTGTGGGCTTCATCAGTCCATCCATCTATCCGGGGCCGCGTTAAAATCACCGGCAAAGATTAGCGGGATGCCTTGGGGCGAGAGCGAGGCCAGGTGGTTGAAAAAGCCCTCCCTTTCCCGGGTTGAGTTGGGGGCATACACACAGAAGATGCATACCAATTCCAGTTCCAGCATCGCCAGAATGGAAACCCACCGGCCTTGTAGTTCGTCCGCTGCCCAGTGCACCATCTCTACTCTGGAATCCGACGGAATCCAGATCGCCACACCTGCAGATGCCGGTGTCACAGCGTGGGCTCTATAGGACTGGTGCAGCCACACGTTTCGGTGTGCTTTGTGATGGTCGGGAGTGTCCAGGAGGTGTGTCTCCTGTATGCAGATCACGTCCGGCCACCTCCTACCCCCCACCCCTCGCAATTGGTCCCATATTGCTTGGCATTTAGGGGGTTTATATGTGGCAATTCCATTCACATTGAGTGACCGCAAGTCCAAGTCCGCACTCTTCAGGCAGTGCTGCCATTCTGGGTTTGTGCAGTACAGAGTATCAAGGTCCTTCCCCATCGCTGCACGCATTGATTATCGTGTCTGTGTTGTGTGTTTTTTTTTTGTTTTTTTTTTATAATTCTTTTACATTTTTTGGAGGACCAATCTACTGTGCACAGCAGCCCATATCTGAGTATTTTCGTAAGGCACGTCTGTATGTCCTCGGCAGGCCAGAAGGAACTGGTTGTTATGTGTTGGGTACGTAGGTCCATGAGGGCGATGTGAGTGAACCACTGTAGGTCCGAGCTTTTATCCTCTGCAAACAGAATAAAGAGATCTGTTGATGCTATCCTCTGGATCCCCTCAAAGTGGGATAGCATTGCTTTGGCCCCTACGGGGTAATTCCTGCTGACAAAGGATTTCGCTTTTCCAAAAAAATATGTTCTCTGAGGCTGGGCAGGGACCATTGGTTGAAGAACCTCCAGCCAGGCAACGTGAAACCACCCGCTGTGGGCGTGAGACCGATCTCCATTCGATCCCCTGCATAACGCAGGGGGATTGCTAACACCCCCCCATCTTTAGAGAGAGTAGCCTCGTAACGACCCGACACAATTAGATTCCTGAGTTTTTCGGTCCTCTATTCTGTTGGCGGCCCCTCCTCCTCTGCTGTCTTGTTTACCGGAGGAGGTTGTGATGGGGGGGGGGGCTCTGTTATCCCCGTCCTCTGCCCCCGGGGGTTGTCCTGGTGGTCGGAAGTGGACCCACGCAATCTGCCTAATGCGCTGGAACAGTTATGGCCAGGAGCTGTGCTTCGGGGGGCCGTGCTCAAGGGCTGCTCGTACAGTCGGGCTGTGGTCAAGCATATCAAAGAGCTCAATGTACGTTTGATCCCAAAATTCGTGGGAGGCACTCCCATGTTGAGCTTTGAAACCATCCAGGAGCCAGTCAGCTATTGCTTGTTGCTTTTGCTCGACCCCCATTTCTGCCGGGGGGGGTGTTGTTTCCTCCTGGCTAGCCACCGCCTGGCTATCCACCTCCATTGACTCCACGTCGGGGGGGGGGGGGAGAGGGGACGGGGGTTCCTCTATGTCCATTGGTTGGGGCCCGAAGGCCTGTAGAAATGGGTCAGTTCCAAACTGTGTCCCAATGTCAGATTGCGCCTCTTCTTGTGAGGCCGTGCCCTCCACTCCGTTTACGCTCCCATTCTGGAGGGGGACCTTCTCGATACGTTCTATGGTCACTGCAGCGAGCAGGGGGGGGTGGAAATGTGCCGCTGAAACCCTATGAAGGCGCTGGAGGAAGTCTGCCCATGTGCTGTGAGGAGCGGGTCCCTGTGCCAAAGTGGTTATCACTAGTTGGCTGTCTTCCATTGTTTTAATTAGCTGGGTCTGAGCCCCTCCCCAGAAGTCCGGTGGTGCATCTGTATATCTCTGCCTCAGCCCCTTCATGATCCACTCCGAGATATGGGGGATCGTGTAGCCTGTGTTCCCGCTGTCGRGGAGGGCGATCGGATTTTCCTCRCCCTCTAGAAGGGGCCCAAAGGTCCCTCCATACGGGTCCGTTGGACCCCCGCCGGCCGCCAGCGCTTCTAGCTGCACTACCTCGTTCCCTTTCGTTTTCTGTTTTCGTGCCTTTTCCAGGCTCGTCTGTTGTGCCTCATCCCCATCCCCTTTCGTGTTTTGTCCTCCTGCCATTGCCAGGCTTGCCTTCGTCTATGAATGTTCGTTCGCCTGCCCCTTTTGTTCTTGTTGCCCTTGCCCGCCACCCCCCTCAGCATCAGTCAGTGCCGAGAACCTGTTTGTGTTTCCATCGTTGGTCGATTGTTGTGAGGGATGATGTCCGAGAGGCAGGCCCTTGGTCTTGTTTGTAGTTGGCGTGCCACCAACATGCCGCCATAGGCCGGCCTGGCCAGCGTCTGACTGGTCGCCAATGTAGTTCCTCGGATCCGGGCCGACGCCATTTGTCAGGACAGTGGTGGGATCTGTCTGTTGGATCTCTGAAGACGGCTGCTTCTGTCTCTTATACACATCTAGATGTGTATAAGAGACAGGTGCTGAGAACCTGTTTTCTGTTTCCATCGTTGGTCGGCTGTTGTGAGGGCTGATGTCCGAGAGGCAGGCCCTTGGTCTTGTTTGTAGTTGGCGTGCCACCAACGTGCCACCATAGGCCGGCCTGGCCAGCGTCTGACTGGTCGCCAATGTAGTTCCTCGGATCCGGGCCGACGCCATTTGTCAGGACATGGTGGGATCTGTCTGTTGGATCTCTAAGGACGGTTGCTTGGCGAGCGGTGACGGAGGGGGGGGGGGGAGAGAGGTCCCTTGCCTGGAGCGGTGGGGGTAATAAGTTGCAGGTGGGATTCAATCGTTTTGGGGGGAACCCATGATGCTGGTGGTTTGGTTAGGGGGTTCGGGTCCCCTTGTTTGTCCCAGGTCCAACCAATAATCTTGCCCGCCTCATTTTTTTTATCAATAAAGACCCACCCCTCATGTCCAGGGTCCACGGTGAGCCAATGTGTACTGCGGAAGGGATCCTGGGAAAGCCTCCCAGTTGCTCTGCTTTGATTGATCGGGTGGTGCGGACAAGCAGGCTCAGTATACAGGTGTCYRTAYGCGTGGCATTTAAAGCACCAAGGCCTGAGTTTATGGGCCGTGTGCACCTTGAATTCCTTGTTTCCCACGTAGAAGGGGATTATATCATCAATCAGGAAAGGCTGGTTTTCCGGCAGGTCGATTGCGAGCATTAGGTAATCGTGCCGTCTTGCCACGTGGGGGGGGAGGGGATCAATAAAATCGATTATATCGTACTTCTCCCCAAAGTCCTGGATCAAGGCGACCTGGATTTCGACAGGGACGTGACGAAATTCCACCCAGAAGTGATCTGTCATCATCTGCAGTCTTCTTTCTTCCGGTTTTTGTTGTCGGGGGGGGGACCAAGGGTAGATACGCACCTCGGATCTGTCACATCTTATCGGACGCCATCCGTCCATTTGTCGTTTGTCTGTTTCGTGTCGGTAGACGACCGTAATGGTCGTCGTGGATAACGGTTGGAGCAGAAACAGGTCTTGTGCTTCCTCCACGTTCCCTCGCAAGGAGGCCAATCGTTTCCTGAGCCATGCSATYTTGTCATTGGTTRATTTAAAGGCGGCGKCGKCGTGAAACACCCAGTTGCTGGCGTGCCGGGTGTACAGTTCGTTCCTGTTTTGTACTTTGGCCATCRGGAGGGCTTTCATCATTAGTGCTCGSCCKCCATGATTCACCACCCTTGGTTCCGACGGGGYCAACAGTTGGGATAGAAAGAAAGCACYAGCGGATGACACGTTGTCGAGTGGAATTTTCCACTCGCGATCCTCGTTGCCCTCCGATCGTCTCRTCACCACGATTGTTTGACCAGCGTTGGGGCGGCGCAGTCTCTCTGCCCAGGAAGGAGGGGGAGGCCCGGGGCGTGAATCGAGTGTCTCCTTGGTTTCTCGCAATAGTTGGGCTGGGGGGAGGTCGCGTCGGACCTCCTCCTCGCTCCCTTGCCTTTGAGCCCCCTCGCTCCCTTGCCTCGGTTTCCCTCTCCAAGCCAGTCATTCGTTGGCATAGTGCCGCAAGGCCCCTCTGAACATCATGGTTGATTTCACTTTCCTGTGGGCCCTTTGGTTTTTGAGGGGTCGTTTTTCTCTCTCCGGACCCCTGGCCATCACTCCCGTCGTCCCTGTTTCTGGCACTCCTCTGTCCCACGACAGTTTTGYCGACTTTCGCCCTTCCCCGYTGTTGATCWCCCTTTGTCTCCYTRTCYYGGCTCTCTACTGTCCYCCAACTGTTTCGCCGCCCGTCCCTCCTGTTGCTCGCCTTAATCGTCCACCCTTCACCTTTCTCTAATCCCCTGTTGTATGTGCCCTGTTTTGTTCTTTCGTTCTTTCAACCCGTCTACCTTTTAATCTGCTTCGTCTGACATTTCAATTATAGCCGGGTAAACCTGTTTTGGTGTTACATATTACTTATCATTTATTCAATGGGGAGAGACGGTCCTGCTTGGACCAGTCAAGTGTACTGCTTACCTTTCTTCGTCGTGTTACCGGCGTGCACCACCCGAGGTCCTCCACGGGGGGGGGGGCAAAGAGCCTCCGCCCTCGGGGCCCCAAGAGAACCCGGGCTTGACACGAGCTGCTGTGTTGACTTGGTTTACTGCGATGCTCCCCACGGTCGCAATCTCTGGCTTTTGTTGTCGTATCGTCGTTGCTACGTAGCTCTTGCGTCGTTGTCGCACCTCCCATGCATCTTGGCCGCCGCCCGCCCCCTTTCGTTCGCGAGGGTCCATCCGCCGTTTCTTCTGCTGTTTCAGCTTAACGGCGGGTCTCGCATACTGTGTAGGAATCCCTTCCGCCCACTGACCCCTCCTACTCTCCGCCTGACCTCCACTCCGTCTTTGCGGAAGCGCCCTTCTCACCTTCCTTCCCTCTTCCACTCTCCTCCGTCCACGTGGAGCTGACCCCAAAAAACACCATAGCCTCTACAAGTCAACTCTCAGTAGCGCCCCCAGGCATCGGGGATCGCGCCCCACCTCCCTCGAGCCTGCCGAGGGATTAGCGCACCGGCAGTGGCGTTCCGTCTTTTTATCAGCACCCCTCACTATCGATAAGCATCCACATGCCAACTACTAGACAAATCTAATTGGCCTAAGGATGAAAATTTGAGATATTGAGATACCAGGGCCATTACCCGGCTTTGGCTCGAAGAATTGGAGGTACTTCAGACATATCTATGACAACATCATGATTAAGCAGAATTCAGGAACGACTCAGAAAACCCCCCATCAACCCACTTTAACCCCCTCCGGCAAGACTCACTGCAGCAGAGCCACCATCTCTGCTGCCGGTATGCCATACTCCCATCCTGCCAGCTAGCCCCCTCACTGGTAGAACGCGTGATAACCCACCATCTTCTCCCACACTCCTTATTTTCTTTTGGAAGTACCTAAGAACTCTTACCGTCGCTCAAAAAGCATGAGAATAGGCTACAGAGGTCCTACAATTGTTCCCAAACCCTCGAAATCCCACACCAACCCTTCCAACGTTCTCCAAAACTATCGTACTCCCTGTCGATCTCTTCTAGGTCTCACACCCCCACTTTCTGCTGGGTTACAGGGCAACGCGACTCACCCCAGCTCCGACCAGCGTCGTCCCGGCAGCAACCCTTGGTTGTCCCGTGGAACGCCCACCCCAAGACATCCCCATATCTCTCTACCAGACCTCACGCTCCTGCATCGCAGGTTATAGGGCAACACCCCAGCACCGGTCAACGTCGTTCTGGCATCGAACAACCGCAGATCACTGAGTATAACAGCATTGAAACCACCTAAGACGAGTTAGTAGGAATCCTAGAGTCCTAAAAAACATTCCCAGGACCACTAAACACCCAACTCTTTTTGGGACGTTCGAAAAACTTTAGGAAAATATAAGAGGGGGGGGGGGCAAGACTTAATCTACCTACTATCGTAAATTCCCCTTTGCAACAGATGGGGCGTCGGTCCAGGCTTTCAGTCCTTGTACCAGAACTCACTTGATCTCATACTCCCTTCTGCTAGGGTAACAAAGCACCAGAACCCTCCCCAGTACCGACCAACCTAGCTCTGACGGACAGGAAGTGCCTTCCTCCCTCGACAATTCCCTTAGCTGCAAGCCCCTCGCAGGTTACAGGGTCAAAACCCCGGCGCCAACTACATCGGACGATCAGGTTATGCCTTCCACCCTCGGCATAACTTCACAGGCCTCAAGCTCCCCCTGGGTTACAGAGCAGAGGCTCCAGCACCAGCCTGTATCGCCCCAGCCTCATCCTTCTAGCCTACTTACCCTAACCAGCAACCCTGCTTCAGTCCCGAGGATGTTTCCATAACTAGCGTGGGAGAGAGAATAACTGAGAAAGAAATCGAAAAAGTATCTGTATTTCAAAACTGCCCCGGCTGTTGGAAGGGCTCAAGCGAGAGAAAGGGGAACAGCGTGCTCAGTCCAAATTACAAGGTTGGTCCAAATTGAATACTATCACACTACCTCGATTATCGATCCGTTCAGTTAGTATCCTCGCTACCGGACAGCGGAGGGCGTGGGACACCAGGATTTGGAAGTTCAATAGACGGGGGCCTGCCGAGCAAGTATGCCCAGGGAGCAAACCAAACCTTGATAGCCCAACAACATACGTTGCCATGAACATGAGTTACCGATTTTACAGCACCGACAATTAAATTGTGGGTTCGTGGAGTGCGTAGCAGGCCACGGGAGGACTGTAAAGTCTGTAGAGAGGAAAATTAATTGTTGAGAATCAAATCAATCAATCAGGACAAACCCTCTCCAACAAAATGGCACGCCTTCGTCAGGTTATCAGGTTATAGAAGTGGACTCAGTCGGTGCGTAATTGCGATCTTCTCACGTCCAGGAAGCAGTATACTGAGTCGTCGTCTAAAACGGGAAATGGTGGGAGACTGCTATGGTGGGTGGACACGAGTGTTGAACACAGGGTGTTGCCCATATTGATGCTCAAGGTGGACAACACAGACTCCATGCACCCTGAGAGCAGGCTCATTACCTGGGTTAAAAACCCATACAAACGGACACAACACAGATTGGCCAAAAGAAGAAGGTCAAAAATGTGGCTCAGAGCACGACGACCAGCAGACAAAGTTGAAGCATCCTAAGTTCTAATATACATCCATCATCACCATCCATTGAGAGTCTCTCTCTCTCTCTCTCTCTCTCTCTCTCTCTCTCTATCTATCTATCTATCTATCTATCTATCTATCTATCTATTTATCTATCTATCTCTATCTCTATCTATCTATCTATCTATCTATCTATCTATCTATCTATCTATCTCTATCTGTTTGTCTGTTTGTTTGTCTGTCTGTCTGTCTGTCTGTCACACACACACACACACACACACACACACACACACACACACACCGTCATTGACTCATGCAAGAGGAAGAGTGTAATGAGAGCATGCTACATAATCCTTCACAACTATATCAAACACAACCGATGTGCGCGTCGCAGCACGGTTCCACACATAGTATTGTGACACTCACAGCCAAGGCCATGCACATGACTAAACCATCAAGCATGCACTTGGGATGTGGACAACCAGTGATGGAGAAAAGCAAAGAGTCTCCCGGAACTTAAACCATCATAAACAACAACCGTCGCCACTCGTGCGAGATCCAGCAATCATCAAATACTAGGCGTGCACCAGATCATCCACTGAGGCTCTACGTTTGGCCGTACCCCCTCACATCAACCAATCACCGCCCTGTTCCTCCACCTAGGATCGACCAAAACTACCGCTAGACTCACCCCACGCTGTCACTCCACCCGATCCTTGGGCATACCGAGTCTTTTCAGCATTGCAGCCTTCAGGCATAGTCCGTGTAGCATTACAACTGAGATCAAAGTCAAGGAGAGGAAAGAATTGCACAAATTTATAGCGGAGAAGGTGGTGGGTCGTTGGCACAGAAAGCAGGGAGAGAAGTAGCGAGGGGGAGGGAAGATGAAAGCTCGGGGAGGGAGATCTTCCGAACGCGGGCTAATCAAAAATTTCATGAAAGTCAGCTC
>BFEA01000324.1:1580779-1592111 GCA_003427395.1 Chara braunii | reverse complement strand
CAGGGAGAGAAGTAGCGAGGGGGAGGGAAGATGAAAGCTCGGGGAGGGAGATCTTCCGAACGCGGGCTAATCAAAAATTTCATGAAAGTCAGCTCGATCGTCCAAGCCACGCGCAAATTTTCGCGCTCACTGCTCGATCCAATCCCGTACGGCCATACAAACGGTTGCACGGGCGTTCGTACTAAGGTCGTACTATACTGCATAGACTTCCGAAAAATAAGCAAAAAATAAAAATACAAAAATACGGGGTTGTAGAACACAAATAGCTCTACAACCCCATAAATTTATTTTATTTTTCTGGTTCGTTCTTAATTTTTTTTTTTTTTTTTAACCATTAAAACGAGTAACAAATTCAAAAAAAAAACAAAAATATTTGATTGGTAATTGATTGAACAAAAAAAGTCATGCGCATCAGCTCGCGGCAGTGTGAGGGAGTAGAGGGGGCAGGGGGAGCGGGGGAGACACTTTTTCTAGTCAGGCCACTTTTGGCGACCAGAAAGCCAACAGGCTGTCACACAGGATTTTGATGACTTTTGCAATATTTAAATAAAGCAAATTCTTTTCTGTTGTGTGCGTCCAGCTTTCAGCGAGACCCATTAATTGCGGTTTTCGCCGGTCCCTGGTTCTAGGAATATTTTATTATGATTCGGAACAACAAAGATCATGCAAATAATATTAATAAAATTTTAGTGTTCTATGCATGTATCAAATTCTGGCAATTTACTAATTTTGATAAATGTGACAAGATCATCAGAAAACATAACTTCAAGCAAAGTGAATGCAAATGAAGCAGGACTGATTGACTCAAGGCAAAGACAAAGTAAATGAGGAAAGGTGAGAACTCATAATATAGATGAAAAAACATGGTCGGCACTCTTCAAGAGTCCTCACTCATCCCTCTCAAGTCTAGTCCTCAATCTCTCATTTGACTGTGCGCCTTTTGTGCCTTGGGCCACTCTTATGTACTTCCTGAGATTGTGGCCTTGAAATGTGGAGTCGCTTGAAGCCTGCAAACTCTGAATATGCCTATCCAAGTTCAAAGATACGGAAGTCAAGCATAGCACATAACTCCTCACACAGAGTAGGAAGGTATGGCTTGGAGAACATCCCTCGTCTGAGATGTCGAAACTCTGAGGGTTTAGTCACTGCCTCGTAGTCAATTTCTGCCGTAGAGATATATCTCTTGGCCACATCAATCAAGTCACTCCGGCAAGAACCATTTGTGAGAAAAAAGGGACTGGAGGCTTGGGGTAATCGGTGTCGAGCTTGGGTCCAAAGCTACGGATCAACTTTGTGCCACTCTCATCAAGTTTTTTCTCTCTCTCCTCAAAATATTTGGCTTCTGAAATCCAGACTGAATCAAAGTGCTCATGAGTCTCCTTACCTTTCTTTACATATATCATCAGATCTTGAATTGTTCCTTCTGCAAACTAAGTGAGGACCACGAAGATTGACAGATCTTCTTGCTTGAAACCAACTCCACTGACATAATGATGATGGAAAGCATCTTTGGAAGCAATTTCGTTGAGATTGGTCAAGACTGACCCTCTGACCTAAAATGATTGAATTGCCTATCCTAAGTGCAACGAAGTTGCCTCTACTACGAAAATTCGGGAACACCTTCAACTTTTTTGTCTGTGTGTCGGCACGAAGTGTGGCGTCAGAGTTTCTATGGTACATGAAAATAGAAGGGAAATAGTCAGTAGTTTTGTCAAACTGATATAGAGTCGTGTGCTTGGAAATCTTGCATGCACGGTTCGGAGGGAAGCTTGTCAGATTACACACACTGCTTACCCGATCTATTGGGTCGTCGGTTCGAATCCAACCTAGGGAGTTGTTCTTTGTTCAAATATACGGTCGACGAACATTCTATTATTATAATCTAATTTAATTAGACTACGAACGTTGTACAAACACTTTGTTGCTTGCCTCTGTACTCTACTTGTGAAGCAACCCGCGACCTCTTACTGGTGTACTCATATGAATAACAAATTACAGTTGATTCTTAATTATCTCTCTCAGGCTTGTTTGACTAACTCAAATGACGTGTTTGTGTTGATTGATTCTCCACTTCGACTTCAATAGTGCACTCTGTGTCCAATTATGGATAGTCTTTTGATAATACTGAGTAGTTTTACCTTATCCGATTTCTTGAATAATGCAATGTAGTTCGTCTTTGTATCTCCCCACTTGCTTTATTTTTTTTGTTGTGTGTTGAACGTCCCCGATAGGACTTTCCTCCCTTTTTTTTTTATGATTAATCTTTGTCCAACTAAGTAGAAGGATATGGCCGCAACGAATCCCTTAATCTTCTTTCTGCTTATCCTTCGGATTTGAATAATTTGACAAGTCTCGTGAGTCCAAATAATTCACTATTGGTCACTGGAAATTTTCCTAGCTTGGTCAACGACCTCTATGGACGAATAAGTGTTGTGTAGCTTTCCGTCTACCCCATGGAAGTACAAGACATACTCGATAAACTTATGGTCTTGTATCAACTCTGTAGTTTTTTTTCTCATCTGATCCATGTAGAATAGGATGTCCTGAACGACTTTGTCTTCCCATCCTTTAACTATTTGTCTTCCCATCCTTTACCTCTATCTCGGTGAAGAGTGCAGGGCACCACAAGAATGTTATTGCGGTACATAGTTTTTCTTTCTCGCTTTACCGAGCTATGCTTCTAGTTAATTTGCAGGAGAGAAGAGTACAAACTTTGTTTATCTTCTGTACTAGGAGTAATAGTTTGTGGCCTCCGTTCAGAAAGTATAACGAGGTACTGCAAACCACTGCTCTTATTGGTATATGACGTCATTTAACACGGACTCCGTTGGGATACCGAATTGGAGTTTAGGCTTGGTACAAAACACCGTGAGTATTGTACCTTTTCCTGTATAACATTGTGTGATCAACTCCGACACAATGTATCACTAACAATATCATTCGTTCGGGTATAGTGCAGAGTATCACTCGAGGTTTTTCCAAATGAGGGGGCTTACATGGACTTTGCTATGCACAGATTGTTCACAGAAAGCACAAGGCACTGCTCAATATGACTTTTGTTCACTTGCCGCACGAATGTTTGGGAAAATGAAAACACTCAAGAATGGTCTACTCTCTTAACCACACCCTTAAGCGTTCTTCTCTAAGTGTTTATTGCAGCACTATGTCCATGTTTTGTTGACACAATAAGGTTGAGTTAGATATGGTCCCAAGTAACCTCTATCTAGAGTACCTTCTCTGAATAAACCTAGCCTGAGTGCGATTTCAAGTCGTCTGTAGGAGCAACATCACATGAGGCGGAGCCGGACTCACATAATAGTTGATTTCAACTAATCATTGTACTGATCATTGTTTTTTCGCGGAATATCGTCGGGTTACAATAATAGTCATAGTACAAAATGAGATCGAACTAAATAGCACACTACTTATTACATGGTACTTGTGATGTCGTAGACTGTACTTTGTCCGTTCACACTTCAGTTCACGATAGGGAGTTGTCTCTGATTAAGTGATAAAGCAGGGTATAGTTAGACACTGTCCTTCTCCCATAGTTCAATAGTGAATAATTAACCTAAGCCCCACTGCCCAATCATCTTTCTTTTGTGCACGTCACGGACTACCGCTGCAAACAGATCCCATATGTACAAGGTGAACACCACTACTTTAATGGAGACTCAAAGTGTCACTCGGAAGGAGGGAAAGAGTACACATATGAGAAGTAAATAATCAATCATCATCAAGCAAGTACTTAGCCAGTGAGTAAGCAATCCTCTCTAGAACAGATCGCTTCCGACTCATTGATCATGATTAGGGAAGCGGCAAAGTTTAAAATTTGCATTTGAGGTCAATAGGCTCTCATTACTACCTTACTTAACTTTCTAATTTTCACCAATGCCCAAGCATATTTATTTGTTTTAATGCTCAAACCCACCAACTTAAACCTTAATTGGTAGGGACAGGTCACCCAGAGATCTCCGACAAACAATTGACTAAGGTGAGGGGATGAGAAAGAGCAAGTGAAATAAAGTCTAATAGCAAAATTTCTTATCTGGGCAACTCGATTATAAATAGCTCAATATCATTGCTAGAGTCTCAAGACCATAAATTTAGTCCATTGTTAAATAAGTCGCCCTTTGAGAAGCTTGCTTTTCTTTCGTGTCCTTACAATCAAATCCGTTATGAAATGAAAAATCGAATAGCCTCTTGAAAGTAATAACCGACCAAAATCTCATGTGCAGATATATTCCTTGCTAGCTTCTCGTGTGGATGCAAATGATTATCCAAGAAGTGCCCTATCAATTAGGAAGCTGAAACTAAGACACTGAGCATTTTTATTAAAACGTCGATTCAACCCTCTGCTGAATAAATCTTCAGACTCAGGTTTGTAGTTTGCATCGGACATTACAGTCATTATTCACCCTTGTTCGCCCAGAAACAGGGTTTAATCTCACAGTTACCCATGGGTTTTCTCTCAATAACAGTCTTAGCCATCGTGCGATGTTTGGAAAGCAATCACAACAAGGAGAAAAGTGATCAACCCACTTACGACAATTGAAGATGTCAGCCCTTTGTTCACATATAGGGTCACTGCACAAAATTGACTTAGAACAACACTTCACTCTCACTAGTGTTATGTGCAAAGTCTCTATCCTCCTTCCCACCATTGACTATTGCTCTTTACGCGCACTACCAGTGACCGCCTCTGTCTGAACCGATGACGTTCACAAGCTTGCATAAATGATTTTTTAGGACGAATGACATCAACCTTGGGATATAAGCACGCATCACTCAATTGTCACATGACGTCTTCGGTCACACGACACCTTCTGGGATTCGATTTCAGTCAGCTCCTCTTTCCTCACCAATCTTCGCACAGTGGTGGAAAGTGATGCAGGTTGCGCATGGAAACTGGGGGCGCACAACAACCTTGCTTTAACCGCTCCGAGATCATCGGTAAGTAACAAAAGCTATAATCAGAAGTAGATGACACCCGTCGTTGAAGAAGCACACGTCCCCCGTTAATGGTTCTCTTATGCGAGGCACTTGCCACTGCTTGTAATGGACCCGTGTGTTTTGTGGCTTCCTCCGCAATGATACCGATACTTATATCGAATGGGTGATAACGACTGATGAGTTTGTCGTGAAACACACACTGAATCTTTCTTTTTCTATCAATTGTGTCATTGCACGTGGACTGAATCTTTCTTGTTATGTGGCTTCCTCCGCAATATTGTGGCCATCAATAGTGAAACACATATTCTGTCGTTTCACATATAGCAGTTGAATAGTACTATCTCTTCCATCTCGCCATAACCAGAATTGAACGAACAACATTAAATCATGCAGACTGAACGAGGGCTCGGATGACGTCAACAATAAAGGTACACTAGTTTTACTTGCTCGTGCTACTTATACCATATCCCCGTTGCTATCCCGGTTCCATACATCTGTCTTCTTTTCTCCTCTCTAGGGATGAGCATGTTGATACTAACCGCACTGGAGAATAGATGACATCAACAATCTGAGGCACACAAGCCATTTCGTGCATTCTACCAAGAGTAACACTTTCAGGGATGCTTATTTGGGTTATCAGTCTCCTGCCCCACACATTCAAACTTGACTTCCCTACCAGAGATCGAGAGTGATACGGCGCATCGAGGCATGTGACATAGGCAATGTGGGTGAGATTGACATCAACTATGATCCCCTCGTAGAGTACGCACGAAGGTCTGACTTGTTTATCTTGAGTGTACTGCATAATACCTTCGTGTCCAAATTGTCATCTCACAGTTTGTAGCCGCTTGCAAACTTCATAAACTCTGCTCGTAGCTCAACAACCAAACGAGGATGATGTCAATGAGTCGCTATTGCGCAGATCACTCTGCACTCTCACGTCTCGGTCCCATCTCCTGACGTGAGTTGGCCTTAGGGTCCTCTTCCACAGGTGGCGACAGGTGGTCCCTTCGCCAATGTTCCAGACTGTGGCATCGTCTGGAACATTGGCGAAGGGACCACATGTCGATACGTGTGGAAACGTCGCTAGCTTCAGACTCGGTCTTTGAGTCTTTGTCCATGCATCGCTCTTACAGGTTGTTAACCTCACAGACTCAAGGTTCTCTGGAGCGAGCGAGTCAACATTATCTGCCTCTCTTTCATGTGGGTTGCATGTCGCATATATGAGAGTTCTCTCTCTCTCTCTCTCTCTCTCTCTCTCTCTCTCTCTCTCTCTCTCTCTCTCTCTCTCTCTCTCTCTCCCTCCCTTTTGACGCGTGTAACTACCTCGTGGCCTTATTGTCTTTGTCCCGCCGTCATCACGAGCTTGCCTCCGGGCCCCACTGGCCTCTGATTCGGCCTTAGAGTCACGGCCCAAATGTAGCTGCTCTCGTCCCGTAGTTCCCGTAAAAGTCTCAATCTGACGGTATGGGATTGTCACTTAAACCTTCTTCGTGGCTTCATCCCTCCTGCATCTTCGCTTAGCCCGGTTCTTAGCCTCCGTGATAGCTGCCTGCAACTTCGGGTCTGTCCTCATCTCCTGTTCTCTCGCTCCTTCAACGTTAATCTTTAGCTTAGCCTCATCTCCATCAAAATTGAGAATAGTTGTAATTAAGGGGGCTTCCCCCAATTCCAGAGACCAACGCATCAGAAGCCTCCAAGAATCTGGTTTATAGCCATGTAACCCATTACGGCAAGCCATAGTCATCTTAAAGTAGCTCCCTCACACTTAAGTCTGAACCACTAGGTTCATAAAAAATAGATATCTACGTGCTTTTACCCGACTTACAAGATTAGCGTTGTACTAGCACGAATTCGCACGAGTTGCCACTTGACTAATACCCCGCTGACTTTGCGGTCAGCTATTACCTTTATAGAGCCCGAAAGAGACGCAATTACTGTGAACTAAACGGGATACGTAGAAACACTTTCAAATTAATAAATAACACGAGACTGCATAAAATTAATATTCAAACCAATAATAGAAAAAAAAAAAAAAAAAAAACAGTCAAGACTCAACAGTCACTTAACCAAGTACTCACTTCAGTCAGTGTTTGTAGTATTTTCAAATTAATTTGAAAAGACTGTGAGTTCGGAGCGCGACGGTCCCATTATGGGGTACCAATTGAAGCCTCTCTTCCTTCAAAGGGAACCTTTGGACTACCTTCATTGAGTACCCATGTTCGATGGCAAGGAAGGGGCTCATGACCTTTGGGGGCTGAAGCTTCCTACCAATGCGTCCATGAGTGCTCCCATTTTGGAGCCTTACAGTGCAGCACTTAGCAGATTGTACCTGCTGCAAATAAGATGGAAGGGTCAGCTGGTCGAAGTCGCCCATTCGTAATCATGGTTCAAAAACGAATTGTTCGTTCCCCCACGAAAAGACAGGAGAGGAACTAGAAGTATAATAGACTAAGTAAAAAATAATAATAATAATAATAATAAAAAGAAGGAAAAGGAATCCTTAGTGCTGCGACTGTTAGAGACCGTCCGATCTCACATTTATGAAAGTATCGGTCAGGATTCGAACGCAAATGTGGTGCGGAGTTTCGTTTTTATTTTTCTCTTCCTTTATTTCTTTTTTGTACATTTTTTTTTCTTCAGTTCGTACCTATCCTATAACTTGACCGCAGGGACTTGGCGCGCAGTTGAAAGGACTACACCGCTCTTTCATTGTCATGTTCCCAGGTGAGCCCGATGGCTACCACGACCACATGCTGGTAGTGCTCTGTTGTACAGCAGGGCTCTGAGTCTGTGCGGACCAAAGGAAACTCCAATGGCGCACCCCCATCCTTTTACCGTTGGAGCGCCAGCTGGATCAGACTAGTAGCAGGCCTTGCACAAGACGGTCCTGGTATACCGCTGAGAGTTGTGAGTGGGTGCACCTGGCATACCACGAAAGGTCGGGACACCATGCCCTCCGATAGCGGGAGTGGGAGCGGCAGCGGGAGTGGCAGTGGGAGCGTGGGAGGCGGAGGGAGCGGGGCAGGGCAAGCAACGGGAGCGTGCAACATGTGTGTGTGTGTGTGTGTGTGTGTGTGTGTGTGTAGCATCTGTGTACACATGAGGCAAGCGTGAGTAGGACACAACATCCTCGCACGGCTCTGACACAACTGTCGTCCCACTGTGAGCAAAGAGCAAGTCGTGGAGGCAATTCACAATGCGGCAGGGTAAAATCGTTTTTCGTGTCCAGTTCGTGGTGATGGTGATGAAGGGGCCGTTCCGTCGAAAAGCAACTAACCATGCAATGACAACGAGACGAACTGCAACAGGGGGGGTAGGGGTTCGGGGTCTTTCCTTTTGAAGTTTACAAAAGAGGGTCAAAGGTTTTCAATCATACATCCACACAAGATGACTAATTATTGTGAGGCCTACCACGTACATGTGTTTTCCCGATGTAGGACTTTCGATTGGCGCATAGCAGGCAAACCTCCATATCGGTGATTACCACCCACTCATTAATTAGCAAAGAGTGCGTTATTCATTGATTGCGAAAATAGTAATACCAATATTAGGGAAGAGACAAGGCCACATTTGCGTAGAATAGAAACGCAATCAGAATATCTAAAAGGCAAGCTACTGAGGAGATGGTGGTTCCTTAGTGATAAGTGTTGTCGGGGGAGGGGGCTAAGGGTCAGATGCAGGTTTAACCTCTGTGGGAAGCTTCTGTTTTTCAGGATTTCTTAAACCACCAGTACCTACTCGGTTCTTAGGCCTCTTCTGACGCGAATGAATATAAACCTGTGTAGGTCGATTCATCCACCACGTTAACGCCTAAAAACGAGGTACGTACAGGTGGTTTAATTGATTTGGAAACTTGGTGCTACGGTTGGGAGTTATTACATCGAAAACTTAAGGGTATATAGTTGAATGCCTCAACTTACTTACCCTTGTTATGGGTGCAAGGGTAGAAGATAAGTGCTACTAAAATAGTATAAGCATTGATGTGGAGGGGGAAGGGGGTTCATGGGAGCACGCTTAGCTTGGTCTGGGCTGTATGGGGCATGACTGTTTGCAAAATTGGTTGTAATGTGTTATGACAGTGCCTTAGTGCCATCAGGACGCTTAAAGGGAACAATTGAAACAGAGATGGTGCATTTGTTGTGATAAGTCTTCTTGGTGTGGGATGTGTGGGGGCAGAAAGAAAGGTTTCGTTTTCGATGTGGTAATTAATCCTTTAAAATTTGATTGGTCCTGTCTTGAACCTTGTAGTTATATGCGTAATTGTTATGTATTTCTATATCATTATTTTTACCGATTTATAACTTTTTCAAAAATCGCTCAGTAATTTATCAGTCAAAAAAATAGATAACGGTCTCTATGCCTCAATTAGTTTGTAAAAAAATTTGTAAGGGACATTGGGCCGGGTTCCTAACACATGGTGCTCCCCACGAATAAATAGGATTTACATTTCCTTAAAAAAAAAAAACAACGTTAAATGTATATGTTATCATACACGTTGTAAACCTATTTTTCGGGCAAGGGGGAAGACTTAGATTGCTTTGAGCAGGCATTAGTATATTCTAGCTCTAATATATTATATTTCTTTAGTGATACAAATGCAATTGTCAATGGCAAAAGCTTGAAATTTTATGGGGGAAATAGGCAGATAGTGATACGCAATCAGTCACAATCCACATTGGAAACGGAACGTCTGACCACGAAATTGCATTGATTATTCTATATTGGAAAGTTTTCTTTTTCGACTTTGTTATCCTCACTTGATTCGACATTGTCTCCCCTACCAAAAAGGATCAGGGAGGTTGGTCGCTTTAGTAGGATTTCGTTGTTGCCTCAGGATACATTCACAAAATATTATTTTGACTGATTTTGGGTTTAATTGCGTACATGTTCATCTGATAAAGTTGTGTTGTAAGTATTTCCCTTTGCTCTTTCCCCTTCCTCCCCCTCTCCCCCCCAAACCCCTTTCCCAAATTTTATAGTTTATGCCTCCAATCAAAATGTAGCCTCTAAAATGATTCTCGTTAATTGATGCTGAGGTGTCTTATGGCTGCGGTTTGTTCATGGGAGCAGAGACTAGGAATTGAGACCAATGTCCCATACATATAAAACCGTGAAGCACATCATAGAAGGAAAAAAAAGGAGCCAAGCATCAGCTTGCTGAGCAATTGGAGTCTATGATCCTCGAGCTTTAGGGTCCTCGCTCCTTTTTTTTCTTATTTTTTGGGTCCAACCCATATGACATAGTGGCCCACCTCTCTTCTCGTTAATTATCCTAGGCGCACTCCCACTCCCCCAGCCTTACCTTCAGTGTTTACCATTGAGGACCGTCTTTGTGGGGGAACCTAACAGGACAACGGTTGTAGCACCAGGGTTGAGCACGAACCTCGCGCAACCTTGGTTAAAGCATGCTCGAATCAGCCTTGTCGTACTGCTACTTGAGACACTAGACGTAAGTTACTTCCCCTTGGGTAAACCCTTAATATCCCCTAAACTTACTTGCGTTCCCCAGTGTATGGTCTAGTCGTGCATACCCTATATACAATAGGTAGTGTACAATATTCCCCTTTACCGAAGGCCTAACCTCTTACACCCCATGAGTAACCTATGTATACCCACCTAGTAGCACAACTGTTATTGTATTGAATCACCACCCGGCCGCAAGGGCGCAACCCATAAGTGTGTAGTGGATGTCAGGCACAAAACAACTGTTATTGTATTGACTCACCACCCGGCGGCAGGGGCGCAACCTGTAAGTGTGTAGTGGATGTTAGACACAAAAGGCAGGGGGGTTGTATGAGGCCAAGGTCCCGGTTGCGGTTCAGACAATGGCCTAGTAGTAGCCACAGGGAGGCCCAAGTGGCAACTATGCAGAGGCCTACTAGTAGCAGCTCAGGGGAAGTTAATCAGGAAGGTTGTATCCGTATACAAGATGAGCATCATCACCCACCTTCTCAACAGCTCGTGGTGCCATGCTTGGCTTTGTGCGAGCAGTTCCTATAAAGATTTGAGCAAAGTTGGCAGTTGCCTATCGTATTGCTAAAAAACATTTAGAATATTGTCTCCACGACTCTCCAAGATTTTTGTGATCTTAACTATATTTCAGTGTTTCGACGAGGTCAAAGGTAGAGCAAACAGGATCAAATTATTATCATCAATGTGTGCAGCAGTAGTCATTTGCATACGAAATTTGTTGTTTTTTTTAGGGGATTCATTCAGCCATGATCATCATCAGTGTTCCTCACAACCAAGAGTGTCAAGCGGGGATCCCCGGGGGTCGAGCCAGGGTGGGGGTTTAACCCTCTGACCTCTGATGCGGGGATCCCTGATGCGGGCCCCGGACCTTTCAGCCCCGCCCCTGCCCCAACCGCTATACGCC
>BFEA01000324.1:1560538-1578943 GCA_003427395.1 Chara braunii | reverse complement strand
ACCCCACACACACACTCTCTTTGAGTTGTGTATAGCGAACATGACAAAACATACATACAGCATAATCACTACCTTACCCTTCCCGAACCACATGAACAAACGAACTATGGGCTGCGCACCCGTGCCCTCACGGTAAGTCAATTGCACGTACTCGCCACCATTTTATTTCCACAGAAAAGCTAAAATTTTATGTCTGCCTAATCTCCAGCTGTGAACCCCTTAGCTCGCCAAGAAGTGGTTTTGTGGAGGGGTCACACGGGGTCTCGCTCACTCTACAATTCTTTTTAGAGTGCATGTATAGTTGCCAGACTATACAAATCGGTAGAAAACCTGTCATTGCTCCACTTACTCTCCACCCCACATCGGTCCAAGGACTCTCTGATTGGTGACTGTGCTAGAAGAGACGGCAACCACACTGGAAGACATGGCACCGTCAACATTTCATCCGCCCAGACTCGAGGGGGACTCTACAAATTCGTTCCCGGATCGTGAGCTTGGCAGAGCACGACAAGAAACTTATTCTACAGGCAGGGGCAAAGAGTGCTTTTATGACAGGCTCTCTGACAGCTATACAGGAGATTTTCACGATTTCATTTGCAGAGTTATTGGAACGATGAAAAACTCTACCAAATTGTAGAGTGGAGAGTAGTGGAGCGAGACCCAAGGATGACCCTCCACAAAACAGCAGTAGAGACTCGGGAACTTGCCACATTCTGTGACGGATTGAAAAAGGGAGCTGATCGAAAGTTCTGACAGGTTTTCTCACACCAAGTTTGGCGAGTAAGGGGCTCGCTCTACTAATAACACAACATTGTTTTGGTCAGTGGCCTCACTACTCCACCATTCACCACGGCCCGAATGTCCGAAGAAATTTGTTTTGCCGTGGTGAGTGGGCTATGGTAAGCACTCGCCCCGAGGTTAGTTTTCCCCGCCTGCAATGGCAGGGTTGCGGAGGAAGCTCTCCGGTTCTCACCAGAAGGGGTGAGCTCACCACACAACAAGACAAGGCCTCAACAGGCGCCCACCACACAACAAGACAAGGCCTCAACAGGCCCCCGCCACACAACAAGACAAGGCCTCAACAGGCGCCGACCTTGTTCCGTAGTGTTGTGAGTGAACAAGTGTGGTGAGTGGTGGAAGGCGGCGTTTTGCGAGGGAAGTCCCATGGGGGTACTCACCGTGGGAAATAGAGTTTGGTGAGTGGTGGAGCGAGGCCCTAAGTGCAAGCACACACCTACTTGCCAAACTTGGGGGATGGCGAGTAGTGCAATGCAACTGGGCCCTTAGAATACCCAACCGAGTGGTTAGGGCGTGCTGCAACAAGAGAGTACCAAGCGCACACATGGGGCGCTCTTGTCAGCTGCCGCGGAACTGCGGGAAAAACGCCCAAAACGCGTTTACCCTACGGGGGGATATGGCCCCACTCTACAGTGGAGCGAGGCCTATAGTCACAGTCACAGTCGTACTTCCCTGTTTTTTTTCTTAATTTGGACCATTTCTCGTTTTATGCGTGTCATCCTTGAAAGCGCAGGGGCCATGCTAATCTTCTCTTTCTCTGTATTGTTCCAATTTTAACGGATGTCCCGAAAGGACTGTACTTCCCTGTTTGCATGTGAGGTACAGTAAGAAAGAAAGAAAGGTCCTACCGAGTACACACTTTGGGCCTCGCTGCACAGCTCTTGAAAGGTGCAAGACGAGAGTGAATCTTCCGCTAGAACATGGAAAGATGCAGCGACATGATTTTTGTCTTTTGTGCATTTCAAGAGTAATGCAGCGAGGCCCTTTAGGGCACGCTCACTCTAGGATCTCGGACCTTTTTTTTTTTTTTTTCCTCTCTCAATTTCACCTCACACTACCTACCTACCACTACTCCTAATTGTAGGCGTGGTCCGAAAAGACCTACTACGAGCCTATGCCCTGAGCTCTCCGGAACCGTTCACCCACGGTAATCTCAGACCTACTGCCCCGAACGGTATATATACGAACCACTCACTACCTGATGACAACCAGGTCGCGAGCTCGAATCTCCTGTTTGCGGGCAATCTCCGCCCGCTTGAAGGAGATCGAACGACAAGAGGCCCCCCTCCCAGCCATCAGGCGGGCAAGAGATTTTCGGGTAGTCCCCACCAGGAGGAGCGTGCGTTTCGCAACCGGTAGGCTCGGATATCCATGGGAGGGAGGGTGAGGTTCGGGGGCCACCGTGGCGGCAACAGACACCGCACGTCCAGCCTTTCCTTTCCTTTTTCTCTGTGACAATGGTTTTTTTTTTATAACTCTGGGCTTGTGGTTGGTTGCGCGACTGCCTCGTGCATCTCCCTTGCCTTCCCCTCGCCCGCTTTTCCATGTCAGGGCATACCCAGACTACAGTACGACTTTTTCTACACAGATCTGGACGTTTTTGAGGCCAGATTCGCCCAGGTCTCACCGTAATTGCGGTCTAAAGAAGTCGAAAGTATCTGGAGTACGACCGACTACGTATGCAGTCTTTTTTTTTTCTTTTTTCTTTTTATGCACTCAATTTGTCTACTACGGCAGTACCGTATCGCGGAATGCTGTGCAGTGTTTCGTATCCCATGCGCCATCGCTGTCAGTGGGCCCAATCCATCCATACACATATATGTGTAACAGACCGGGGGGGGAAATGCGTGAGGCACGGTCCCATGGGCCGTGGGTTCCTTTCCTTTCCCCTGACCTTCGACGCTGCTTGCTTCAAGAGAAATGCTGTGCTTTGGGCTCGGGCTTGTTATGTCCTTGGTCGGAAGCTGGAAAGGGCAATTGGGGTGTTGTGTGTCCGTGTTCTTCCGCGTGAAAGGGAAGAAAGCAAAAAAAGGGATTCGTACGCAGACCCGCCGCATCCGCTCGTGGCACTCCCCTTCGGCTCTTTTCCAGCCATGAAATGTTATGCAATTAAATCGCAAAAACATTCGGTCGGTCGTGTGTGGGCGAGAACCGTCCGCGCACCGGTAGCTTCCTTGCCGCACTGGTAGCTTCCATGCCGCGCACACCTTCCTTTCCGTGCATCCCGTCCTCCTCCCGTCTCTACCGCTACAGTGATCACTGGCGCGCCCCCTCCCTCCTTGTCAGTATCCGTCATCCTCCTCCGGAGGAGGGGGAGAGGTATGTTCATCTCTCTTTCTCTTCCCTCTAGGCCGCGTGCGCGCGCGTGCGCGTGCGTGCGTATCTCTCTCTCTCTCTCTCCCCTCTCGTCCGCGTGTGCGCGGCACTGCGAGCGTCTCACTTCCTCTGCGGACTTGCGAGGTAGGGTTGGCGCGGATTGGCTTCTTCCCTCTCCTCTGTCCTAATTGCGACGACGGAAAATCTTTTCGCCCATGTGCCCTATCTTCCGTCCTGGTGCGTCTCTCTCTCTCTCTCTGTCTCTCTCTCTCCCTCTCTCTCTCCCTCTCTCTCTCTCTCTCTCTACGCCTTGCTATATGGAATTGGGAATTGGGAATTGGGAAGCCCCCATGCGTTTGCAGTGTATTTGTTTTCACACTTTTGTGGCTGTTACTTGGTCTTTTTTCTCTTCAGGAGAAGAGAGGAACGTTTCCTCCTCCTCCTCCTCCCGGCTGAGACACGGCTTGGTACCGTAGCTAGCTAACTGGATTTTTGTTGACGACCCCCAGGCAAGTCAACCCGCGAAAACGGAAGCTGAAAATTGTGACAGGCAGAAGCAATCCAGGTAAGGAGGAGGTCCGACGACGCCACATTCTGTCTTCAATTCCCGAGTGTGCTTGTCATTGCATTGACAACGGTTCTCCTCTAGTCGCTACGTTCTACAGTAGGGTAAGGCAAGGCAAAGGGGAGGGTCAAGGTCGGGGGCAGGGGGAGGTAGACGACTTGTGGAGACGAGGAATAAGGGAGAGAAAGGGGCAGAGAAGAGTAAGGGGGGAGAAAACGAGCGGGAGTTGGGGGGCCGGGAAGGAGGAGGAGGAGGAGGAGGAGGAGGAGGAGGAGGAGGAGGAGAGGGAGGAGGAAGGCGGGGAAAGAGTGGAGAGAAGCGGTTACGACATAGCAAACGACTTTTGCTGGCAGCCTCATGGGGGACCCTTTCGGGTCGATACTTGCGCAGAATTATGGGTTGAAGGCGCAACAAGGCAAACCGGTGCCGATGAGTAGCGCGAGGGGAAAAGGAGGCGGAGGCCCTGTAGGATCGAGCGGCGTAGGTGCGGCAAATGGGCGGTCGGGTGGCGTGTTTGGCGGCGGAAGCAGCGCGATGGCGGGGTCTTCCTATGCCGGAGCCACCAGCGGAGGCTCGCGCGCTTCCGGGTTCATGTCGGGGACGCCCATGCGCGGCGGATCGAGAGGTGGGGGTCTCTCCTCCCTAGGAGGTGCGCAAGATGACGTGTTTGCGAGCTTGAATAATGGGGGCTCCTCGTCCGGAAGGTCGAGCCCCAATAATAATGATGTGTTCGCAACGCTCGGTAATCTTTCTTCGGGGACAAGCGGAGTTAGTGGGTATGGCGCCACGAAGACCCCGCCGATGAGGCCCGCAGCGAGTGGGAGTGGAGACGGGGGAGGGAAAAGCCTGGGGGCAGACTTGGACGACATGCTCGAAAGCATCAGTCGCAAGGGTGGAGGGGGAGGCGGGGGGGGAGGAGGGGAAGGAGCGCGAGGTGGGGCGCGGAAAGCTAGCGCTAGCTCCGCCGCGTACGGAATTGATGATTTGTTCGGTACCGGGCCGGGCAGCAGCAGTAACAGCAAGGTGAACAGCAGTGGCGATAGCTCGGATGACTTGTTTTGGGGCATTGGGGGCGGACGAGTTGGGAAGGGGGCTACTAGCAGTGGGGAGAAAGTAGGTGGTAGAAGTCCCTCCCACCCGACCTCCTCCGCGGGCGGGGCTGCTGATGATGTGGCAGACCTTTTGGGGGGATTCGGGAATTCAGAAGCGAGCGCCGGTGTCCCATCGAAAGCTAGTACGAATACGAAGAGTAGTCCTGCCCGTACGGAAGACAAAGGGGATCCTTTGGTATCTCTGGATGGGGATACAGACTCTGGGGGAGGCAAGGAGGGTTCCTCGGGATTTGCCACCCCCGCAACGGAATTTGACGATCCATTCGAAGGGTTGACGGTTCCGCGGCCTTCGGGATCGCCGCCATCTTCCGCCCCTGCGACGGGTGCTGACGGGGCGCCCAGGGGCGCGGCTGAGGCGGCGAGTGGGCACCCATCGCGCGCGCCATCGGCTACAGGCATAGAGGGGTTTGAAGACTTCGCTCCGCCGACGACGCAGCCTGCCTCGAGCAGCGCGGAAGCTGCGGGCCCGCGTGGCACTGGTGGCGCGGCGGCGGCAGGGAGGGGAGGCAATGACTCCATGCCCGCGCAGTCGAGGCAAGCGGGGGTAAGTGGAGACAGGGGAGTTGAGGGAGAGGAGGATGGTCCGAACCCCACCGTCAGCGGGGTGAACGTCGACTCGGCTTCCGCGTCTATTCCGCCTTCCGGTGCTGCCACCGCCGCTGCGGCTACTGCCGCCGAGAGAAGAACGCCCCCCGAGGAGGGAGCTGCCCCCGGATCGAAGGAGGTGCCTCGACCGGCGCGAGATGAGCGTCCTCCTTCTGCGCCGTCGCAAGGACAACCACCAACGGCCGGCGGCAGAGACACGTCTCCCATGCCAAACGCTGCCGATGGGCAGAGGGGACCGGGCGCTGCTGCTCCTCCAGCGAGTGCCCGCGCCGCCGGCAAGGATGCGCCTGCAGGGAGGGAGAAGATGAAACCGGCGGAAACCAGGAGCGGAGTGCCTCCGCCTGTTGCCACGAATATGGGGACGGCAGATTCGGGGCGCGGAGGTGGTTTTGGATTCCCCGAAGAGCCCGCGCCGTCCGTCTCTCCCACTTTTAAGGAATGGGTGACGATAAAGGACATCAAGTTGAAGACTCGTCCTTGCACGCTGCCGCCTCCTTCACGTCCTCCCCCTCCTGTTCCTCCTTCGATGGGCTTTCAGAGGGCCAGCCCCGTGTTTAGCTCCAACCCGTCTCTCTCCCCTAATCATCAGCGACCGGCGGACCCTGTCGTTCGTCTCAGAAGCAGCATGTCCGCGGATACGCAGCAGTCCCAACCACCTCCCGAAGAGCCGCGTTTGAGAAAGCCGCACGCTTACGAACCTACTCCCGTTTTCCCAAGGGCGTCGACTCCTTCCGGTGGCGGAAAGACGGCGCGAGCGCAGCAGCAACCGCAGCAGCAACAGGCGTCGGCGCAACCGCCTCCGCGGTACGATTCCCCATCGTCTACTGGCGCAGGTCGCCCGCGGTGGGGTCCAGGGCAACAGGATGGCAGTGGTGGCGGCGGCGCAAGTGCCCGTGCGTCCGCTAGTTCCGCGCCGTCGTCGTCGTCGTCAAACTCCAAAGAGGATGCGCGCGGCGGAGGCGAAAGCGAAGATCCATACGTTGCGCAAATACGGCGGATGAGAACCGCGGCACCGTCGTCGGCGCAGTCCTCGCCGGTGCCGGAGCGGACGTCCTCGGGGAAGGAGGAGGATGCTGCGCGGGCGGCGGCCGCGCAGTCTTCCGCCGAAGTCGCGCGGGCGGCGAAGAAGGCGCAAGAGAAGATGAGAGCGGAGATGGCGGCGAAAGAAGAGGCAGCGTCCCGGCAGCCGCGGCCATCGCCGTCTCCGTCACCCTCGCCTGCAGAACAGAGGGCGTCAGATTCAGGGAACTTCTTCGGTCAGTCGACGACGGCGGGGAGAGGCACGAGGTCGAAGCCTCGACCTACCGAGCGGGATTTCATGGGAGCTGGCGACAGACCCCCGATGACGAGTGTGGATGACCTAGCAAACTTGGGCAAGAAGAAGAAGCAGCCGGGCGGATGGGTGGATATGTCCGCCGAGGACATGTGGGGTCCTGACGTCGTCGGGTCCGCCGCGAAGGTGGCCGAGCCGGAGGATCCAAACGAACCAGCGGAACGGAGAGCTTATCGATCGGAGAGAGATAGGCGAGTGGAGGAGCGCGCTGCGGAAGCGCTCGCGGAAAAGAACCGTCGCGACATGGAGATGCTGCGGGAACAGGAGGCGCGGCACCTAGCGGATGAAGAACTTGGCGGAGAGATCAAAAGATGGGCGGCGAACAAGGAAGGCAACATCAGAGCGCTACTCTCTACGCTACAGGATGTTCTTTGGCCTGGTTGTGGCTGGGTGCCCGTCTCCATCACCGACCTTATCAGCGCCGCGGCAGTGAAGAAATACTATCGAAAGGCTGCATTGTGTGTTCATCCTGACAAGGTCCAACAGAAGGGGGCAACGGTGCGGCAGAAGTATGTCGCAGAGAAGGTCTTCGATCTACTCAAGGAGGCATGGAACAAATTTAATTCCGAGGAACTGTTTTAAGGGGGGGGGGGGGGGGGGGGGGCGGGGGGGGAGTTGCGGTGGCGGGAAGATGCGGAAAAGAAGAAGAAAAAGGGGAGGGGGCAACAGCTTGCTACTGGTTGTCCGTGCTGTCATTGAAAGTAAGTTGGAAGAGAGGGGCACGTAGTAGAGAGTATGAACGAGGAGAGGAAGAGAGAAGAGCGGGTCTCGGCCACGGCGGTGAAATGTGGAACGAAAAAGCGAAGGGGAGGAGGGGGAGGAGGGGAGGAGAGGAAGGCTCAGGAAGGAATCGGTGGGAGAGTAGGGGATGAAGGGAAGGGGTATGTTTGGCCTGGCAAAAGATGGAAATGAAGAAACAGGGGGGTTTGCTCATGGCGAACTCTTGTTGCGGAGATGACGACAACGACAATCGATCGACGACTGCTAGGTAGTCAGTCACTCTGCTGTGTGTGGTACACTACTCTACTGTGAGTACGAATTACTATAAACAGTCCGTTCCTAACCGTCGATCGATCGATCGATCGGTCGGGTGGGGTGGGAGAAGTGGGCGATTAGTTGGTTTGAGGCTTCGAGGACGATCTGAGAAAGGTAAGGCTTGATTGGTTACGAAAGCAGCATCATTTGCGGATTTCCTGCAACTCGTGTCTTTTCATTGTAGGTTGGGATTAGGGTCACACACAGAGAGAGAGAGAGAGAGAGAGAGAGAGAGAGAGAGAGAGAGAGGAAATAAGATAACCCTAAAGCCATGGAAAGAGGGAAGGGAAATAATGCGCGATTGGGATCAACCTGAGAACGCAACCTTTGTGTGAGTGGAGAGAGGAAAGGTGGGAAAAGGGAGGGGGCTAGTAGAGAGAGAGAGAGAGTGATAAGTCCATGTTGGGACTAGTTTCTCAAAAGGGGCGACGGGCAGCATAATGGTTGGATTGCGAACATCGTCACGCATTTCGGACTTTTGATGGGCTGTATAGATTGGAATCTTCCTGGAACCTTCCAGAAGTTTGTGGCTGAGTAGCGGCTGACGAGCCAAGCAGGGACGCGGGGAATCGAACCGTTCATTTTCATTTTGGGTCCCGTTAATTGTTTATGATGGCCGAGTTTGGAGGTCATGCCCGAGCCTTGGTATCGATTTCTTTCTCTGATTTTTTTGTTTTCATCCCACCAGGGATTTGAATTGTTCGTTAGGGAACTCAAGGAGATCAGGGTTGGTGCCATCGTTTAGTCTTTTGCCCGTTAGGGAACTCCAGGAGATCAGGGTTGGTGCCAGTATTGCCCGTTAGGGAACTCAAGGAGTGTGGAGGTCAAGCCCGAGCCTTGGTATTCTGCTGGTCTTAAGGACATGGAGCTTGAGGAGAAAGGAGCCATGGATGGACAGACAGGAAAAAAAATGTGGAGTTAGGGTGCGTGAGTTGGACGGGTGATGAGGTCTATCCTCGGCGCCGCCTCCAGTGCGCTCGGCGCCTTCTTAACTGCTGCCTGCACTCCGCGGATCCTAAAGTGTGAAGACAGACGAAGATTCGGCGCCCTAGCGTGCACATCCTTCTTAAGGAATTTGACAGTCTAAATTTCAGCACTTCTTACAGTAAGTCACCCTCTCGAGTGCTACCTGCAACGTCAACGAAATTTACGAATGCGAGCATTTGGAGACATACGTAACCTGGGGAGTGCTGGGAATTTGTCCGTGTGCGAGGGAATGAAGGAGAGGGGGAGGGAAATATGAGTGTTGAGCAGACAGTGGAGGCAGTGATGATGAGCAGCAGCAGCCCGCGTCTCTGCACCGCGTAGATGATGATAGGTTAAGAGCAAGAGCAAGGAGAGTAGGGGCGAACGTGAAGGAAAAAACATTATTTGGCGTTTTCTATTTCATGTGCGCGTGTGTGCGCGCGTTTGTGTGTATGTGCGTGGAGAGAGAGAGAGAGAGAGAGAGAGAGAGGGCGCGAAGGATATCACGGCCATCGTCATTAGCCGCACAAGAACAAAAATGGGCTGTGTTGGATTAGACAGAGGGATTTGGCGGGAAAAGAGAGACAGAGGGATTTGGCGGGAAAAGAGAGAGGAAGAGATGGGGTTGGGAGTGAGAAGATCAGGGCTGCCGTTAGAGGCATATAGGTCTCTGGATTTATTTGTTGTTCTTTTTTTTGTTGTTTCACCACCCACACCATATAGGTAAACGGATTTCTTTCGGATTTCCTTGTCGCGGTTACGTTGATGGGCTTGTCTATGTTGATGAAATCTTAACTTGCGGGTACGAAAATTCACGATTCTAGGTCTCTGGTCTTGGTCTTGGTCTGTCTTGAGTTCGCCGTTTGCTACTGGTTGGCGATGATGTATGGTTATGTACTGAATTCTGTACTCTCTATTTCCTCGTTTTGTCAGCATTTATGTTTACTCCATTCTTCCCCCCGCCGGGGGGGGGAGAGAGAGAGAGAGAGAGAGAGAGAGAGAGAGAGAGAGAGAGAGAGAGAGAGGGTGAAGGGACGCCAGGCGAGGGATAGGAAAGTGGGGGCGAGACGGAGGAGCGTAGAAGAGTGTACTCTCTATTTCCTCTTTTTGTCAGCATTTATGTTTACTCCATTCTTCCCCCGTGGGGGGGGGAGAGAGAGAGAGAGAGAGAGAGAGAGAGAGAGAGGGTGGAGGGACGCCAGGGAAGGGATAGGAAAGTGGGGGCGAGACGGAGGAGCGTAGAAAAAGGGAAAGGAAAGGAGGGGTGGTTACGACAAAGGCATAGTATGGGGTGAGCTGACGCTGAAAGAAGCGGGGGAAAGGGAGGAGGAGGGGGGGGGGGGGGGATGCGGAGGGGAGAGCTGGGAAGGGCTAGGCAAGTAGACAGGGAGAGGGTGGGGTGGAGGAGGTGGTTCCGCTTATTGGTTCTGTGACGGATTTTGAATATGCATTTCGTTTACCGGTTGCTTGCACTTGCATTTGGGAGTGATTGAATGTTCCCTCCTGCGCCCTATCGTCTCCCTTCCTCCACCTCCCCGCTATTATCTTTTTCTGTCTGCCTCCTGTTCTACCATTTTGTTATTCTTTCATATTCTTGTCCTTCAGTTTTGTAGCAAGCTACTCCCCACTGGCTCACCTCGGGATCGAATCGAGGAACTCATCGGGCGGCGAAGGAGTTCACAGCTTGTGGAGTGTTTTCTCACTCTGATTGGTACGTATGAACCAGGGAATCCATTGTGACCGACGTGCAATCCACAGCCGTACTTGGTACGTGGGAACCAGGGAATCCATTGTGACCGAAGTGCAGACCATAGCCATACTTGGTACGGAGGAACCAGGGAATCCATTGTGACCGAAGTGCAGGCCATAGCCATGCTACTATAGTCGTTGTGATCTATTCCCGGAAGTAGTTTCAAAGCCCCAGTCTTTTTCGGGACAAATGATCTGATCCCCTGTCGATGATCGTTCTCCTCTTTTCGTGTGACCCCAGTTGATTAGCGTATAAAGTCTCCAGTGTCATGGAGGCTCGGTGGACTGATTATATGACACAATTGCAATCCATAGCCACACCCCTACGGTCGTGTACGCGGTGATCTATTTTTTTTTCCCCCGGAAGTAGTTTCAAAGGCCCGGTCTTTTTAGGGACAAATAATGTGCTCCCCCGTTGATGATCGTTCAGTCCAGTGTCGTGGAGGCTCGGTGGACTGATGGTGGTGGGATCAGAGAGTTCGTGGAGCTGTGCGATTTGCGATCGATTCTTCATTCGCGAGGTCTCGCAGTCTGCTCATCAAGGAGCTTCATGACTCTTGTCTCTGGTGTTACGTGCTCAGACATCACAGCTTCTCGGCAAGCATGGCATGCAACCACACGATCGCATGCAACCACACGATCGCATTCAACCGCACGATCGCATGCAACCGCACGATCGCATGCAACCGCATGATCACATGCAACTGCAACCGCACGATCGCATGCAACTGCACGATCCGGTTGGGGTACACTAATTGAAGGAAAGGATAGCAGCATGCCAATTTATTTGACTGGTTAACGGTGACGTCGGCCAGGGATCTAGATTTTCTTTTCCTTCTTCTTAGCCGATTAATTAGTCGTAGTGGATCGGGGTCAAGCAGTCAATTAGTTGTGAAGAAGATGAAGCTGCCCACGAAAGTACTGTGTAATAATTAGCTAATCTTCGGTCCAGAAGGCAATTGTTTGGACAGAAGCTATAGCTATTAGTCGCCATACAAACAGGGTGCCCAATCAGCAAGCGTGCTGCGGCCAGCAGGTCGGTTGTTGAGCCGCAGGTACAACAGAATGCAGAGTATTTCACTGTGAGGTCTTTCTTAATCAGCAGAGTAGCCAGTGAAACAACACATAGAGGGAGGCAGTAGTGTACACCTAGAAGGAGCCTGATGGCAGCGCTGGCTACTGCCGCTGATGAAGTGGGTGCTAATGGGAGCGATAGAGCAGGAGCAAGTCATCAGTGGCATCTCAGCTATGTAGCGAGTTAATCAGCAGAGTAGCCAGTGAAACAACACATCGAGGGAGCCAGTAGTGTATACCTAGAAGGGGGCATGATGCCAGCGCTGGCTACTGCCGCTGATGAAGTGGATGTTAATGGGAGCGGTAGAGCAGGAGCAAGTCGTCAACGGCATCTCAGCTATTCAGTGAGTCATCCATTCACCCCTCCCTCCCTCCCTCCCTCACTCCCTCTTTCCATCCATCCATCCCTCTGTCCATCCAGGCAGCCACCCTGCCTGCCTGCTTGCTAGCCAGCCAACTGGTGGGCTCCTGTCATTCAGGAAGCCAAGGGGAAAAGAATGGGTGGGCGAAGCCAAGGGGAAAAGAAACATTTGACGATTAGGGCTGAGTGGTCGGCCCCTGTCATTAATGAAGCCAAGGGGAAAGAATCTTTGGAGGACTACGGGAGGATGCCGTGATTTCTGGAGTGCAGTTTAGGTGCAAAATCAGCTGCAATCTCCCATCCTATACTTTGCCTGTTTTCTTTTTTTTTTTTGAAATCGCACGCCCCTGTCAGTGTTAGCGGTGCTGATGCTCTTATTGACTTGCCTAATAGCGGCTGCCGGTTCTTTTCCATGAAAAAAATAAAGAAGAAAAGAGGACTAAATGCTACTCCGGCAAACAGGGGAACCTAAACCCCCAACTCTATTTATGGACTAGCATTAGGGGCCTCGCTCCACTAGCCACATCCGCGAAAGACGAAGAATATGGTGGTGTACCTTCGGATGTTATAGCAGAAGATTCATTCATTCTAATTTTGCACACTCGGTGAGTAGTGGGAGTGAGGCCCTATGTGGCTCGTCCGGCGCCTTCGCATCATGTCATCTGCCTACTGGCAATCCCACGACTTTCTGATTCTTTCCTCCTTTTTTTTTTTTTTTTTTTTTTTTTTCCTCTCTTTTTTTTGTTTTCGTTTTTTTCTTTTCTTTTTCTTTAACAAACAACTTCATGATTCTTTCTTTTCCTATACTAGTAGGTTTGCCGCGTGCTTTCCAGTTTGAGGAAGAGCACAGGATGGATGGAAGGTGTTGTTTTGATTTTGGGAGGCAGGGATCAATTGGGCCCTGTGAAACCCTCAGTGGTTCTGAGCGTCTCTTTCCGCACCGGGATATCTGCTGCACCCCAAAACAAAAGCGGAGCAGTCCACGCATGAAATAGTCTGTTTTGTAACTTTTTGACTGATTTTTTTTTTTCAGCCTTTTTGGTAGAGCAGCCTCAGCCCCCTTGTCAGAACAAAACAGCTTGGAAAGGGACTACCTTCTTCCCCCGAATAAAACGCACGGTCATTATAGCTGTGTGTTTAGGGGGGGATTGTCAAGCAACTCAAGCCCCCTTGCCCCAAAAATACAGCTATAATGACTGTACGACGTACGTCGTATTTGGGGGGAAGAAGGTAGGAATTGAAGCTTTTGAAAGTCTTTTAAAATCTTTTGAAAGTCTTTTAAAATCTTTTGAAAGTCTTTTAAAAGCTTTTGAAAGTCTTTTAAAAGCTTTTGAAAATCTTTTATAAGCTTTTGAAAGTCTTTTAACCATTCCTCTAACAAAAGTTGTATGTGTTCTTTTCCCGTCTAATTTATGCAGCGGCATTGTCAAGATGTACCTGGATTTCTGTACCTGGTCGTCCTTACCTTGCAAGTGCATTGTAACACGGCTTAACTTTTAAGACTGCTGGTCCAGTTCTTGCCCTGTTCAAAATGTCAGTGTCCTTTTTCTAAATTCTTCAACAACTCTCCTGACCTTTCCTCTCCTCGGAAAGCAACTGCAGTTGATGGGAATCGAACCTTTGTTCCACATGGCACTGTGGTCCGACCAAGCGGTCTTGGGAGAGAATAGAAAGTGTCCAAGAAATAAAAAAAAAAAAAAAAATTCTAAAAAAAAAAAAAAAAAAAAAAAAAAAAAAAAAAAAAAAAAAAGTGTCCTCCAAAGTTCAGATGGAATTGCGGATAAAGGGAGTTGAACACTTGTCAGCGTGGTACCGTGTTCCGACCAAGCAGTCTCGGGGAAAGGTCCTTAAACCACCAGAGTACTTCGGGCGGGTTTCCAACTCTATTTGTCCTATCCTTCCATTTCTCAATTTCTGCGTGTTATCCTTGTGCAGGTGCCATGCTAATCTTCTCTGGCTATCTTTCCAATTGTTATGGGTGTCCCGGAGGACTAGCCTCCGTTAGTGAAAACGCCCCTTTTCCCAGTCATTTTGTTATCACGCAGGTGAAAACGCCCCTTGACCTGAGTGCCTTGGCGTCCTGGGCCGAAACGGCTGCTGATGGTGCCAGGCAATTTTTTTTTTTTTAAATAGTAAGAGAGGTTCGCAACTTGAAGTACTGATGGTTTAAGGTCAGTGACCTGGGATCAGAACGCCGTCCGAACCAACTCTCAACGGTGTCGGAAGCTGTGCAAGGGCGTACTCACACTGTGGCACCTTTTTTTCCTACTAATCTCTGGACGTGGTTGCAGTCAGATATATCCAGGGTCGGTTGAAAAATTGCAGTCAGATACATTCAGGAAACTGATAGTGCGAGTATGCCCTGAGCGGGGCTGCCGTTGGCCGTGGAAGAGAAAGAACCGAGTGCCCAGACTGCTATGGTTGCGGCTGCACAGTTGTTTCTATCGGCAGCTGCCATAGCTGCACATGGCTGGCTGCGCTTGTTTCGGCCGCGTGGCTGTGCTTGTTTCAGCCACGGGGCCTGGCTGTGCTTGTTTCAGCCGTCTGGCTGTGCTTGTTTCGGCCACGGGGCCTGGCTGTGCTTGTTTCGGCCACGGGGCCTGGCTGTGCTTGTTTCGGCCGCCTGGCTGTGCATATGGTCCAGCCATGAAGAGAACACAGTGGTGGTTTGCACTCTCTGGTTTCATGTCTTGAGCTGCAGTGGAGGGTGATTTAGACTCCGTTTTTTCTCTTCCTTCTTTTTTTTTTTCGGAGGTTGGGGGGGGGGGGGGGGGGGGGGACTATGCTCCAAAATCTCTTTGTGGGGAGCAACACATCATTGAGCTGAAAACGGTTTGTGGAGGTGGTGTCCAGAAAGCACTGTTAGCAAAATACTAGCAATATGTTAGCCAGTTCCACCCCCCCTCCCCCGTCCCTCCTGGCCCCCCTCCCCCCCTTTCACCCCTTGGGATTCAACTCATATGCTGTAAACCATGCGCATTGCCCCCATCGTTTCAGTGGGGGCCTGGCATTGTTGTTTAGAAATGCCGTTAGGATGGCCTTGGAGGGGGGGGGGCGAATCAGTCAAATTGGCTGTTGAACTGAGCGGTAGCCCCTATGTGACAATCGGAGGGGAAAAAATACCCGGTAGGAGTGGTAAGAGGACAGACAGGCAGCTCATCTGCATTTCCCAATCCCCACATCCAGTAGCCAATCCAAATAGAATCCGGTTATTGGGGCCAGACGCCTCCTGGTGCTATGTGTTTGTGCCCAAAAGACTAGATGCTTTCTAACCATCAACATATTGGCAGTAGGCCCTGTCCCTTAGACCAGGTAAATGCTACCAGACCCCTCCTGGGCGCCACTGTGTAATATAGCGATGGTATAGCTGCGCTACCTGTATTACTAGTACTACTGGTCTACTGCTACCTCGCCCAACCCCAGCACATGAACACCCAGCCATGTGAAAAAGGTGGCGGCAGACATGCTGTTTTCAAATTTGACCCTGTGCTAGTTGCTACCCTTTGCCAACTGCCAACTGCAGTCAACCCCCCCCTTTTTTTTTTTTTTTTTTTTTTTCTTTGAGAAGTTGTGACTTTGTATTAAAAAAAAAAAGAAAAAAAAAAAGTCATTGGACTAGGCCGGGGACCTCACAACCCCTTTTTTTTTAAAACCTCGTTTATAGTGTTTTAAACTTTTTTTAAGATACTCTGCATCCTCTGACAACTTGCATCCTCTGGTAACCAGGGGTGTGAAGTCCCACATGTCTAGATCCTTCATCTCTGGCGGTTGATCAAGGACGATCAACGCTAGAGACAAAGATGCCACTACTTGTTGGTTGATTTCTGACGATCAATGCCTAGAGACAAAGAAGCCAGGTTAGCGGGAGCTCGTGTAAGTATCTGCTTGAACGTGGAAAAGCGTTGACCACCCCTTCAAGTTGCCTCCTCTCTCCTCCCGTCCCTCCCTCCCTCCCTCCACTGCTTCCGCCTGAAAGCCACCTTCGCGACCACCGAAATCACTTCAGAAGAAAAGGAAACAAGTGTTTTTGTTTCTTTTCTTTCTTAGGGTTGGGGGGTGAATGTGACGTACTAGTTTCCGGACCTACGCCATCTTCCGGACCCCTTCTTTTTCCCGTGTTTCCCTGCATCTAGATGTGTACAGTTCGACCCCGAGACCCCCCCTCCCCTTGCTGTCTATGCCCGATTAAAGGTACCTTGCGGGAATCTGTCTGCTCCTTTTCCTTTTTTTTCTGATTGAAAATGCATGGGAATTTCACGCGCCTTAGCGAGCGCGCTTGGAATTTGGCTCGGCAGTTAGAAATCCCGGAACTATCGGAATACCGTGCGACCTTCTGCGCGCGAATGTTCTTGGTTTCGATGTTGAAGACTCTGGGAAATTGTTGTATGAATATGGATTGACGGGAGATTTTTCTTTCCCGCGCTTGTTTTGCGCGCGGATATGGGACTTTCAATTTTGAATTATCATAGGATTGGGAAAAACTGTAACTGTTTTGGTGCCCATTTTCCTCTTGCCGACCGGCGCCATGCAAGCAAGCTCCCTCCTCCTTCCTCCCTTCTGTCCCTTTCGCCATCCTTCTTCGTGCGCATACGCTTTCTCGCACCCGCCACCCGTAATTGCTTTTCCTTCCCCTTTCTCCACGCGCGCCTCTTTTCCCTTCTTCTTCTTGATCATCTGAATCTTGACCCGTTTCGTGCTATCCTTCGTGCTCCTCTCCTTCCCGCTCTAAAAATCCGCGCTCGAAAACCCAGTCGATCCTTCCTCCCCATCTAACCAAGGAGAAGCGTCGTGTAAGCTTGTACTGCACAACGATTCTGATTGGCTGAGACCGAGTTAGGAGGATCAACATGGCTTTCGATGGGCGGCTACTTGCAAACTTTCCTATTCCCTCCTCTGTCTCCCCATTTACCCTTCTCCGCATCTCTCTCCTTTCTCGTAACTATAAATTTCGTCGGCGCCCCCGCAAAACTCTCTCTCAACTCATCGGCCAGCTTTCGGGAAGTAGTGGATAGGTGATGTGTACGGTGCCAGTCGGAAAGTCCTGACGAGCCGACTGTAGACTGGCTGGCGGTGTGCTAGATCGCCACGACGGACTGTGGGATCCGGGCAAGCCACGTCAAGACTAAGTTGGCAGGGTGACGATCGCAGTGGTGGAGGATGATGCGCGACGGCTGGGATCGTCGGCGTCAGAATGGGGACAAGTAATCCGAGTTGAGTGTATGACTGGCCCGGGGCCGCGTTGGAGTTTAATGATGAGTATGCCCTCTTGGTTGCGACCATATTCGTTGGTGTGACTTTGTGGCGGTAAAGCCAGACTTTCTTCCATTCCTCGATCTCTGTGTAATTCCTCTTCCGATCTTTATTCCTCCTCTCTCTCTCTCTTTCTCTTCCTTCGATTGTGAATGGTTCTATTTCTCTTCCTTCGATTGTGAATGGTTCTATGTAATAAGTCAAAGATTGACGAGTGATGAAATGAGTGTGATGACTGTATTCAAATGGTTTCTTCAGGAACTCTTCCATTAGTTTCCTGGGTAGTCCCCCGAGCTATTGGATTTTGTCTTGTGAACGGTGGATGCGCGTGTATTGATCACCAAGGATTCTTCCCCTTGACGTCAACCCTATCGGGGGCATGATTGTCCTTTTTTCGCACCTTCCATAGTGAATGCATGCGCGGGAGAGGAGAGTGAACGGGTACGAAACCCATCTTGATTAGGGCGAGTCGATAGCAGGGGCAATGTTGTTGGGATTTGGAAATGCAGGAATGCTCTGAGTTGTGATTGACGAAGGAATATTGCGAGTACGTATACAACGCACAATTTAATTACAAAATAGCGATCACGTCTCGCCGCGCACGAGTTTTCTTTGCTCTTTCTCCGCACCCTCTATTTCTCCTATCTGGCCTTTCCGATTGGATTGCTAGCATTGCATGCAAGCGATGAATGGTTAAGATATTCCTGATTATTTGCCATGTGGACTGACGGGCTCAGTTCGACTAGGCGACAGCCTCCCGTATCCCCTCTTCGTACCTTCCCGTATAACGAGGATAGGACGAGTATCTGTGAGTGGGACATACGAGAACTCGTCGTAACGATCGGTGGGGAGTACTATTTCCCTCCTGAAAATCGGTGTTCTGGGTTTGTAGGGGCTGGGTTTGTCATTGTGGATACGCACTTTCCGCCGTATTCGCTACTACTACCCTTTAACGAGTTGATCGTCATCCCCTGGTCGACAGTGGCACCCCATTGGCCTAACACCTTGTGTAGTGATTGCCAACGTCTCGATCACTACAAATCGAAGGGGTTCCAATGCCGAATGCGGAACGAGGACGAGCACAAGAAAAGGGCCACGCGATTGAGACCGTTCACGTCGGATTCAGAATTGTGTAGCGTGCAGCGTCAGGAGATAGTGCGAAAATGGGATTCTAAACACGTGCCCGCCCCCTCTCACTCCAAGCGACGAGCCGTGGCCTGGTGGGAAGTTCGACAGTACT
>BFEA01000324.1:1516665-1544837 GCA_003427395.1 Chara braunii | reverse complement strand
TTTGTGTGTGTGTGTGTGTGTGTGTGTGTGTGTGTGCGTGTGTGTGTGCGTGCATGCATGTGTGTGCATGTGTGTGCTTGTGTGTGTGCGTGCATGCATGTGTGTGCTTGGGATTTGTTCTTCAGGAACGGTAAAATTTTATAGGTCGTTGTTAGTGTGTTGTTGCTGTTGTAGTTGGAAAACGTAAATGTTATAGGTCGTTGTTAGTGTGCTTCTCTCCTTTGGCTTTCGAGCAGAGGAGGGAACGTAGTCTGCGTGGTTCGACAAGCAGAGGAGGGAACGGAGTCTGAGTTGTATACTTGGTTTTTGTGCGGGTAGGAGTTTTTCTTTTCTATTTTTCAGTCTTAGGCTTCCTTTCAATTTTCAATTTTCAATTTTCAAATTTTCATAGATGGCTTTCCATCCTGGGAACGGTAAAATTACGGCGAGACCTGAATGAATCTTACGGGTGCAATAGAAATCCTAGTAGCATGAGTAATCCCGAAGTGAGTGTCTGCACTTGTGGTCTGTTTTCACATTTTCTGTATGCTATTGGAAATTAAGGACTTTTTTTTTTTTTTTTTTTTTTTCCTCCCATCCCAAATTTGTCCCCTTTCTGGCCCTCATTCCAAATTTGTATCATTTTCCATTCGGAACATGCTATTGTGTTTGAGAACTTAACTCAACAAATGTGTGAAAGTAATGACTTAACTCAACAAATACATGCAGCGCTAAAATTGTGGACGATGACACAAACAGAAAACCAAATGAAACTGTGTCCGATTCAAAACAATCTTCTTTTGCGGAGTTATGTTTAGCTAATACACACACACACACACGTGGACCCACATGCCGACCCGAGCCCAATCACACACACACACACACACACACCACACCCACACCGACACCCACATACGCACGCGCACCCACGCCTGCGTCTGCACCTGAACCCACACCCACCCACACACGCACACGCACAGACACACACACACGCGCACCCACGCAACGGACCTGCACCTGAATCCACACCCACCCACACGTACACACACACACACACACACACACACACACACACACACACACACACACACACACAGTCATGCGCACATACACACACACAGCTGAGAAACTATGTGAAGGACAAGAACAACATTGACACACAGTCATGCGCACATACACACACACAGCTGAGAAACTATGTGAAGGACAAGAACAACATTGACCAACAGCCATTTGGGACATGAAGGTAACTTGGAACAGTGCAGCAATGACCGATGTGACACCTCTGCAAGGATGCATGGACCAATTGCAAACGGTCCAAACTCTTTTAAGGGGGCAGTTGCAAGGTGAAAGAGCGGCATAGTGCACAAGCCTGTGAAAAACAGAAGAATGGATAAATTGTTTCTTCGGGAGATAGAGAAAAGGTCAGAAAACTCGATCATTTACAAGAACAGCGCTCTGCAGAGCTTGCAAAGTCGCTCACAACTACATCCAAAGTCTTTCCTCTTGGCTTCCAGAGGGATTCAGTCCGACAGCTTGGAACTGTCTTCATGTCTTTTCGCAATCTTGCACCGTATCATCCGGTATGATAATCTCGTAGGCAGCAGCCTCAGGATTGAACTCGGGGATTTCCATGAACTGCAGATCAATGGAGAGGAGAGAAGAGAGAGGAATAGGACGAAGAAACAGAGGAATAATGTAATTGATCATGTCAATTAAGAGGGACTCTTTTTGGGAAGGGTTGGGGTTGGTTGGGGTGTGGCTAGGGAGAGGGAGTATCCTTTTCTCTGATAGGAAACAATAAAAGTTGTCGCGCGAACTAGCAAAAAGAGAGGGACTGTACTCACATAAGGACTGACGTTGGATGCATCTGACAGCAAAAAACTTCATCCAGATGCAGTGAAAAGGCTCTGACACGAGTATATATCCCCTGAAGACAGTGAAGAGTTCTTCAACAGTGATGCATTCTTGTGTAAGCATTTTTTGAATATGAACCACATATCTCTTCCTGCATTACATACAACTGATTTATGTCAAATTATGTGTGTTATCCTTTCGCAGGGCCATGCTAATCGTCGCTGTATTGTTCCAATTTTATCGGATGTCATACAAGTGCAAGGAAATGAGCAATCTGAATGACAATAAACCAGATTGCAGCATTCCATAGAAATTCAGACAACTTCGTGCACGAACTGAAAGCGGATTGCGAACCGAGATAACACCAAATAAGTACGCGCAAAGGGTTGAAGTCGCATGATAATGAAAGCGGTGTTTTTGCCTCCCGTGCTTCCCATCACAAATGTGAACAATGTAGCTCTTCTGCATTGACGCTTAGCGCGTGAACTACAAACAGACAGATCCTATGACCTGGATTCCTATCTACAACAGGTCAACAACGAAGACCATCTTCCGTACGGATGCATGAAGACTCCGTGCGTATGGAACGCTTCTTGTCCACCAGGTGAGTGCCTTGACCTCCACACTCCGCCTCTGGCTATGGCTGCTGCGCCCAGAAGCTACCTCATGCCCCGCCAGTTCCCTTCTTCCCTCTGCGGACTGGCGCTCATCCGCACGAGCGAGCGCTCCAGCAGCTCTGCTGCGTCCAGCCAGCCAGAATGTTTGGGTGAGACAGCCTCTCCCTCTTTTTGGCTGGACTGGCTGCACCCTGTCCCAGTACTTGCACCCCGGGCCCCTTCCGGAATGTGCCTAGGGCCTAACTGCCCGAGCCGTCGGCCTCAGAATCTGAGCCCTAGGTCTCAGCGTCTTCAACCACCTGTGGGTTGGGCCCTACCGGTTGGTTGAAGATGCGGGGTGCATCACCTTCCTACGGGGCCCCACTTTCTGCTCTCACAGGCCTCGATGCAGGCCAAGGCCAAATTTTACAGGCCCGGCTTCACTTAGGGCGGGCGCGGCCTTTCCTCAGTATTGCCGAGGGCCACAGTCCTCACACAAGCTATTCCAAAGGAAAAAGAGGGAAAAATAAAACACCCTCAAATCGGGCCTCAAATCAGCCATTTCTCTGACCCGCTCGAGCCATTTTGATTCGAAAAAGTAGGGCCCAATCACAGCCAGGTCCAGCTAGGAAAACCCTGGTGTGAGCACGGTCCCAGTCATCTGCTTCTCAGAGTTCCCTCGTGTTCCCCTGCCAGGTCAGCATTTCACACTACAGGGGGTTTACTCCTGTTTAGTTGGGGTTGAGGCACAAATTGACCGTCCGTATCTACAGGTCGTATGCCTTCCTTTCCCCCTTTGGCCCCAACCCCTTTTGCCCCTGCTACCCTGGCCCCAGAGGCTTGGTCCCATACCCTGCCTGCTCCTCGGCCTTTCTGGGTGTTCACCTGCCACTTCAGCTTTTCACACTGCAAGGGCTTTTACTCCCGTTTAGTTGGGGTCCAGGCGCAGATTGATCCCTAACCCCTTTGCCCTTTCCGCTTGGCCCTAACCCCTTTGCCCTTTCCGCTTAGTCCTAGCCCCTTTGCCCTTTCCGCTTGGCCCTAACCCCTTTGCCCCCAATAGCCTGGCTCCCTAGGCTTGGTCCCATACCCTGTCTCTGTAGAACTCGGTCCCAGGACAAATTAGGTTCCAGTGCCCCTAACTTTGTCCCAGTAGAAGTCCAAGTGATCCTAACTTGGTCCTGGTACAAGTCCCAGTACCCCTAACTTGCTCCCACTATCCGTGACTACCGTCTTCACCCGAATAGAACGCCCGGTCATTATCGCCGCATCTGGACTGAAAGTTGGGCCAAATGCAGCTATAATGACCGGGCGTTTTATTCCGGTGAAGACGGTAGGTCTCTGTTCGAAGTTTGGTTCTAGCACTCCTAACTCGGTCCCAGTATCCCTAACCTGGTCCCATACCCTGACTCCGTACAACTTGGTTCGAGTACAAAATATATTCCGGTACCCCTCCCTCTGTAGAGATGGCCATTCAGGTGAAACAAGAAGTGCCATTCCGAACCCTACACACACTCACACCCCTGTATTGCCGTCAGCTCCTTGCTTCGCTCTTCACGGTCGTCACCCTTAACCCTGTTTCTTGGCGATGGCACATTTCATCCAAGGCTGCAATCCCTACGAGGATTCCAGACCTGGTTCATGGCTGAGGGTATACTCTCACTGGACACTGTTCTCAACGTATACAATGATAAAAAAAATGTCCAAGTTCAGTCTCAAAGCTCTAGTGCGCATGCAACATGACGTGAAACTACAGTCTCAAGTTCTGTACTATACTAGCCGGGGTCCCACCGCCCAAAAAAGGACAGGTGATGGAATAATGTGTCAGTCTGTCGGTGGATTAAACTAGCCTAGCCGGGGCCCCACCGCCCAAAAGAGGGTGCACGACTTCCTGATGGTGTTTCGCAGTCACAGAATCAACAAAAACTGTAAAAACATATATTAGCAAAGGTCTGATGTTCGGAAAGTACGGTAGATTTTACCACCTCAGTGCAGCCGTCGTGTGCTCATATTGGGTCCCAAAGCCCTCAATTTTTAAGAAGGATCAGCTAACTACCAGTTCGCCTGAAGCTAAGTTGGTCGCTTGCCTGTCATCCCTGCACAAGGGCCATGCGAATCTCCACTACGTCATTCCAACCCTAACAGATGTCCTGTGACTCCAAACCAAAATATCAAGGTTGTTCTTTAGGTTACTCCGCACAGAGAAAAAATAATAATAATAATAATAAGTTGAATAAACAAAAATGATTGGCCCGTGAAAATATATAAGTGCCAAACCAAATGCATATTTCAATCAAAGCCAGTGTGACCCGGTAGGAGTGATGTTTTGGTGGACGTTTTGCGGGCCCGCCCCATTCGCCCATTTTCACTGTCTATGGGCAGGTGGATCACGTGGCAGGAGAACAGGGTTCCATTTGCCGGCAATTGTGATTACCCTCCCTGTTGGGAAGCAAGGCCCCTGGGCGGATGTTTACCTCTTCGCAGGCCCGAGGAGTCCGTTTGTAAAAAAAATAGTCTCCAGGGAACTGGGTAGTTTAAACACCCACCCACTACCCCAGGGGGTCTTAGCCCCCGTCTGGGGAGGCTCTGACGCAAATGCACATGCACCCGCGCAACGCACCGCGTTAACGGCCTAAAAACGTTAACGGCCTAAAAACATGGAGTTACTGGCGGTTTAAACCACCAGTACCTCCTGAAAGTGCTCCTCGTTAACGGGCATGGATTTTGGGATGAACGGGCCTGCGCCAGTAGGCCCGATTCAGCCAAGTGGAAACGGGGGTTTCCACTTTTGGCTGGCCGTTAACGCGGAGCACTTTCAGGAGTTACTGGCGGTTTAAACACCCACAACGTCTACCAGGCAAACGTTTGAGATGACGTTGACCACGCGCACATTCGAAAAGTGGAAATCGCCCTTCTTGACCTATGTGGCTGGCGGCGCCAGTCGAAAAGGAAAAGAAAAAGAAAAAAAAGTGTCACGGCGATGGGTTTTGGACTCGGAGCACCACAGGAAAAAGAGGCAGCTCAGTGGTACTGGTAGCTTTTTTTTTGTTTTTTTTTTAAGTACTGGTAGTTTTAAACTGGCCACTGCCGGAATGAAAATCGTCAATTTAAAAAAAAACAAAAAAAAGGAGTTATAACTCCTGTCAGCTACCATGATGTTCAAGATAACCTCTTTTTGAGAAACAGAAAAGAGGGGTGGGAGCCTGGGAGGGGAAGAGTTGCCAGTTCCGCCTCTCCAACAAGTCTTCGCAGAAAGTGCCCCAAAAGGGAAAAAAAGGAAAAACCAATTCCAGATGGGAAAAAAGGGGAAAACCAATTCCATATGAGCTGTCCCCAGCCACACACACAAGACAACACTAAACAAGTGTTAGCCCACATGTCAAAAAAAGCATCGTAATTACCACCAGCGAACTGTGGAAAATCCTATGATACCAACACACCATTGCTCTCAGTGATCGGCACGTGGCAGTACAAGTCATCTGCTCTCACCATTACGGCCACACTCGGAAAGTCAAAACCACCCGATGTGGGGAACTTAATCCTTAAAATCCTCCTCTTCCCCCTCCCAGGTGGTCTCAATAAGGTGATTTTCCAAGAACTCGATCTCTCAAAGGGCCCATTGCAAAACTGAAGCCTGGAATACAATAACATATAAAGTGAAAAACTATTAAAATTTAAGAACTAATAAAAAGCATGTTTCCTGTGAAGAAATGAATGGGTAGATGAACCAGACACGACCCCGCCTTCTCTCTCTCTCTCTCTCTCTCTCTCTCTCTCTCTCTCTCTCTCTCTCTCTCTCTCTCTCTCTCTCTCTCTCTCTCTCTCTCTCTCTCCTTTTGCTTGCTCTTGTTGCCACCTGTCCATGTTGCATTCAGAACACGTTTCGGATGTGCGAGTATATTGGATGATGACTCTAAACATTCAACTAAATAATAATTGGACAGTGAATTATAAAATTTTAAAAGCGTTAGTTCAAATTGAACCGGCAACCTCAAGCTTAACAGCCTGGTGCCTCAACCACTGTAACCAGGGTGTTCAGGAGTGGAACCATGGCGGTCCGGATATCGACATTTCCAGCCCCTGGGTCAAACGGTGACAGACGTCTTGGATTGCCAGGGCCGTCAGTGAGGCCCTGGGCCACCCGAAAAAAAAAAAGTGCTGACGGAATTTCTACCAGACCATACAGATGAGGTGACGAGGCACTCGTTCTATTTTACCAACGAGGTGAATTGGCGGTATCATGCTGACATCATCATCACATGTTTTAATACTTTTAATACTTCACCACTCTGCACAATCCTTCTATCGTCTAACTCCGATGCTTTCCTCTCATTTTGGCACCAATAGGATTATCGGCATCTAACTCCGATTGCTTTACTCTCATTTTGGCACCAATAGGATTATCGGCATCTTCACCTACAGCTATCGGCATCTTCACCTACAGCTATCGGCATCTTCACCTACAGCTACGGGGCAGCCATTTAGAACCTCAACACCCAGTGTGCTAACAGCCAGGCTCCCCAGTTAAGGAAAGTCGTCACACGACATGCTCTTTGCTTTGACTTCCTTTTCTTGTAATTTTTTCCAACAGTCTTTTACCAGGGTGTTGGGCATAAGATATTATCGTCGATGCCTCAGGCTGGGCCCGGCTATTGCCATGCTACCGGAAGCCACCAACCACCCTACTGTCTAGACCCCCGCCAGCAGGCCCTGCCTAGGTCTACTATGGATCTTCCAATAGGGTCTACATCCTGCTCGGTCGATCTCACCTGTCAAACCCATACCCCCCCCTGGGCAACTCCAGATTGTAAGCCCACTGTGACAAAGAAAAGAACAGGGCAAGAACAGGGGCAAGAACAGGGAAAGAACAGGGAAAGGGAAAGAACAGGGAAAGAATAGCTCTCTCATTGAAAAGGCAATGTGTGGGCATTCAGAGAGTTCAGAGACTTAGATTCCCTGTCAAAATTGTGAAGCTAAGATTCTGAGTACGCTGAAGAGAAACCTATCGCGAATTTTGAAAGAACCCCCCGCATGTGCGAGGACACAACCCGCAACGCGCAATCACTTCTCGCTGGCCTCAGTGGCCTGGACTTAAAACCGGGAAAAGCTGTAAAGATGTGCAAGGCTTTTAGGCCTCAGTGGCGCTAAGTGAAGGCTGCGTAGCAAAAATCCCATGCAGCCCTAGGAGAAGGCCATGGCCTTAGAGAAACTGGGCCGAACTGGCTGAGAGGATATCAACCACAAATGGAGGGGGGAATGGACATAGCAGTAAATGGTTTTCTTTTTAAATAAACGAATTGAAATAAAGCAAAAGGCAACTCGCCTGGTGGGGAACACTCTGATAATCGTAGAAAACCAAAATCGAGGCAAGGTGCCCCTCGCAACACACACTTACAACACTTCCATCATGATTCACGCCACCCAGGTAGCAGGAAGGGATCTAGGAAAGTGTCTGATAATAAGGCTATACTCAACATCGCCCACTTCGTGGAGAAAGGGGCCTATATCCAGAAATGTCTATCTATCCTCTCCCCGGGTGGTAGCGGTGTCTGCTCGTATCAGCACCTCTATCACCAGTGGGGGATGTTAAAAAAAAAAAAAAAAAAAAAAAAAAAAAAAAAAAGTTGAGTTGGAGAGCCGTATGATAGGTGACTATCTCGTACGGTTCGGAGAGGACTCAAGTAATCACCAAGGGTGTGAAAGTTTCACTCCACTCGAGGCCCAGACCGTGCAGTTCCCTAGGCCTGGATCCATGCCAGTAGGGACAACAGCCCACCGGTAGGCCCAGAACCAGGGAGGCTAAGGGAAGAAACACATTGGAAAATGCGCAGTATGGTTCGGCAGTGTTCAGGATGCACTTGTCGTGTGGATGCCACCGAGTCTGCAGTAGCTTGGAGGCAACGCTGCACGAGGGTAAGGTGGTGAGTGGTCAGAGTTGGTCAGGGAAAGAGAGCGGCAGTGGGGTCTGGTGGATACTTAACGTAGTGTGCGGCCGAGGAACAGCTGTGTGATCAGACTCTTCAGTGGCATCTGGCAAGAGGAGAGTGGAGAGAGAGTGAGCGGTCGTACGCTAGAGCGTGTAGGCTGAGTAGGAGAGTACTGTAGGCGGACACATCATAGCTAGGGCTAGTACTCTGTTGTTGTATTGATTGTTGGAGGCGCGAAGAGAGCTTGCATTGTGAACAGACTTCATTCTTCAGTCTGTTCTTGAATTGGCGTGGTCTCCGCTTTGTCATTCTGCTTTCAACTTACCTTACTTGTTATCTGTCTTCGATGAACTCTTGCATCTCGAAATTTTTGTATTCTCATGTGCCGGTTCTTTCCTGAAGTGTGACCATGCACATCTTTTCCAGACCAGCTTGCCATCTTCTTTTTTAAAAAGTCCCCGTTGCCTCAGGCTCCAATCTATTTGTGGCCAATCTCGATATGCAAGAAATCATGGTTTTGCAGAACCATGCAAGTGTACCATACCTGTGAATAGTCTGCATGGTGCGTGGTTCAATTTTGTCCTTGTTATTTTGAAAATTATTTGTGTGCTTTGTTTCGGTCGACCCTGGCATTGGGGATAGTTCTGCGCATTACGCTGCCAGGGCAAATTTGTAAGTACTTTCCCAAAAAGAACTTGGCCGAAACCCGGTAGGCCTAAAAATAACGCAGCGTGCCAGAAGCTTCTGGTACCTCTGCACCCTACCTGGAAAGTGCCAGAATACGACGGTATGGGCCCATGGAATATTCTATCCGGCCCAGTTCCTGAAGGCAGGCTGGGCCCAGGGGCATGTTGGCTGTCTGGCCAACCCAGTCCAGTCAAGCATACACTGGTTGATGCCGCCAGGCTGCCTGAACGCTGACTAAAGGAAGTCGCACTTGTGCTCCTTGACCGCTGAAGAAGACTGATGGACTTGCACTGGCTTGCAGCAGTGGGTACCGGGCTATAATAGAGGTGTGCGAGGGGCAATAAGTACTGAGCGCCTGCGATTCTGCAGTGACAACGCAACGGAGGCTCTAGTGGATAGGCAAGAGGCCGGCCGCCGACTATGAACGAGAAGAGTGACACCATATTCGCTACTGGCGAATGATACGGTCGAGGGAGAAGCGGAGTCGGGTTGATCTCTATTCTACTCTAATTTATGTGCGCTCCACAAGTGATTTGAGTCCAGCTGATTGCTGTGTGGCGCTTTGTGTTTCTGGGCAGTTGCAGGCCTGACAGGACAGCACAAGATATGTGGGACCATAACACATGAACATGCACTTGAGTCTCAAATTATAACTTTGTGGGGTCCACAGTTTTTAGGTTTCAACTTTCAACATGGTTGTTTCTTCTCATTGCGATTTGATTTGAACTCTTGACCTGATTATTATCAGTTTTAGCCTGACAGTTAGCTACAGATCCCGACTTGACTTGCAGAACTGCATCAATTCAGCATATGGCAAATCCACATTTTTTGTCAATCAGGCACTCGTTGTCTTCGGTTTTTATTGTTTTCAAACAGTGGGGCTTCCTTTCCCTTTTGCCTTCTTTTTGGGAAGCCACAGGGAGACCAGAGGGAGGGGGGGGGGGGGGGGGGGAGGGGGGGGGGGGGGGGGGGGTGCTGTACAACAGGCGGAATCTCCTTCCTACATCTGTCGCGAGCTCACCCAGCTCAAGAAAAAAGATGTTACTTCCCTCCACTTTCACCAAGCCAGCTGTCAGGATCAATGTAGACAATCTGACAGTCATTGCACACTGGCATTTCATCAAGCAGATGAGACCAGTGTAAGCTGTCTGAGAGATATGCTCCTTTTTTTTTTTTTTTTTTTTTTTTCCCATCACCAAGAGGATTGAATGGAGGCAGTTGTGCCTGACAGACATCCTGGCATTATAGCACTATATGGTAGTCTTTACCGTTTCCAATAGAATAGGATCGACACACTTCTGAGTTCTCAGGTGCATCTCCGAGACAAGACAACTTAGACAAGTACCCCCATACCCGGTACCGCTATGTGTTTTCCTGTTCTTCTTAAACCCCCAGTACACAGCCCCAGCCTGGTGGAGAATCGCTCGTCCCTACAAAAATTCAGAGGCTCGGGGCCACCTGACCACAATTGATGGCGGCACCAACGAAAAAGACAAAGTGCCCGGCTAGCAGTTCGGCAAGGCTTGGCACACAGTGGAAGGCCGCCAGGCACTGGTGTACCGGTCATGTAAATGCCCAGGACCCTGGCACAATCCAAAGGTTCAGGCAGTATGCGTGCTGGCTACGGGACAGGTCTGCCTACTGGGCAACAAGGGGGTGGGTGGCAGTGCACCAAATTTTGAGTGCCCCAACTTTGGCGACTTTTCGTGCTCAGACAGATTCGCAAAAATCTGAAACCAATCAGGATTCAGGAGCATAGAGTGCTGATCCTTATGGGAAAATTATTTCAAAAATATTAGGAAAAAGAAATGAATCATGAATGATTTCTGGTGGCAAAATAAATTCTGACAGCAGACGTTCGCATACTTTTGCAGCTTTGCTCCTTGCAGTCTAGTCACCAGTAGTCACCAGTAGTCACCAGTAGGCCCTAAACCACCAGTCCCACTGAGCCTGTTTGTACGAACCCAGAAAAAGAAAAGAAAAGAAAAGAAAAGAAAAGGTCCCTCGGTGGCACTGTTCCACTAGCACACAACTAATCGACTGTGTGACCACAGCTAAAAAATATGAAAAGTTAATTTCTAAAGCCATGAAAAAAAAAAAAAAAAGCGCGACCTCAGAAATACCGAAATGTCCATCATCCTTACCTTTGCTATGCGTCACAACGTGTTCACCACCTCTTGTGTCAAGGTTCCACCGCGAACGAGCACTGGAGAACTGCTAGTTTGTTTTTTTCAGCATATGTGCACAAAGGCATCCAGATTCATGCACTTCATCCAATCATCCAAATTTGTGTACCACCGTGAGGGAGTCCGTTAGTGTGCCTGATGGGACTCCCTCCTGTGACGGTTCGTTCCTTGATCGGGCGGGTGTTTGTATTTTGTGTCGGAATTAAAGTACTTGAGGGGGCTTGCATAGGCTGGAAAAAAAGCACAGTCATGACAAACCCCTCCTAGTACTTGATTTTGCCCTGTTATTTCAAGCTGCGGCCAATCAAGACCAGGCTTTCGGAAAAAATAATAATAATAAAAACAAAACTTCGGTAGACGTGTGCCTTAAATTCTGCTGCCATCCGATGGGAAGTCGCCAACGGCTGTGCAGAGTCCCACACATGTCTATCATCGACACTCAGCCTTACTTGTCTGCTAGTGGAACTGTGCCCTGGGCATGCCCAGCATTAAGCATCATTCCTACCTGGGTGACAGCAACTTTGATGGAAATATGCATTCATTTTGGGGTGGCTGTAGCTCAGTTGGTAAGGCACTCAGGTGGCACTCGTGAGGTTGTCAGTTCAATTCCCTTTGCCTCCGCGTCTGTGCCTGTGGCATACTTGGTGTCTTACCTTCGAGGTAACCAGTTGGTACGTGGCAGGACAAAGATGTGGTAGCTCAGTTGGTGGAGCTCGGCATTGCAACGGGGTGTTTGCAGGTTCGATTCTTTCGGTCCTCGACCTCCCTCGCACACGATCAGTTGGTGCTAGATTGGCACCCCACGTACTTGCTCCCCAGCCTAGTATGGCACGGATGAGCTGATGTACAAAGATGGGATATCTATATGGGATTGTTAGGGTAGAGGAGGGCTGTCTCATGGGGTACCTGTAGCGGGGACAGGATGTTTCAGGGGGGTGGGTGTGAGAGTGCCGTTCTGCAGAGGCGTCATCATAGAGGGCGGGAGCGAGCAAGCACAGAGTAGGGAAGTGGTCTACCCTGAATCGCAAGGACACGGATGGGGTTGTGGGGTCCACATCCATATCTGCCATGGTGTGGGCCAAAGCCGTGTGGGTGGTAGGGTAGTTCTAATGGGTTAGGCTATAGTAGGGGGTTAGAGGGAGCATCACTCTACCTGGGCATCATCATGGAGGGCGGTGATGCCTTCAGCCGAGAGTAAGTGCAGAGTAGAGGTGGTGGTCTACCCTGAATTGTGAGTAGGCGGGTGGGGTTTGCAGTGTCTGCACCTGTATGAGCTGGCAGGTGTTGGCCCCCCTGCCGTGCAGGTGGCAGGGTAGCACTACCAGGTTTAGAAGCCATGTTAGCCAACTATACCGTGGTACAGAAGATATGGTATAACCAACTGACATAGACTTACAACTGATATGCAGACTCACACTACAAACGCTAGGACTTCCAAGAAGTAATCCCAGCTGCAGAATACGGATGCACTATACACATATGCTGCAGACTGCAGATTAAAAATATCTGATATGCAGACTTGCCGAATACAGATCACAGTCGGAAGAGCACATAACCATACAGGATGACTGACATAGACTTACAACTGATATGCAGACTCTGCTGGAAAAATACATACGCATACAGGACATAACTGTAGGGTAAGGTGCCTAGAGGTGGGGCGCTCATAGGTTAGGCCTTGGTCAGACGGAAACAGACAATGCCTAGGGTAGCGCGAAGCAGGGAACTCTAGGCACCGGCCCCTGTCAAGATGGACACTCTTGGGTCTACTCACGCGGCTGGTAGTGACAGATTCACTGCTAGCTCCCAAGGTACCCTTATGACAAGGCTCCTGTGACATTGCCTCAGCCAGGGCTGGAAGGGCTCCTCATTCAGCGCTGGTTCCCACGTCCGCTGTCCGGTCAGGTTGCTCCGGCAGAAAGTGATAGTCCTTGAGTGAGGTAGGATGGGCGAAGGTGGGGGTGCCCCAGGGAATATCGAGAGGTGCAAGGGCAGGGTCACGTGAGGGAGTGATGTGGCGTGATCTATAATCGCCATACCTTTCACTCGCCTTTCCGCACACCAGACTACGATGGGAGACTGCTGCGAATGGTCCCGCTGCCGACAGATGAATCGATTCAAATTCGATCAACAGTGCACCGTGTTAGGAAACCAGTTTTGCTATGTTCTTAGGTTCTTGTTGAGACTTGGACTTGCGCGTGCCTTGGTTCTCTGTCCAATGGTGCTGTCTGCTTCCTACGTGAAAGGAAGTGGGCAAAGTTATTGGATAAATACATGCAATTTCTGACCTTGAGTATCTTTCAGTTTAGAGCTTGATTTATTTCATGTGTTCGTTGAGGTTTTCTGCTCTCTTTATGTCCCCTCTGATTGAAATTTAGTCAAGGTTTTCGTTTGCTTCTCTCTGGGGTGCTGAGATTCTCTCGAAGCTTAGAGTCCCCTGCTTAAGAGTTTGCCAGTTTGGTGAATAAGCATGTGTTGGCGTTTCTCTGGGCTTTGTCATCTGATTGGATTTCTTTTGGAATTCTCAAAGTTTTGACTTGGTTACTTCTGGGCACAGTTTTGCTAACTCTTGTTGTTGTCACTCTGTGTAGAATTTCTTGTTTTTGGTGCTTAGGGACATCCATTAAAATTGGAACGATACGGAGAAGATTAGCACGGCCCCTAAGGATGACACGCATAAATCGAGAAATGGTCCAGATTAAATTTAAAAAAAAAAGGATTTCTTGTTTTGCAGAGGACTGCTTAGATCTGGTGAGTAGGTATCTGTTAGAATTTCTCTGGAATTCTTAGGCCAGTTTTTGTTGATTTATTTGTTCTTGGTAAAAGTCCGTGCTACAGGGGAGGGGCCCTGCCTGAGGCACAAGTGGTTAACAGGGACCCCAGCTCCTGACAACCCGGTCCAAGACTGAAATTAGGGTTTGGGGGTCCAAATGTTATTGGGTGGGGGGGGGGGGGGGGGGGGGGACGGGGGGTTTGCCTGTTTTTGTAAGTAGTTAGTATGATCTCCACTCTATGAATTGGCGGCAAGTTTGGTTAAAATGACCCTTGGGTTTTGTCATAAATGGCATGACAAGTTGTCTGAAATTTTGGGCCTCCATTAACCTGCTCCCTCGAGGCTGCATGGCAGAGACCTTGCAATCCCTCAAATTTTGACACTATCCTTCTTGTATTGCTGCCTTGGGCATTCGGCCGGTAAATAAAATTTGGTTTTAGGGGGGGGAAAAAGGGTAATAGATATACCCTGCGTAGCACGGTGACCGTGTCCGCGCCCCTCCGCATTCGCGCAAACGTGTTCGCGTATTTGCGTGAATGGCTCATGAATGTGTTCGCACTGTTCGGGCGAACATCTTTTTTTTGGTACAAAAAATAATAATAATTAAGGTTGCCGGCATTCAGGTTCGGCCGAACTCCCGAACCCGAACCTGCCGAATGTTCGGCGCCCCTTGGGGAACGCGGACCTCAAAAAAAGAAGAAGAAAAAAAAAGCAAAAATCTGAAAAATATATATGTTATGCAGAAAAATAAAACGAACAACATTTTTTCCCCCTTTTTTATAAAAAAAGGAAAAGCATTCTTTTATACAAGCCGGGAGACGGGCCCGGCGTCCCTCACATATGTACAGTCAGCCCCCAATTATGAGTGAGGCCTCACCGGCCAAGCCCATATCAGGAGTCGCCGAATCCCAACAACTGAGAAGTCTACAAACCGAAACAAATGAGAAATCTACAAACCAAACCGTAGCTTCTACTTCAATCTCAGTCTATACTCAGACCGTTCTCAGATTCTATGTCTCTTTTCTTTTTCAAAAATCTTCTAGCAAAAGAACTAATGTAATCAAGGCCCAAAGGGTGACCAACTCTAAATCATCACATTCCTATTAAAAACCGAAAGAAAAGACAAAAGAACAAAACAACAACTAACATTTGCCTCAGCTTTACATCCGAATTCCTTACCAAATGTGAAATACAAATACAAATTAAATATGAAAAACAAATAATAATAAGAAAAATAAAATGAAAAGAGAATTAAAATCAGTGAGTGGGCGAGCACGTTTTCGACACCGCCAGCTTTGGCAATTTTTCATTTTTTTTCTTGGGATAGCCAAATGCCCTGAGAATTTACAGATGTGTATTTAACATAATATAAAGCTCATAAAAATAGTTTCAAAAAATAATAAAATATTTAAGGGACCAAAATAAAATCAAAACAAAAAGTGAAAAGCGAAAAAAACAAAAAAAACTGAGTGGCCGAGCATGTTTTGACACCACCATCTTTGGCAATTGTTAATTTTGTTTTGGCTTTGCAAAATGCCTTGAAAATTTGTATGCATGTAGCGCATGTCATACAGAACTCACAAAAGAAAAACAAAAACTATATATATATATTTTTAGACCTTGAAATAGTTTTTGGTGGGGGCCGAACTCCTTCAGGTTCGGACCCCGAATGCCCGAACGTTCAGGGGTCAGCCTGGGGGCCCCCAAACGTTCGGCCTGGTAACCATGACAATATTTTTTTTTTTTCGTTTTTTTTTTTTTTTTACTCACATTTGGCTAAGAATTTGAACATGACTCCAAGGGAAAAGTTGCTTGTATTGTTCTTTTTACATGACATATACGTTTTCAGATTTTTACGAGTTTTTTTAATTATTATAAATGAATACTTTTTCGCGTTCGGAGGGTTGTGGGTGTTCTATCATGTTCGGGTGAACATGTTCGTGTTCACCTCCGAACGCGAACACAATGCTACGCAGGATATACCTGCTTTTTTCAGAATTATCATTGGTGGAAATGAGAATTGGAAATCAGACAAGCGTGACGGAGCGGTGGAGCGCAAGAGCCCAAAGGTGCTGTGGGGCATGACAGCTACCTTGCCGCCATGGTCAGGTCACCACACTAGCTGACTTCATCCGCCCCTGCCGTTCCCGGCTCTGTGATACGGTTCCGAATGGTTTCTGCTGGTGGGGCTTGTGTTGAGTGCGTTGGTGTGTGACTGTGGCGTGTTCACTGGATGCTGCTCGTTAACACCTGTATGGAGCCGTGATCAGCGTGCGCATGCACGACTTGTTTTAGATGTGGAGCTCTGGAGATGCCATTTTAGTTGTTGCCCTTTTAGGCATTCGTACCTGGATGGGTTCTTGGTTGAAGTTGGAGTAAGCTCGTGTGATCATTTTGGAGCACGACGCGCAAGTACCAAGTGCGGTGTGTGTCTTCTGCCACCTTGACGTCTTTCTTGTTTTGTGGGCTGGTGGACAGCACTGATGGTTGCTAAGCCTAACTCCGTGAATTATTTCAAAATTCACTGCCACACGGCACTAGGACTAAGAAATTAAGACTCACCTGTTTGGGGAAACTCAAAACTAAATTGCCTCTCTCCCCCAACAGCCCCCCACCATCCTCCCCCACAACACCACCCAAATCCCTGTCCTCCGGTACCCCCCATTCAGCAGGGTCAGGCCAAACTCGGTGTGAGGTCATTGTCAAGCCCACTAGCGGCTTAAACGACCAGTGTCCTGGATCCTCAGTGCCACTGGGATGCAAAGGGGCTGCTGAGCAGTCCAGTGCCCACCCAGCCCCCAACCTCCACTAAGAGGTTGTGATTGCAATGGTAAGACGTCATCAGGAACAGAAACTGGGCTCTTGCTCCCAACACCCAAGTTTCGGCAGGCCCAGGATCAGGCAAAGTACAAGTTTGACAAAATAGGTTTGAGGGCTGTACAACATAAACCCGGGCCCTCTACAGAAAAAGGCTTGGGAACTGTACAAAGGTTCAGGGACTGTGGTAGTTTAAACCACCAGTACACCCGGGCCTGTAGGCGCTCTCCACTGCGCGCCAAGCTTAGCCGAACTGCCAGAGGCACACTTCATATCTTTTTGGGCTGGTGCCGCCAGCCATTGTGGTCCAATAGGCCCAAGGCGCAGAGTTTTTGGAGTAGGCGGCAAAACATTTTCAGCAAGACAGAGGCCGTGTGCTAGCGGTTTAAATGAAAATCAGCCTGTCATACCTGCATAATGGCTGAGCGCTATGCACTTAACTCCTGATCAGGAACTCAAGAGTTCAAAACCTCTACTGGATGCAATGCAACTCCCGTCAAAAACTAAATAGCATAAATCCACCTGCCTGAACGGAAGTCTCAGATGGCACCAACCGTTTCCCTCAGGAATACAGTTAAGAAAAGCGAAGAACAGAATTTCTTTGGTGTCCCTTCAGAACACCTAACACAGGTTAATCCCTCCTCAACAACTTCAACCCAATATCTCCTCTGCTAAGTGCCTCACAGCCGCAGTCAAACTGTCGCATAGGCTACCAAAAACAACTGCAGACATGCTCACATCCATCCCACACAGTACCAGCCAACCCGCATAGTACTACCCACTGGATGTAGTACCCATAGCACGCGGCCCACATAATAGCACCCAGTGCACCCAACCCACATAACAGCACTCAGTGCGCATAGCCCTTAACACATAGCACCTGGCCCACATAATAGCAGCCAGTGTCCACAGCACCCGGCATCCATAGTAGCACGCAGTACGCATAGCAGCCAGCATGCTCTGCATACCAGCCAGTTCTACATAGCAAGTGCATAGAGGCGGCCTGCCGTTCGGCCTTCCATTCTGTCAAGGGTTCTGCAGCCCCTTGCACCCCCCCCTCTCTGCCATGAGTGGAGCAGTGGCAGGCAGCTAACATGTTATTATTGACGTCCGACGGTATTGTGGCAAGATGGCAGATGATGTGTGACATGATGACAGAGCCAAAAAAGCAACCAAGGGCGAGAAAGGTGTCAGATGTGGCTGGGCAATACATCACCTGGAGGAAAAGAAATGCAATTCGCTTCCGCATTCCTTCCAGGGCTTTCATTGAGCGCCCACGATTAAGTAGATCTGCCTCACGATCGACGAGAGAGATAATCTCCTGCGTCAATTCACAGTCAAACTCCTTGACCGTCCACTTCACATGCAATAGAACATCCAGCCGCTCGTCCATACCCAATCCTTTCGCAAGCAGCCCATGGTAAAGCTGCAAAATTAGTCCGGTATTAATGCATTAGATAAAAGCTAATGAAGGAGGAGAAATCAGAAATCTCAGCTAGATCGTAAATAGTAAATAGTAAATAGTAAATAGTAAATAGTAAATACTAAATACTAAATAGGGATCCATCTCAAGGCCCATGAACTTGCTGCACATAACTCATCAAATAATGGGCACAGGATGGATCATATCTAACAGGCCCAGGACCATAAGGCCCTGTGTATTTATTAAAATTTAAAATTTTAAAAACTGAAAGATAGGAAGAAGGTGCAGATGCCCAGGAAAGAACTTCAGAGGCGGAGAATTTTGAAAAAAATGGCAGAAAATGTGACAAAAAGACGCTTTGGGTGAAGGGAAGAAAAGGCAGAACTCGAGAGAACATAATCAGAAAAAGACAAAAGGGTGTCTTTGCAACAAACTTGCAATCAGTACATTGGGCATCGTCGAATCAAGGGATCCGAGTCTGGGTTCGGAACTTGGACAGCTCGGTCCCAAGTGCAGTTCTAACAGTTTAGGGTCTGATAGGACATAGGCCGATTTCAGTCCAGTCTGTCTTAGCCTCAGGTAGGTGGGGCCTGGTAGGTTAAGGGTCCACCTTAGCCCAGTCTCAGGTAAGCCAGCGGTCCGGGGACCTAGGACGATCAAAGAAAATCCAGAAACATAAAGTCCGACAGACCCAAGCCAGCAGACTACTAGGTCTGCAAGTTCAAGGGCTGGTAAACTGAATCGTCACATACAAAAGCAGAGCAACAGTGGCCATCATCCTTCATTCTATTCGTACTTGCTGCGGAAGCGCTGTTGCATGGTAGTGTGCCCAAATGATGAGTCAGACAGGAAGTGAGGCGGAGGTAGCTATAGTCAACAGGTGCTGGACACCGTAGTTGTAGTCTACCATAAGCAAGGAGGAGAGAGAGAGAGAGAGAGAGAGAGAGAGGCCTGATGGTCAAGAGTGAGAAATCATCCTTGGTTGTTGCTTGCTGGCAGCTCCATATCCCATGGCTTTGGTTAGTTGCACCTTCTTGTTATTCTGGAGTGAAAATGTGCACCTCGGATTGACTTATGCTATAGTTCGATGCATGAAGCTCGGGCTCATTACTTTGTTTATTACTTTTGCACATATTGATGCAACTTAGCTGTACACTTTGGTGGTTGCTTCAATACTTGTTGCCTCCCTCTCTCCTTCCTGTCTGGGTTAGGGGTGTGGCGTGTGTAGGTGTGGGGGAGGGAGGGGGAGGGAGGGGGTCTCAATGGAAGTCTCGCATCAGCTGATTATGGTAAATTTGAGAAAGTTTTTTTTTTTTGCACACCTGCATGAGCTCACTGGCTCGTATTGTTGTGGGTGTCTGTACATCAACAAAATCACCCTTCCTCACTGGCCATTTCTTTGGTGCTGCCATCGCCTGCATTTTTTCCTCTATCCGATCTGCCCGGTTCGCCTTGCTCGCTGTTATTTTCAAGCGATCTATTGTTTGCAGCAGTTTTGTCTCCTGAAAACTCCGTGCAACACATTCGCGCTTGTTAAGGTTACGTGAAACAAGTTAAACAACAACAAATAGAATTCTGCAAATTGCCAAATTCATAATTCAAACCTCAGGTTCTGATCTTTCAAGACAGGCAGATGGTAAGTAAGTCAAACATGCGAAGTGGGTAGAAGTCACATCATTGAAGACAAAGAAAAGAGTAATGACAACAGAAGAACAGCGTTGTCTCCAGTCTACAAGGACGATAAAGACTTTGCTAATGAGATCCCTCATGTGTCCATGTATGTACTGTGTACTACTGTCCCAATTGTGACAGATATCCTCAGTAGCTTACCAAAGCTGACTCTCCATGTCCCAACACATGCACTTCCCTTTCTCTTCCCAATATCACAAGAGCAATCATCAAACCCATTATCGATATCAGGCTCAGGAATATGATCACTTCATGGTTGATTTTGTAGATGGATTACGAAGTCCGCTTCCTCCTTGAAATAGGAGATTCTACAGAATCCTTTGCAATAATTCATGCACAGCATTCTATCCTTTCAGAAGCAGCTCACCTAGACAGCAACAGCAAGACCCCTTCATTCACTTGCAGAAGTTCCTCTGCCTCATATTATAGGGCAAGGCAGATACACGTGCACTGGCCTAAGCTATGGCGGTGGTACAGATCTGAACATTTGGGGTCCAGAGATCTCTGGATTCTCTACCAGGTGCCTGTGAAAGAGTACCCAAACGTGGACGTGATATCACTGGAGTGACTGGACAGATCGAAAGGTAGAAGATAAACATGGCCCCTCGCCAATTTGGTAGCTGCATTTCTCTTGAAATGTGGAGGCAATCAAGATCCCTGCAAAATGAAGGCTCAGAGATACCCACGGGGTCAGAACACAAGKAAATGGGGGGGGGGGGGGGGTMAAAATGAAGTTCAAATTAGTCGAAAGGGGTGCACAGGCCTGGGGGTACGAGTAGGATGGTCAAAATTCCAAGCATCGACTTTTTGTGCCATTATTTGTTTGTCTTTTATTGTTTCGTCTTTGTTTTCAAAGTTTTACATGTAGAAGGAAATTCTCCAAACTTATGACAAACCATATCGTCAGTAATCTGTAAACCAACAAAATATTTTCCGTTATAAACTTGTGCATAATACAAGATCAGGGGGGGCAAAATACAAGATCAACATGACCACATTTTCCAACAGTGGCGAGCCACATGCTGATGCTTTTCAACAGACAAGCATCTACAAACGGACCTTTCCAAGTAGATCGTGACATAACTTTATTCTTTTCTAAGTTCTCGTGTCATCAAAGCGTGTCTCACATGGAGAGGTGCAACTCAGAAAGGGTCCAGTGCAAATGGTCCTTCATGGAAAATACAGCTGTCCAAATTTTACACAGCAAGGGGGGCAGCATCTTGCACACAAATCTATTGGGGCAGGCTCCCTTCTTCGGTGAAATCTCAGCCATCGGTTGGCATATGATCTCAAGCATTCAACTCTGTCCCATAAAGACTGCCGGTATGATGGTGGACCTTTGGAGACTCGGCGGAGAGTCATTCAGGAGGAGTTATATGCTGGATAGCAGCAGCCAGTGTCTTACCTGGAGGGAGAAGAGGGTGGCATCCACAACTGCCATGGCTAAGTGAGGTTGTGGCTGTGAGTGCCCACCTGTTTAACGGTGCAGAAGGCTGGCACTGCCCCATTAGGGGATGTATGTTGTCGGTCCTTACATCATATAGGCTACATCATCATTTGGCAAACCCGTCCAAATGCAGCACTGAAGACTGGAGGCTTCATCCCTTGTTTGAACGCCATTAATGGATTGAAGGAACTTCGGTCACATTTCGTTTCGCTACCCAAGAGCAAATCAGATTTGGGAATCCTCCTTCCTAACTCCTCAAGGGAATCAGTCACACTCCCAGTGCAGAGGACTTGTCATCAGACTGTGACTGGAGGGTAGCTTCAGGGTCAGGGTCAGCAGTTATAGCGGCCATGGGCTGAGAGGGTGAGGTAGATACAGCTGGACCGGACGGTTCTACTTCTCCTACCTCATCAAACCGTGGACAACAGGCCGCACCCTCTACCAGCTCTACTACTTTCCCTGCAAGCAAAACTTCCTTATGAGGCCCAATTCTCCACATCGCATGCAAGCTCCCCTTTGCATTCTGTCCCGCCAGAGTTCCTTGGATAGTCCTTGAATCTCCCATGGCTTCTTCGTGGGTGGTGACAAAGATGGTTGATTCCGACTCTTCCCTTGACCCTGCGATGCTAACTGTCCAGTCAACCTCTTTGCTTTGTCTACAGCAGCGCCAACGACTCCTCCCTCCTGAGTATCGCTGCCTTTTGCCTACCCTGCCGTATGTAGACCTTCCTCATAACGCCACTCGTTTCGTGTGTTGTCACTAGAGACAGCTAGGAGATGTCACTTCTTCTGGGTGCAAATCAGTCCCTTCTTCCCTGCTACAGTCCCCTTGGCAGCTTCTAACAGTCTTCTCATGCTTTCTGGCTAGGCCCTAATGTACCAGTTCAAGAACCATTCAGGGGTCTAGCTTACCCCTGGAACCTGGATTAGCTCTTCAACTCTCTTATTGAGAGCCGTTACAGATGTGAACTTGTGGGTCTCTCTATGTTTTTCAGCTCATCTGACACTTTTTGCGCAGCAGTTAGATCCCTAAAACAGTTCCTGACTAACTGCGGAAATTCCACTATACTATATCTTCCTGCCCAAACACTCAGATTCTCCTCAAGGCCTACCTCTGCCATCATACTATTCAGCGAGTTTTGTGCTTCACCACCCAAGTAAGATGATGCTACCACAACTTGGTGGTCCTTAGGGATATCCTTCATCTTTATGAAGGTCCTGGCTGCTGCCACCTAACTAGGCAAGTTCCCTTCCCTTTTCTCTGAAGTGAAACAAAAGCTTCTCTCACCCTGACTTTGGGTGTTTCAATGCTAACACACGGGTCTGATATGGCCAAAACAGGGACAGAAGATACAGGTACTGAGACTTCGACAGATTGAGATGTTGGACTGGTACTGGACAGAGGAGGGTCACTCAATGGAGGACTGATTAGTGGGGGGTGATGCTGGCTCTGCCAGTGCTCTGACAATTGTTGAGCTACCCAGAGGCCTGGGGGTCATAACAGGAAGCAGATGGAACTGTCATGGTCTGGGGAATTGCCTGAGGCAGCACGCCCACCTCCTTTGCCAGATAGTTGATGGCATCCACTGCATGTCTCAGTGTGGTGGAGTTATCAGCCACATTGCGTCCCAGAGTTTAAGGCCAAGGTATGACATCCCATCGCGTTCTTGCGCACAGCTGTCCAGACGCCAGTAAGTCCATCCTTCCTCTGCCCACTCTGTCATTTCCTGACGACTGCCCTCCAAACTCTCCGTAGTGACATTGTCCCTCTTTCCCACCATTTCTACTGGATCTATAAACTCCTTTGCCTTCTTCTTCTCCTCTTCTAGTTCTCCATGGTTTACGTCCTGTTCCTCTTTTCTATTGGTCTAGTACTTGGGTAATCGTCTCTGACTGCATAGCAGGGGGTGTAGACCCTCAGCCAAATGGGTTTAGAGGGGTGTAAAGGGGGGTTATATTGGCTTCTTTTTGTATTTTGTCTTTTTGTACCGAAATTAGAGAGGCACGTGCCATTTGGTGATGACCCTCAGCCAGAAAGTTGTTTGTACTTTTCCTTTCTTTTCTTTTCTTTTCTTTTGACAAAACACAAGACTCCTTCTATTCTGGGGAGCAGCAGTCTGGTTCCTTTTCCACCGGCAACGGCGGCAAGTCAAAAAAAAAACAACATAATACAGTTGTACACACGCAACGCCCCTCCCCATTATGGCTGGGAGGTTCAAGTGGGCGGCATTGATTACTTCCCCTCAATCTTGTAAGTCTCCGACCCTTATCTACAGCCCCCTTGGTGGACCCTGTGTCAACGCCAGTGCTGTACAGCCATTCATTTTTTCACAAACTTTTGCACTGGGATCGCCCGGCACCTTGCCCGGGCCTTGCCCAACCGGGCCGTCCCCTGGGGTCCAAGCCATCTGGATGATAACATAGAAAAAAAAGTGGGAAACAACTCTGCAAATTAAGTGTAAGGATGGGAGGGGCGGATTAAACCCAAAAAAAAAAAACTCTGGAAGACGAATGGACTAGCACCATAAGTGAATGGACTCATGCAGTGCATGTGGCTGAAATAGTATGCACATGTAAGGTAACTGTGGATAAACAGAACATGAGTTGGAACCCTGATGGCCCTATGCAGCCCACGCGGCCGTTGACCCCATGCAACGTTGAATGGTGGTTGCCTATCTCATAGAGATGTACCGCAATATTTGCTTAAACCACCAGTACGTTTCCCAGCCATTTTTATCTGACGCGGTCATTAACGTGCCGTGACTTTCAGTGCACGACCTACCTGAGCAACATGGCTGGCGGGAAAACGCGCCGTGTTCGGTTTTCTTTTGGCGCGCAGGGGGGGTCCAGGCTCGGCAAGGCAAGGGTCATAAGTACTGGTTCACCCCTACCGCCGAGCCTCTTTTTGCCGAGGCAGCTTCGTCCTAAACGCCAAGCTTTGCCGAAATGCCAGCGTGGCTTTTTTGCTGCCTTTGCCTGGTGCCGCCAGCCTGTTTGGTACAGTAGCCCCAAACCTCCCAAAATTTTCTTCTTCTTTTTTTTTTTTTTTTTTGAAACTCCCAAAATTTTCCGATTGGCTCAATTCTTGATTCTCAAGTTTGTCTGGGCGAGGTACGGGTGGCTTAAGGTTTGGCTGGACTCCCTGCCCCTGACTTAACCCCACGAGAGCCTAAGACAATTGGGCCTGACTGGCCTTGTCCCTGCTCCTGCTGCTGCCGATACGGCTGAACTGGACCTGGATCTCCCCAGTCTTGGTGTCTTTCCTCAGGTTCTGAGCAAGATATCTTCCTAGCTCTCCACCAAGTATAGAAAGAAATGAAATAATGATGCCTTTTGTGAGAGGCTAGGCTTTATGCCATGTGGATGAAAAGAGAAAGACAGCAATTGACATTCCAGGAGAATGAATAAGGATTATTGGGACAACCTTGTGCAGAAGCTGCCTGAGAAGCAGTTGCTTTTCCTCTTCGGAGAGCGTGCTTTCCTTTATGCGCCTTGTTTCCTGCAAGACAACTCATTGCAGAACCAAAATAACAAAAAATTGCATTTATTTACCTTAGACTGAGTCTTAGAGTCTTAAACTGCTTCATCACCAGTCACTTGCCACATCATTTCAAGCTCGCGATTTTCTGAGCAATATTACTAAGCTACTATTATCTGTTTTACAACCGGTTGGCAGCAGAACCACTGCTGTTCTTGATTACACTTCTGAGCTATTCCATTTTTTTAAAATAGGGGATACCCCCTAACCTTATTGTCACCCCACACAGTTCAAACACCGGATCTGTTTTTCATGAGTTATATACGTGTACGGTTCACCCACCAGGGCCAGTTATATGCGTGTACCCACCAGGGCCAGTTATATGCGTGTACCGTTCACCCACCAGTTATATGCATGTACCGTTCACCCCCACCGGGGCCAGTTATCTGAGCTGTGCCACTGTTGTTTACCAAGTTCGAAAAGGAGTTGGCGATTGGTCTGCTAACACACCACCATTTGACTGCGGGAGCTTCTTCACAATGCTCCAGACTGCATGCAAATTTACATGCAGAACTCAATCTGTGTTACCATCTTTTTTCTTTCTCTCTTCATGTCAAGTTGAGTCCACTAGATCTTGCAGAAGCGTAACGGATACAATTCACTCGGTAAATCGTTCAGATCAACACAAACATTTGCAACCCTCATGAATGTTAGCCCTTCAATCTGAATCAGGGACATTAGTTCCCTGCACCGCTCTCGTACAGATTCAGCATCTGTTTATCATTGTTGGCAAACAGAGAGAAATGGGCGATAGTTTCTTGGGATCATAGTTTTGTGGGACAATAGTCTTTTGGGATTCTCCAATAGCTTATACCACTTATGACACTAGGAAATCAAAACCACTTGAACCAGTTCATCATTGCTGGTAATTATTCCATTCCATGACACTAGAACTTAAAACCACTTCGCAGGACAATAGTTTCTTGGGAGGGTGTCCTTTTTCCCAAAGTAGTGACTAAAATAGGTCTTGAATCTCTCTTGATCTTCCCCTGTCAGACTGCCAAAAAACGGTACAGTATCTGGCCTTGTAAGGCTCAGTGGTTCAGGTCCTGAGATAGTCGTGGCTTAAGTTAACACTTTACCACTTCTGCCGCCAGAACTTAATTGGCCAGAAAGGCAGATGACTAAGAAATAACACTGAGTTTCTTGCTCTCACCTCGCCCCCTCATCCTTGTCTTTTTTCTTTTTTTAAGGGCGGCAGTCTTGAGATATATCCACCGGTGACCGGCCGCAAGTAATTCGAGATTATTATTATGGAAGTTATTGTAGATTATATCTCGCGATTATTATTGGTCATCGAGCTTCTGTTATGACAGGTATGTTCACAGTTTAAGTCTCTTGAAGTACCGTGAAACTGAGGGTCTCAGCCCTGATTGGAATCGTAATCAAGCCATGCCATGAATGTCAGCTATGATGACTCTGACTACGAATTCAACCTGAGAATTCTTTCATTGGGTGTGTCCCGACCGGCCGCAGCAGCTGCTCTTTCTAAAATTTAAACCACCACTACCTCCGAGCCTCTTTTTGCCGAGGCGGACTGCCCCTGTGTACCAAGCTTTGCTGAAGTGCCTGTGAGGCTATTTTTATTTTCTGTTGGCTGGTGCTCCCAGCCATCGGGGTCCGATAGCCCCAAGCTTCCAACGAACCTGGAATGTTACATTTTCAATTCTCAACACTGCCTGAGAAAGGTAGTGGTAGTTTAAGGAAGGAGCTCGACTTAACTGGTTTCCCAGGGCAAAGGTCGTAAATGACAAAGCGCATTGAATAGCAAGCACACTCCCTCCCCCCTGCACTTGCCTTGATGTTTCAAACCTGAGCCCCAGATTCTGTAACCTCAAAACCTTGACCGGTTAATCCTGATCCCTACTTCTTAAACCCAAGAGTACATACTTACTTTAGGACCTGCAGTGCAAAGGCATCAAAGGGAGGGTCTTACCCAACTGGTTTTCGCGTGCTTGCAAGTGAACCTACTTTCTTTATCTTTGGAGAAGTTGTATATTGTGAGCAAGACAAGAGCAGTGCTATACACCCTTTAAATCGGGCCCAGTGCCCAAGGCTATACATCAGCAGATCTCCCTAATCCAGCAGCAGATCATAAATGATCCAATCTTTAAGATCGGAATTCCTCCTTTCAACCCAGTTATGATCAGAGTTCCTCCCTTCACCTTCAACCCATGTTATACATATCAATTTTCAATAGGGACTTCCAAGACGTTGTGTTACGGCGCATAACACAGAACGTGCGCAAGAATAAAACGAGCGTATGTCTTATTTCCCCCCCCCCTTTTTAAAACGGTAACGGCCTTGAGATATCATCATCGAGCTGACCGGCCACAGGTAATTCGGAATTATATTGATTCCATCTGGATTTGAACTTGGGTCCGTATTTCAAGAGTTCACGGGTGTACCAACTAAGGTAGGCCCGTTGGTAAACACGCACATGTTTTCAGGTTGTCATTCTTATGACTATTCCGAGTTTTGACATTTCGATAAGGAACAAGTAACACAGAAAATGTGGTTTCTGAACTGATTTGGTTGTGAGTCAACCTGGTCAACGTTTGGTTGACTTTCATTGTTTCAGTTCCGAAGTGATTTGTCGGGACTGCAAACCCAATGGCCGGAAGAAGAAATATATAACAGAGAAAAGACAATGACCTGGTCAACGTTCGGTCGAACTGGTTTCTGGACTGCTACGGTAGTTAAGTGCGAACTCATGATGTTTCTGGACAAAGCACAACTGATTCGAAGCAAGGACGATCAATAAACTATATCGGCTTGAAGTTTCAATACATGACACGACTGCGGTATGTTCTTTCAGAAAGGCAGACATGCTTAGAAAGGAGAGGTGGGTGGGACATATGCAGAGAGGGAACCTGAAGCCTCCAAGCCTCTAATTCACTGTACAGAATTTCGAAATCTTCACGAGTCCGCGGTTTCATTCTTCTTTCAATCTCACGCTTCCTGTAAGCTTCAGCTTCCCTTCTCTTCCTCTTCTCCTCTTCAATGAGTGCCTGCACATTGCACATGCACGATGCACATACTCAGAACACAAACAACCCAAAAACTCATGATTACTTTTTTCATGGAAAGGCATCCATGGACGTACTACTACCTACAACCATAACCCTTCTGCACATCAGACATACATGAGTCATTGTGCGTGTGTGTGTGGGTGGATGGGTGTGTCCCTTTCTGTGCAGTTGTGTGTGTGTGTGTGTGTGTGTGTGTGTGTGTGTGTGTGTGTGTGTGTGTG
>BFEA01000324.1:1467243-1478088 GCA_003427395.1 Chara braunii | reverse complement strand
AAAAAAAAAAAAAAAAAAAAAAAAAAATCATCAAAAAAATATGAAAACAAGATATGTTATGGAGAAAAATAAACTAAATAAGATTTGCTCGAGCATTACATCCGAATTCCTTACCAAATTTGAAATAAAAATAAAATCCGAAAAACAAATACTAATAATAAAAATAAATAAAAATAAAAAAAGAATTAAATTTAGTGAGTGCGCGAGCATGTTTTCGACACCACCATCTTTGGCCATTTTTCATATTTTTTTGGAATTGCTAAATGCCCTGAAAATTGAGAGATATGTACTTCACATAATACAAAACCCACTAAAAAAGTTTCAAAAAATAATAAAATTGTTTAGATCCCGAACTAAAGTGAAAACAAAAAGTAAAATATGAAAAAATACATGGGCGAGCACGTTTTGACACCGCCATCTTTGGCGATTTTTAATTCTTATTTAGCTTAGCGAAATGACTTGAAAATTTACAGGCATGTACCTCACATCATAGAGAACTCACAAAAACAAATTCAGAAAAAAATAATTATGTTTAGGCCCCGAAATAATTTTTGGCCGGGGCCGAACGCCGTCGAGTTCGGACCCCGTCGAGACCCCGAACGCCCATACGTACGGAGGTCTGCCTGGGGACGTCCGTACGTACGGGCTGGTGACCCTGTTTTTAACTATAAAGATTTTCATGCTCAGCCAAGTCTGCCCGGCCAGGCACCCGAGGGTGCAAAAGTAATCATAATAAATTATTATTATTATTATTATAATTATTATTATTTTGTCTTTCTGTGCTATCCCAGACAGAGGACCCCAAATCTTTTTTTTTTTTTTTTTTTAAGAGTTGGCTGTCAAGGTGGGGGAAGGGGGTATAAATTTGTTTTAAAGGGGGTTGCCTTAGTGTGATTTTGTTAGTTTCTTTTTTATCTCCGATTCGGTGAAGAAATCATGATGTGACCCTGAACCAAAAGTTATTTGTATTGCACTTCTACACAACATATTATTTTTTCTTGAATTTTTAAACTTTATTATTATTATTTATTTATTTATTTCACGTTGGGGCTACGTGGAACCCTGATTGGGGGTCATACCCGGACAGAAACCCAGGCGTGTATTCAGACGCAATTTGGGTGTCCGAACGCCTTAAAAACAACCTAGCTTTTTAAGGCATTTTTAAGTGTTTTGATATTTTTTAATAATTTGAATATTAAAAAAAAAAAAAAAAACATGTTTTACTAAATTGCAATACAAACAACTTTTGTCGGAGGGTCTTAAAGAAAATGTCATAAATATTTAAGAAATAAGTAAAAATGATGTCGGCTCCTGTAAAGTTATACAGTAAAATTTATTCTATAATGTACGTACATCGTATTCGAATACAACGTATATAATGTACGTACATTATTTTTAAGTCAACATAGTAATAGTTAAAAAAATGTATCTGTCGTTTTTGTTGTTCTTTTTTCTGTGTATATCGAACAACTGCAAAAAAGTAAAATAATGAAGGTTTCACTTGGGGTCAGACTCGACAAAAATCGACATATAGACAAAATCAGGGTCGAAAAAAAAATGATAAGAGGTAGTGGTGATTTAACCAACATCGTTATTTTATTCTTGTTAATATATATTTTTTTTTCCGTTTTGAAAAGTTTTTTTAATTAATTTGAGTATCTTAGTTTTATCATATTATTGTGATAACAAAAATTACTAAAGTCGGCGCTCTCAGCATTTTGGAACAAGCTGCCGAACGCATGTGGCTAAACTAATTGTTGATTGTTATATCTTTAAAGATCTAACGGGAAAAAAAAAATCTAATATCTACATTTTTTTGTTTTTTTTTTAGCCCCTCGCCATGAGGGAGAACTTGTCATATGCGTTCCAAAGTTACCAATGGAGCAACGGAATAGTTGTCAGTTCGCAGCGTGTAGGGTGATGTTTATACCCTCGATGCATTTTTAGTGGTTCGTTGTACCGGTCGTTCATAGGGGCATAAATTGGTAATTGGAATGATGTTAAAATTGTAGGTAGTGACTTTTAGGGGGCAGGTCAGTCTTTGCAGATGCAGGACCGGTATCGACCGCGATCCCGAAAAAAAAAACAAAAAATTGCGTGTTATCTTCTAGGTTATCACTCAACTTTTCTCGAATAGAATGACACTTCTAATATAACGCAAATCAGTTGTATTGAAATACAATTGATTCGAACTTCAAAAAGAAAGTATTTGAATACATATTTGACGATATATATGTATATATTATAGGGTAACCGGTGTTCGGGACGGGCTTAACGCCCGAACACGAACACCCGAACGTACAGGACATCTTGGGGATGCGTTCAGCCGTTCAGGCCGAACACGAACAATGCCCTATATAAGTTGGGTATAAAGGGGTTAAATCATTGAAAGATCATGAACTATCGTCTGTTCAGATTGATATGGGGCTGGTGAGAGTACTTACCTTTGTGGTCTGGCTTGCATGTGGTTGAGTGAGATCACTACCTAGTCTGAGTTTCAGTTTGATAGGTAGTTGCTTTAGTCGCTCGCCACGTGCTAGAGCCATAGGAGTTAGTTTCGATTCCTGCATTTTTTTAGCTAAGTTTATTTTACTTAGATCAATTCTCGCATTTTCTTGGATCTTTTATTATACTTGGCTTTGTATAAATTTTGGTAAGCTACTTTCTCTACGGGAAGCGCTGCCGAAATTTCTGCAAATCCAAGGAGTTAGTCAAACTTTGACTTGTCAAAGTTCAACTTGTCTAAAGTTTATATATGACTTAGTAAAAATCTGAAAAGTCTTCTTTTCTAAAGGGAATGCTGCCCAAGTTTTTGCTAAATCAAGGAGTTAGACAAAATTGAACTTTAGAAAGTCAAAGACTATTTCTGGTTTCATATTCGGGCTGATATAAATCCTGAAAAGACACTTTTCCTACGGTAAGTGTTGCCGAAATTTTATTAGTTTAAAGGAGATAGATTATATTTTGACAGGTGACGATTCTGACGATTCACTCTGTATAGGGGAGATTATGCAAGGGTCCATCTTTGCTTTGGGCACTGTTTAAAGGTAGATCCAGGTTTAGTCAATTAGAAGGATCTTGGATGAGAGTGTGTTATGGAGTTGTTTCTCCATACACTTATGAATTTAGCTTGGGGATTGGCTTGTCTTGTGTTACAGGTCTTCTGGGTCGATTGATTCAGGATCTGGACTAGTTTCAGCTTGATCCTACGAGGATCATCTTCTGTTATCACTGATAACAGGTCGGTTGTCGATTCGTCGGTTTACGATTCAACTCCAATTCACTCCTGTCACTCAACCTTAAGGCTTTAGCCTTGTGATTGAACTGTTTTGTTGTGTTTTCACCCAGACTTTATTGAATGGCCATCCAACAAAAGTACGGAGTATTTATTTAAGAGTTGCACGAGTAAGGTTTGTATGGTTAAAGCGAGGGGTATGAGTGCAAGGAATGGTTGAAGTTGACCCCGTGTAGTGCGTAGACTTCTTGTTGAATCTTTGATGTGATTGCAGGTATGTTTGTGGTTCGGACTCAGGATGTGACTGTCTGCGATTACATACATATACGACTGAAAAAAGTCCCACTGTGACTGTGAGAAGTGATCGTCCTATATAAACAAACCTTATGTATACATTTATATGTGCCTTGGGTATGCGCTCGGCTTACTGAGATCGTGCGCAAGGGTTAGCCAGGCCATGATTTGAGAGAAAAATAAAATCTATTTTCATCCTTTGCTTTTTAGAGATTTTTATAGTTGAACGTTATAGTCCGTGGCAGCCGTCAAAGTCAAGCCCCTTGATGTTCGACCGCCACGACAGCTTAAAGTTGTCTACTCAACCCCTCTGCACAGGGTGCAGAAGAGGGTGTGGTCCTCAACCGCGCATGACGGTTGTCCAGCGTCGAAAGATTAACCCTCAAGGCGCTTGTCAGCCAACACTTGAGTGTCGAACGCGACCATCGTGATTAACAAGGGTCATATGAGCATGGGTATTATATAGTACGTCATCATTGCGACTGCTTGCGTACGCTTGCATTGCAAGTCGATACGAGTTAGCCCTGTCTCCACTCGGTTTTATACTAAGTCTCGTGCGCGACGCCTATCCGATTTCCACGTCGGAAAGTTATGGGATGGCTACTAAGGGACTAAAAGTGTTGTCGCGTTGTTTGATGTGTGCGTGTGTGTGTTTTATTTTGTGTTCGTAAAGTGGTGTGCGCGTGGTGTGTGGGATGCGTCCTAGTCGACCGACATCAGGCCATGCTTGGGACTTTAGCCCCCCAAGATGTCGGTTCGCATGCGGGCCCGATAGGCGTATTACCGCGCGTACCCCCTATGCTACAGCGAACGAGAAACGCCCTCGGCTGGTCCACCTCTGCGATTGCAACCGAGTAGCTTTCGTATTATGAACTGGTAGCTCGGCGGGGATACGCCCACCGAAGGGAGGTGACAATTTCCGTAAGGTGGAGGTAAGTTGTGCCTCGCGTAGGCTCTATCCCGTCGTAGGGGTTCGTGAGAGGTATGGCTGGCGCACTCGGCCGGAGCGGCCTAAGGAATCTCCACTTGTGTGTTCGTGACGAGGTTGGCCCAACTCCTGCGTGACGCGGCCGCGAGGGTCCTGCGCTGCCACATGCGGTGCCGGACCGATGCGCTCGACACCACACAACCTGGTGCCCGCACGTTCGTTGTTCCTCAAGTGGATCTCCCGCATAATTTTGTCCCTCGTGGAGCTCTGACACCTGACGAGAGTGCAGCCATCGAGACTCGTCGAGGTTGTATACGTTGCCGCCAGGATGGGCATACCTCCTCGCGGTGCCCAAATCTTGCCGCCCTCAATCGTTACTATGTTGACATTTTTCGTCAGCATCGATCGCAGTTTTCACCCGACACCTCCCGGTCGACGCCATCAAGCTAGCCACGATGAAGTGCAACAGAAAAAAAATATCAAATTATATAATCATTCTATAGTAAAACTACATTCTAAATTTTAAATTTGTATTTCATCTTTAAAATGTCAGTCTATTATTTTAACTTCTCGTCTTACTTGAAAACTTTTATTCCAAGAATGAGATATCTCTTCTTATTTGAACTGCATGCTAGAGATGGAATGAAAGTCTGGATGAGTTCATAAAATATGATTTTAATTGGAAGATCATTTTATATAAGGATTTTCAGTCATAAATGAGTTAATCCTATATAAATTAGAAGTTTTTGTTGTAGTATAATGAAATTTTAATAAAAATATTTTATAAACTTGCCCAAACTTAAATTCCATTTTCAACAAATACATCTAGTTGGAAGGAAAAACTCATTTTTAGACAAAAACTTATCAAATAAAACTGAAAATTTTAAAATTGACGAACATTGGAAATATAATTTTTAAATATGGAGGATATTTTCTAATGGAATATATTTTAACTTTTATTTCTCGTGGAAATTGTTTTTGTTGCGTACCGTTAAGGTCTCGCACACAGTCGGCTTCCTAACCGCAAAGTCGCAATTTGCCCCTTTGGTTACCACACCAAAGGATTCTCATGACACGACCGAAACAATTTTCTTTACCCATCGTCTGTCGAGGTACAGTCTGCCCCACAGCAGACCTCCACATTTAGTTCTTCCTCTTCAAGACTTCCGACGCATCACAACATTCGCACAACGCGTTATAGTGCTCAACTGGCGACTCGCGATGACGTTGTGTCATCTCTTTTGAATTTGAGCATTCTCAAAATCGTCAGGAACAACTCATGAGACACATAAACGTCATGCGTCGTCTTCTCGCTCTGCTCTTAGACCCTGATCGCACCCTCCCTACTATCATTCTCATTTGCTTTGGGACATCTATGAAAGTGTATTGCGCTTTATGAGACTCCAACTCGGAGGGCGATTTCGTTTACCCTAGCGTGGTTAAGGAAGTTCCTATAGCTACCTCAGGATCTCGCTTTTCCATCTCCGTTACCCTCGACGATAACAAGATGCAGCGCTTCTTTGATCAGACGGTCCCTGACCTTTCACTTTTCCCTTACCCTCCAACTGTCGGATAGTAGTCACACACTACTCCTCCGCATACTTGGATGTGTTGGAGACTGTGTACGACTTTATCATTGACACTCTCTGATCTTGCAATAATGCTCATGTATTGCGTGGTACGCAATATATGTCTGCAACAATGGTAACCTACAAATTGCAAACATCCTTTATTTGTCAGTGGTAGTTCAACGCATAACATTCTTGCTCCGCTTTTCGCAATCAATCGACGACTTTCAATGTCATCTTTGACAATTTGGTCATAAATCTTTATAGTCGATGTTGGCTTTTAGCAAATGTGTGCATAAAAATCATTGGTACGCCCTGGAATAGGTTGGGCGAGAAGGTAAAGGACGAGGACATGATGATAATGACGAAAAAAAGAATCGAACGCGTTGATTAAGATAATCAAGGATAATGGATTTGTGAAAGCACGGACAAAAGTGAATAGGCATATAGTTTTTATCAGTTGACTGCTGCAAAGAAACAAAAAACGATGAAATGAAATGACGAACATCACACAAAAAAAAAGAATCACAAAAAAAAAAGATAATAAAAAAAAAAAAAAAAAAAAAAAAAAAAAAAAAAAAAAAATAAAAAAAAAAAAAAAAAAAAAAAAAAAAAAAAAAGTGTTTTCAACCATGAATACTTTTATGACCAGCCGGTCACCCGGGCATGATGCCCAAGGGGGTCTAACGCCCGGGATACTCGGGCATGGGGAAAAAAAACAGAAAAAAAAAGGTTGGTGGTGGAGGGTTTCTGCACTCTCGCATAATAACCTAAATCTGAGTGGTTTTTTTTTTTAGTATTGGTTTTAAAGGTGGGGCAAGGGGGTATAAATTATTTTTAAAGGGGCTAAAGGGCTTTAAAGGAGGGTGTCTTGGTTTGATTCATTTGTTTTTTTTTTACCTTTAGTTCCATGAGGAATTCCGATGTGACCCTCATCCAAAAGTTGTTTGTGTTGTAATTCTACAATTTTTTATTTTTTTTTATATTTTTATTTGTTTTTTTTTTTTTACTGGGGTTATCCGGGACTTTACCTGGGGGTCATGCACGAATAGTCACCCGGGTGTGTTTCCGAGCACAACTTGAGTGTTCGAGCGCTACGACTTAGGTTTTGCATTCATTACCACTGACAAAACTAACAACAAAAGTGTTCAACTCATTACAAAGAAAATTGTTTCATCATTCATCTTCTCCTCAAGGAAAATGCTTCAGTGGATCACATATCCCTATAAATGTCATTGACATCTATGCAAATCGGAGGATGTCCGCTCACAACACATTCCCCTCATACATCGTTTTGTTGAGTGTTTCAACCGTTTAAGCAATCCTAGTAGAAAATGTACCAACTTGGTACTTACTACTGTCATTTGCAGTCTCATGTCTTATATCTTATAGGCTATTACATAATATTTTTTTACATACAAGAGTGTCGGGTGCATCAATTATGACTCCTTCTATACTGTGCGTGCTACATTTCAAATAAACTTGCTAGCAGTAGCAACTCTTCATCGCTCAACAACCCCTCCCCCAACAAACGTGATATCTGACTGCTCTGAAAATGTGTTATCCGATGCACTTTGTGTCCTATCTTCAAGACCTTGCCTATTCATTATAATTGAGGTCACGATACCTTCGTATGCATCGGTTGCCATGCATGATCTCTGCTACAATACATTGAAAAAGGCGAAATCAAAGAACATGTGCAAACAAGTGGACTCTCACACCACCGAGTTCCTACAAAAGTGTGTATTATAATCTGTTATCTTCATTATTGGTGTCAAAAGATTATGAAAACTTTTTTTACACTCTCGCGCGTCGCAATAGTAGCCACGCTTCGTCATGCATGCCTTCACCTACTCAAAATTATCCTTGCGGTTGTGAAAGAGACATCGTCATGTCCTCCTCTTTTGCATGATATCCTATTGTGAAGTTATTTTAGGAGGCGAGAGTCTCGTCGCGGGTCCCAAAATACCTCTTACATTTATCATTTGCTATGTTATTTTGTGTTGTTTGTCACCCTTTGAAACATATGACATGCATTATGATATTGGTATATTTCCCGTTTTGTTACAGACCCTTCAATCCCTGACATATCTGACGCACGATCACATGGCGAGGTTTCCCTATATACAACGAAAGAGAGATTGAGTTATCAGAGCAGAAACCCTTACAAGGGTATCTGCTCATGTTTTTCAATGTCGGGCGTTGTCCAACTTTTTCGATGAATTGAGAAACTTGATGAGATTCACACCTGCCAGAAGTTTATTCAGACTAGCCTATAGCCGAGAGACTATAACTTTTTTGAACCTTAGGCCGAATGCTTGTTACGTATGGGAATAATGGTTGTAATTGGCAGTGTGACAAAGTCCTATGCGGTTTGTAGTAGGGCCGCGAAGGCACACGGCCGTAGGAATACTGAAGCTAAGGCCTATCTCACTTAAACCACCACTACCCCCACCCGCCTAAAATGGACTTTCCTGGCCTTACGAACCGGGTTCTTAAGGGGGGCGGCGACCCGCAGGCGCAGGTAGGTCCGGTCCAAAATTTTTCAAGCGCGAACTTTGGCGATTTTTCTCGCTTAGAAAAATTGACGAAAAAATCTGAAAACTTGCTATCCTGTAGATTAGGCCATAATTTTTTCAGAAAAAATATAAAAAAAAACAAATAAAAAAATACCATAAAGTAAATGCTGCGCCATTTCGTCACATTTTCTATTTTTGCTACTCTACCACGTATGGGCCAACGAGAAAAGTAACCGAACTTTCACGATTTTTTGCAATCAGACGGATGACCCAACAACTCTGAAAATTCGAGGGTCCGTAAATTTTGTCGTAATCTTTACAGGAAAAATATATTTTTTTAAGTAATAATCATCTGGACCGCAAAATAATTCATGGGGGTAATTCGACGCATTTTTTTAATATTGCCACTCCACCAGTTCCCCCCACCGTGCTACCGGTAGCCCACATGAACCTGTGCTTCCGGTTCCCCGTAATTTATGACGGCGGGGTGATTGATGATTTAAAATAATGGCAGTCATGCGATTTAAGGCCTATGTGAGTGATAGGGATAGTCGCGCCAAGTGCGCGGCCACGGTATAGCGAGGAAGGGTACTCCTATGGCTGGACATAGCCGGGAGGGCTCCCGCCTCTTCGCGAGAGAAGGCGGGGGTCGATGCCCTCGACATCGGGGCTCACGCCTTCATTGTTCCCCAACATCTATCATTGTTTGACAGACATCCAAATGTTCCCAAACGAGTTTGGACGTCTTTCGTGCTATGGTCTGTGTGACGACACCTTTGCTGAAGCGATGTGCACGGTCCGTTGCCTATTATGCAGATTAGGGCGGGTGGACAATCTTGATGGACCATGAGGACAACTGTCCCCACTGCCCTTTCAGTTGTATTGGAAGGACTGAATGACATCATCTTGTGAAAAATAGAATTTTATAGCATTGATAGCGCTGGGCCTGCCACAATGCCACACTCCATAAAAGGGCCTCGCCATACCACTCCCGAATCCCGAAAAGAATTCGGGACTTTCCCGACTCAAATAATTTCGTAACTGCCCTCCGAGAGTGCCCTTCACCACACTCGCTTTTGAACAGGGCACTCTTGAGTTCTGATGTCGACAAAAACTTCCTTTTGGGAGCGCAGTGTGGCGAAGATGCACTCTCGAATGGTGAACCCGACCGGTAGAATGGACCAAGGGGGCTCTCCGAAGTCCAGAGCACTCTGGAATACCAGATGCCAAAACCTCTCCAATTGCGGGTAGAGCTCGACGCTCCATAGGTCTCCCAAATTTTGCTGGTTGCTGGCTGGGTCGGAAGGAAGCACAAGAGTACTCTCAATCTACTGCTCAGGGGTCTACTCTAAGAGCTTCAAATTTGTCTTCGGGAGTTGGACTCGGGAGCATGTAGGCGATGGTTGCACTTTAGAAAATGTTGAATTCAGGAGTGGTGTGGCAAGACCCAAATTGCCACAAAATTATGGGCGGCCCGAAAATGGCCAAAAGAGCTTTGTCACGAGACAGTGGGGTCAGACCCTTAGGGCATACTCACACGGGGACCTGATGACCTTAAGCCACCAGTACTTGGCCCAACTATCGGCCGCGAAGAAAAATAGAGTAGAAACGTTTGTAGTTGGATGAATTTGGGCGCTCTTGTAGTGATCCGTATGTTTCCTAAAATCGTGGTGCATTAATGTTTTCGGGTCAAATGTACTTTTTAGTGACCCTTTTGTCAGCAGCCTTCCGGGCCGCAGGAGGACCCTTTTTGAGACCACCTCTTTTTGAGACCACCTCCAAAGGTGGTCTCAAATTACCTTTTCAATTGTTTCTTTCTCCGTGAGGTATTTCAAGAAATATGTGCATGAGCAAAACAGTCGTGCTTGAAAAAAAAAAAAAAAACTCTATATATTTTCTGTGTTCGCAGCCCATCAGGGATGTGTTTTATGCCCCTGAGAACATTTTTCGTCGTCCTTCTTTATACGGTTGTTGGAAGGCTGGAAAAACAAGGTATGGCAGTTTAGGGGGTGGTGGCATCTTATTTGAAACTGCAGGACCGGTAGCTGTCCGTGGGACCGCACGAGTTTTGGTCCAGGACCGCATAGGATCGGTAGCTGCACGTAGGAGGCTGAGGAGGCCGCAGTCCTTTTTCGAAGTTGAAACGGTGCGGGTCCACTTTTCTCGAATAGCAGAGTTCGTCGAATAGAAAACGCACACGTTGTATTCGAATACAACCTGTACCCTTTCTATTCGGATTTCGAAAAGAAAAGACTCTTGTATTCCGATAAAATTACTTCTTCTTTTTGTTGGAGGTCAGCG
>BFEA01000324.1:1402367-1414109 GCA_003427395.1 Chara braunii | reverse complement strand
TTGCATGTTATCACTGTGCCCGTTTTTTGCTTTTATTCTTTGTTCCGCAAAGTGCGCTCTTTTAGTTTGTAGTGATGTGACAATATATATATATATAGAGAGAGAGAGAGAGAGAACAAAGGATCCCCTTCACATGTATCAGAGGGCCCATGCAGGTAACCTGAAGGGTCCTCACAGCAATTTAGCAAGGACCCTCCACCAAAATCGAGGCAGGCAGTGGATACGAAGTGGAGCAAGAGCTGGCTGCTCAGGATTCGTATTCAGGTATGTGTTTCAGCAGTTACGGGTTGCTCACTTAGTCAGGCCCTCTTGGTCTCTGCGCGTGATTCTCAGGGCTTGGCTGCAGGTCTCACCAAATGTGCAGAATTAGAATGAATCTTCTGCTAGAACGTGGAATAATACGCCGCCATATGTTTTGTCTTTTGTGCATGTGGTGAGTAGAGGCCCTTAGGGCCAATGCACATATTCCTAAGAAAAGAAAAACGAGAAAACAGAGAATAAGTGACCCGTAACTGTGATGCACAGACCTGAATTCGAATCCAGACTATATATTATCGGCCCACGCAGACAAGTCTAATGTCTATCTCTGCTCCACGAGCGGTCCTTGCTAATTCGAAGGGGCCCTTTGGAAATGAGACTGGACACAATTAGTACATGCACACCAACACACACACAGATGTGCTCACAGTGTTGGGGTATGGGGCGGTCCAAACTTTTTTCCGTCTTGCAGTTTGATTTTCAGAAGCGAGGGGCATGTTTGGCCACCCCACCCTGTCCTTTCCATTTTTTTTTTTTTTTTTTTTTTGGTGATGCTCCGCATCACATGCGCGCACATGCATGCGCGTGCGCTCTGTGCCGCATGTGCCGCGACCCCGTGCACGGGATGCGCCGCATCCATACTATCCAACCATTACCCGAGAGTTTATTTGATACCCCAACTCCTTGGACACCTGTTTTACTACTACGATTTCTTCAAGTGAGTTTTTTGGTTTTCGAAGACGCTTGTCTGATCGCTTTCTTCGCTTTCATGGGTTGCGTTGTCAATTTTTATATGCGGCGTGTGCAGGATCGAGCGGCTTGAGATATTTGACGAGTTTGAAGAGTGGCACATAATGCAGGTATGTGGTGTTCCGGTGCAGCAATCTGCCGGGTGTCGGTATTGAAATTTGAAAGTGTATTTGCTGTCCTGAGAATCAGAAAAGCATGGCAGCCATGTGCTGTACTGGCTGAAGAATTGGCGGTGTTAATTTTATTGCGGTTGCTTCCTTCATACCCCACCTACGTAAGGGGGACGAAGCAGAGTGACACTACCACTCACCTTCCAAGAGAAGAAAAATCACCTTGGAGGCTTGGAGTTGTTTCCTCAGCTTGCTCATCGCCTTGACCGGAGTGAATTGAGGTGAATTGAGGGAATGGCCCTGGTGAGATATGGATTTAGTAGGCTTGCAGGTCAACCCTCGGCAGGACGAGTTTTTTTTGTGAACACCCAAACTGTCTTGCAGATGGCGAAGGGCTGAGATTTTTCAAACCTGAGCTCTGAGATTGGGCCTGTACCGTCCTTGCCGAAAACAGGCCAAATCTACTAAGAATCTTTGGTTTCCAGGTGATAGGGGTGGGGGTGGGGGTGGGGATGGGGTTGAGAGAAAGCTAATGAAGGGGAGTAGCTTCAGACAGGGGATGCCCTTTGTTGATTGGCTTGCGTGAAATTGTACGGCATACAAAGGTGGCCCTATATACTCTACAACATAGGACTGATACATACTAGTAATGGAGAACATGCAAAAGCATTGGAATATTATTTTCAAGCTCTTGAAAGAAATCCATCCTTGCCACAAGCTTTCAACAATGTAGCTGTTATCTGACATTGCGTGCGACTATTTCTATTGTGCTTTTATCCAGAAAAAAATATTTCATTTTTCTGGCACCTTTGATAACCCGAATAGAACGCCTGGTCATTATAGCTGCATTTGGCCCAACTTTCACTCCAGATGCAGCGATAATGACCAGGCGTTCTATTCGGGTGAAGATGGTAGTCTGATCTTGATTCTCTGAATATTTACCCGTCATTCTGAGTGGCAAATTGTGTATCTCACTGTATCATTGATTCATAACTAAGCAATGAGAGTAGCTGACAGCGGATGTCTCTTGCCGATCAGGCCTCATGAGGTGGTAAAGTATATGAAGGCGACCCTATCCACCGTTCAGATCCTTTTTTTTTTTTTTTTTTTGAATAGATGGAACTATATTCTTCTCTCAAATTCACCTTTCACTACCTACCTACCTACCACTAATTCTAAGGCTATACAATGGACTACCTTTCAATGAAGGGGTCGCATGTTGCCCCCTGCCCCATCAGTGGTTCGTCAGGGAGAAGGGTGCCCGGCTAACACAAAGCCCGAGCATTTTTGTCTGTACCTGTGCCTCCCTTTTCTTCTTCCCCTACCCCCATCGGGTATCAGCAGTGTCTAACGCCAACTCTCTCCCAGACACCACGCACAACCCACTCACACACACACTCACACCTGTGTTGACTAGAGAGCCCACTAATACCGATGAGGGGTTGCAAGCCGACTATCTCAGCTGGTTGGCACCAAACCGTCGACCTCCTAAATGCCACTTGCTTGCCTAACCAACTGAAATAGGAGTAATTCCGATGTACTATTCCGTACATTTACTATTATTGTATTCTTGTATCGCTCCTCTACATTTCACAGATTGTCTTTCTTACAAATTTCACTGTATTTGCTCTCCTGTGACTGACTTTGTGCTTTTATTGTTTCCTGTAGCCACCATGTAAAGATAAAGAATGTTTAATAACTTCAATTGTTTATTGAATAATAAATACCCACCACACACACGCCTGACGAAAACTTGTTTTTGACTATTCTGTTTCTCATTTGCGCAGGAGCATTACTGCATTGCTTATGGAATCAAAGATCAATTGGTATTTTCACGGTGCCATGAAGCCTTTTTCCATTGTCCCTTTTCGGCCACTATTCTCAGATTCAATATCGGACAAGTTTATTTTCGGTTCTTTCGTATCTTTTTCAAGCCCTCTTTTCCTAATGCCATGCAAGCTTGTTCCCTTGCCCCTTATCGCAGTGTGGTTTCTTGCGCAACATTTGCCAAGCCACCCCAAAAAAGTGGACTTGGGGGACCTACGTCTTCGCCCGAATGAAAAGGCCCGATCATTATTGCTCCATCTGGTCTGGAAGTTGCCCCAAACACATGTATAATGACCGGGCGTTCTATTTGGATGAAGACGGTAGCATTTTCAAGTCCCGTGCGGGCAATGCATGCTTGAGGGGTGACTGTTCTATGTTTTGATTTTTTTTTTTTTTTTTTTTTTTTTTTTTTNGGGGGGGAGCTAGAAACTTGAAAAAGTAAAAAACATAGGAAAATTGTCGAAGAATAAAAGGAAAACGAAAATACAGCATGACGAGGATGACGTATGAAATAGGGATGAAGTTTGATAGATGGAACAAAGGATGGTAAAGGTAATGATGAAGATGAAGTATGATGAAGATGAAGTTTGAAAGCTAGAAACTTGATAGATGGAACATCCAATTGTTACGGCCAGGTATAGTCGGGGCAGGGGTGACTTTTGGTGTGACTTTTGGTATGGATATGCTACACAAAGGGAGATGGTATGGTAGGATGGACTGGGGGAAGGGAGATGACAACATTCTAGAAATAGCAGACTGCTGGACTAGGAAAGGAAATGGACATGTAGGTAGATATGGGGTGGATATGATTTAGGCATGGTAAGAAACGATGAAGGGCTGGCAAGCAGCCTGAAGGGCTGATCAGTACAGCCACCCTCCGGTGCCATGCTCCCCTGGTGGCTGCTCTACTGCGTGTCTGGGTGCTGCTAGTACGCCTCCCCACCAGTAGAACAGTACCCTAGGAGGGATCAAGGCTAGGGGTTGGGCGCTCTGTAGCAGCCCCCCCTTCTTTAGGCGTCCAGTGCCGCAAGGGCTGGACTGCCCCCCTCTTCTTATCCTCTCTCTCCATTACATTTGAGGACAACATGATTCCTGGTGATAAGCAACCGGACAGATGGCTCCCCTCTTCTTATCTTCTCTCTCCAATGTTCTCTGTTACATTTGAGGACAACATGCTTCCTGGAGAGAGAGAGAGAGAGAGAGAGAGAGAGAGAGAGAGAGAGAGAGAGAGAGAGAGAGAGAGAGAGTTTTCCAGCCATGCACGCCGAGAGATAGAGGCTACTTCGATCGATAGGATGAGCAAAATCGGAATGAATCTTCCACTAGAACACTGGGATTTTCTTTTTCTTTTTTTTTTGTGTGTGTGTGAGAGAGAGAGAGAGAGCGAGAGAGAGAGAGAGAGAGAGAGAGAGAGAGAGAGAGAGAGAGAGAGAGAGAGAGTTTTCCAGCCAAGCACGGAGAGAGAAAGAGAGAGGTCATATCGATAGAGAGGGTGTGCAAAAATTGAAATAAATTTCCGGTTAAAAAAGGAATTATTCCCCGCGGATTTTTTTTTTTTTTTTTTTTTTTTTTTTTTTTTTTTTTTTACTATTTTGTGAGGCTGTTAGAATCATGCGCGAGTTTGCCGAACGGGAGCATGAGTAGTATGCGTCTTTTCCAATGACGAACTGTACCTGATTTGCCGGGGGAAAAGTAACGGGGCTGATGCTCCCCAGATTTGCAAAGCAGCCATTCAGATTCGAAGACGCGATTCTATTTCGACAGTTCGTGGGTGTACCAACTGAGCTATCGTCCGTCTTCACCCGCCCCGTCAGTATAGCTGTATTTGGGCCATTTTCCAGTCTAACTACAGCGATAACGAACTGGGCGTTCTATTCGGGTGAAGACGGTAGGCCCGTTGGTATGTCCACCTGGGAGGCAGATATCCAAGAGGAAGACACGACAATCGAAGCAATCAAATCTCATGACTTCAAAACAGGCTATGGCCACACCCTCATCTCACCACAACAAGCTGCGAAGCAAAAACACCTCTCCGCTTGCTCGACTTCGTGATACTTGGAATTAATCGACAAACTCGCCAGCAACAGTGTTGACAAAGCAAGCCACGCAGCCTCGTAACCTTTTCTGCCCACAGTCTCTCCGATGCCTGGAGGGCTAGTTCGCTGAAATATTAAACCGCTAGTACACGGCCCCAGCCTTGCAGCAAGTTTTTGTAAAGTTTTTGTCGCCGCAAGCAAAACTGGGAGGCGCCGTGCGGTCCTCCGCGCCGTTGGAAAAAAATAAATCGGCGGCCTCCGAAGTGGTGCGGGTTTCATGCTGACACCCGTGGACCAATGTGTGGTGTACCGGTGCTTTAAACTACCCCCCAGGTCTCAAAACCATCAGCTGTACTATAAGGGGAATGACTAAAACTGTGTCCTAATGCCCAGGGATCAAGTCCTGGCGACAACAATCATTGCAAAAACAAAACAAAAAACACACAGCAGTGTAGTTGGGCTGTGTCCGAACACTCCCTCGGCCTCACTCCGAAGTGTGCGTATGCCCTACCTATGTATAGTTTGCTGTCTCTTTGCTTGCTTCCCGGTGATCTACCATCTTCACCGGAATAGAACGCCCCGTCATTATCGCTGCCTTCGGACTGAAAATTGCCCCAAATACAGCGATAATGACTGGGCGTTCTATTCGGGTGAAGACGGCAGTACATTCCGGAAGGCAACAGTCCGCTCAACTTCTTCCAATCTGTCCATCGTTGGAGATTCATACTCCATTGACGAGCGATCTTCGAGCGTAAGTAGTACAGCGTCAACTTTGACACATGAGACACGGATACGTTCATAGATTTCTGGCAGCACGTCAGCCGAATATGATGGCCCTTGAGGATCATCTCCAAAAACATGCTGAATTTTCCACAACCCAAACACACTTTCTCTGGCAGCTTATCCCTTCACAGAGGACTCATCATCAGTACCGTCTAAAGACTCTGAACCCAAAAACAAAGGTACCTACCTTGTAGTCAAGTTACATCCGAAAAATAGGTTCTGAAAAATTGCTGTAATTTTTTTGAATAGAAGGTACCCTCGAATACAAAGAACGTGCCTTGTATTCTAGGTGTTCCTCGTCTGAGATATTTTGGGGTGTTTTTTTCTTCTTTTTTTTTGGCTGTAATCCACTCACGACTTGCACAAAGGCCTCGTGCGAGCTCAAGAACTCCACGCCGCTGTGGAATCGATAAAAAAAGAACTTCACGCTGCAGGCTGCAGCCCCGTCCTGGTAGCGGTCGAGTGTATTCTATTTGTGATATTATTATTACAGTAATATTAATATTGTATTATGAATAATTAATTTATTATAATTTTTATTCCCTCCCCCTCCCGTCCCCCCCTCTCCCCCCCGACCCTCTTGCCTTCTGAAAGTTGCACCCTACAATTCGTTCTACAAGGTACACCATATCTTCTATTTGTATACCAGGTACGTACCTTGTTTTCGGGTTAAGACGGTAGTCACCCACACACACTTCTCAAAACAACGACAACACGATGTTGTTTATTCGGTATTGCAGGTATGAACTCTTGGTCTTTTGCCATTTGGGATTTGATCGCCTGCCGGAGCTCATCGGTGAACACTGAACTGAAGTCGTGAAACTCCCTGAATGCTGGTTGCGTACTTCTGCTGCAGATTAGAAATTAACAAAAAGCCCGTTCTTTTTTTTTTCTTTTTTTTCTTTTTTTAATAATTTGGACCATTTCTCGATTTATGCGTGTCGTCCTTGCGCAGGGGCCATGCTAATCTTCTCTGTATTGTAACTACTGTTCCAATTTTAACAGATGTCCCGAAGGACTGGATCTTTTTTTTCCAAATCTGCGGTTACCTCGCATAGACACCTTTGGCATTCTGACACCCATGACGTCTTGTCGTCATGATGATGCGTCTGGAATGCAGTTGTACTGTACCTCCCTTTGTTGTGCGTCAATTGGGAGTCAGATACGTTGATTTAAACAGACCACGTCGCCGGTCGTCCAGTAATTTTGGCTGTGTTGTCGAGTTTGCAGACACTGCCTCCATGTGGACAGGGCATATAGTACAGTGTTCCGTTCCCGCTCAAAGGTTCTGGTTGTCACACTCCTTGCAAGTTGGAAAGCATGCACGATTTGATGGATGCTCGTGGAATGTGTTGGTGCCAACAATCAGCAGGGAAGACCAGCATCAGTTTTGTCAAAACACGATGCCGAGCGGCATAACCTTTGTGGCTGGCCCCACCCCTATATCATTGAACCCAGTGCGCTGCGCCCTGCCCAGCTCGCCCATTCGAAACTTGCGGGGGAGCGATGGAATGACTTCTGCCGCAGTTGTTAAGCAATGAGGACTTGCAAACTGTGTGATGCCATCTGGTACAGAAGTAACTTCTTTATGTCTTTCCATACCCCGTGGCAGCGTGTGTGTGTGGTTAACTATGCGGAGCTCCCGACTTTTGACTTGGTTATGGAGATCTGTTTGTGGCACTTTGTCCAAATAATTCACCCTTTCGCTGCTTTGGGGAAAATACTTAAAGCATCATTTGTGTGCTCCAGGACATCCATCAAAATTGAAACAATGCATAGAAGATTAGCATGGCCCCTGCGCATACAGCGATTGACAATTTGACACGCATAAATGGAGAAATCGGCGAATCGCTCCAAAAAAAAAGAGAATAAGAAGTTAACACAGCCTTTGTCAGAGTATGCTAGAAATGTATCGCAGCATCCCTAATTTTGTAGGGACCTGTAATTGTGTATGGGGGGATGGTTCCAGTGGACTAGAAAGAGAGATATGGTCATACTAACAGGCTTGGTGGGCATTGGTGGCCGATTCGTCAGAGTGTGCGATTCTGGTTCTGAGGCACCAAGCCCTAAATCTATGCTTTCTGACTGCAGCATGTCTGTGACGGGTGTCAGGGCGTTGCTCCACTGCATAACGTCGTAAATGCATCTGGAGCTAGAAGTGGTCTCCATACGTTAAAAATATTTGATCAGTCGGAATGTATCTGGTCCATTTTAAGTCCAGTTTGTTTAGTGTAGAGGAGTGGAGTGAGACCCTCAGTGACATTGTGTAGCTGGCATCTGTGAATGCGAAATGGTAAAGAGTAGAAGGGATGATTAAGGACATAGTACGGCATAAGGATGACAGTACTTAACTGGGATGAATCTGGCCGTAAATGAGGTCAGATGGATCATATAAAGTCCTACCGTATTCACCCGAACAGAACCCACTGTCGTTACGGGTGTATTTGGGGGAAATTTGGGGTAAGTTTTGGATCAAATACAGTGATAATGACCAGGCGAACTTCTATTTGGGTGAGGATGGTAATGTGAGTATGCCCTAAAAGGGCACGTGAAGCTGAGCGTTTATCCATCTGCTGTGCGTGATGATTTCGCTTTCAGGGAATTCTGGAAAAGTTCGGCTTCTCTCAATGACAGGTCGACGAGATCATCTCAACGACTCTCAAAAAGGATCGGGCAGATAAACCTGGTGGTTGGCAGGTCAGGTTTGCGATCTGCTCTCATTCAGTCGTATGTTTCCCCTCAGGGGATTCTGAGGATGTTTGTGACGCTGGCCTATCTTCCGTCTCCGAGCAAGCCCATCTTTTCAATGGCAGGACGTTATACGACCTTTGGTCCAAAACCATCAGAGAGAACTGCAATGCATTGTGTGAGTTGCGGCACGGTGAGAGCGAAGGCATGAGTCGATTGATGGCTGCAGCTGACGTCCACTGGATGACAAGTATCTTGGACACGGCCACACGAGAAAAAATGGTTGGTGATTGTCGCGCAATGCCTTGGTTTGGCATTGTTGAACACTACTTACGGCTGACGATGCACTGCTGTTATTCCTTGCCAGTGTCTTATGGAGCTGGTCTGCTAAGGACCCATCTTAACACCAAGTCAGGTAATGAGCAGAAGCAGTGAGATTCTCTTGGGCCATGCTCGCACTCGGGACTTTTTGAAATGTTTCCTGATCGCGATCGGAGCCCGATCTACCATGTTCACCCCGATCGAACGCCCAGTCATTATAGCTGTATTTGGTGCAACATGTTCACCCCGATCGAACGCCCAGTCATTATAGCTGTATTTGGTGCAAGTTTCGGTCCAGGTGCGGTGATAATGACAGGGCGTTCTATTCGGGTGAAGACATTAGCCAATACAATCCATGTGTGAGTCTGCCTTTATACGGTCTGACTGTGCTGAAGCGTTTGAGAGCTTCACGGATTGCTACAATTCACTCCGACAGCAGTTCCTGCCGCTGGATGCTAGAGCGTCGAAGTTGTGAATGAGAAGGCGAGCGATTGGAAGGAACAGAGGAGGATTTTGCACATCAGAGGGCAGCACGGACTCAAAATGATGGCATTTGGAATACTACGGAGGGGAATGCTTCCTCCTTGTTTCGGGTTTCATCACTGACCAGGTGCATTGCCGCGGAGAAACAACTCCCAGATCCCCGACTCCCTTGCAAGGATGTAGAGGCAAGGTGAGGGCTTCACTTGCAGCCTCTGCGGCTCCTTCCGCTTCAAGTGAGTCATCACTGTAAGTGTAAACTCTGGCGAGCCTGCTGTAGTAAAAAGGGTGGATGAAAAACTACCTGGACTAAGATTGGCATTGAAGACTACGATGCGTCATCTTGAAATGACGATGACCAAATGGATAGAGCATGGCCAGTGTCAGCAATGCGCATCATGACGAGAGTCGTTGGATGCCGTGCACTGGCCACCCACCTGCACCAGCTGGGATCGTACTGGTCCCCGATCAGTTTCCTTGCAACAGGCCTATTTTCACGTGCTCTGAGCTGATCGCTTTGGTGTCTTGGAAGTGCGCTGCAGCGTCCTCGTTTCCATTGCGACAGACCCCCAAGAAGGGAATTGGCTGACCAGCACCTTGCCTCGTGGTGGTGGTTCAATGCTGCTTCCATGACTTGATTCATTTGTTGTCCCGTGGAGGATGGTTTCAATGCTGCTTCACACATATGAATCGGCGGCCACCGTCGTAAGAAGTAAAGCAGGTGAGTGGCTGGGAGTTTCTACCACTGAGGTTTGTTTTTGAAGCTATGGTTTTATCTGGTTTTGCTGCAAGAATGATTTTACGCGTGATGCACTGTTCCCCAGTTTTCTTTTTGTGGAAAGGGGAGAGTGAAGCCGTACCAAGGTAAAGAGTGCAATTACCTTGTTATAAAAATATTCTTGCTCTTTTGGATGGCATGCGTAAGTGGCACGTTTTACATTATCAGTGTCTCTTTGCAAGCTTCGCATTTGACGGGCCAACCCCAGCCTTGAAGAGGGAGATTCTACTCAGATTGGTGAGTACAGGAGGTAATTGTCTAAGGTTATGAGATGTGTCCTCTTCAGTGTTTTCCCTCTTTTGTTGTTGAAATGAAAGAGGAATGGAAAGATGGGGATCGCCAAGAGCAGCCTTGACCCTTTGGATCTGATGGAGACCACTGACTAGCAACTTTTGAATCCTCCACCCTCTTCCTGTGCCAATTTATGAACCTGTATTTTATACCCCCTACTGCTGTGCCTGTATATACAGTATGCGCACGCGCGTGTGTGTCTCTGTGTGTGTGTGTGTGTGTGTGTGTGTGTGTGTGTGTGTGTGTGTGTGTGTGTGTGTGTGTGTGTCAGTGTGTGGGTGTGGTTTCATTGTCATGTCCGCTATACACAACTGTGTGTGCATGTGCCAACAGGAATCAATCATAGGTCCAGTGTGGATGCCATTGTGCTAGTGCGTCAGCTCAGGAATCAATCATAGGTCCAGCATGGCTGAAGAATAGGGTGGCTCGGATTTCGCCAGTGCGGCTTCTTTTTTTCGTTTATTTTCTTTTTTGAGGGACTCGGCATGCCCAATGGTGGTGGTGCACCTGCCTTTTCCTTGTTCGTTCGGCCAGGCCCTGAATCGTAGTCTGTCCGTCTCCTTTGGGGGTGTGCAGGAGGGAATTTGTAGCACCGGGCCGCCCGCAGCAGAGCACATTTCTTTCTTCTTTTGTTCATTTGGCCCTGTCAGACGCACCACAAATCACGGTCTGGTTGCCTCTTCCAACACACAGACGATTGATAGCATTGACGTTAAGTATGGGGTGGCATTTGTTGGGAAAGGGTGATCCCTGCCACAACACGTTTTGCAGGGGAGGAGGGGGGGCGAGGGTGGGGGAAGGGGGGGGCAAGGGTGGGGGAAGGGGGGAAAGGTGGGGTGAGAGCAGGGGAGGAGGGGGGGCGAGAGAGAGAGAGAGAGAGAGAGAGAGAGAGAGAGAGAGAGAGAGAGAGAGAGAGAGAGAGAGAGAGAGAGACGACATTTGCATCTGACAGCTCCTTAGTCAATACTCACACCGGGATTTCTTTTCAATGTATCTGTCCGTCGCGGTGTATCTTCCTATGGTTTTGCGGAAGATTCGTTCTCAATATGCACATTGGCACGCTGCTAAGTTGATGCACACATGAAAAAAAATAAAAATAAAAATAAAGAAGTGTGGCACTGTGGCAGTGTATATTTCCATGTTCTGGATGAAGATTCATTCCAATTTTGCTCATCCTACACACACACACACAGACCTACATTGCCACACTTCACCAAATAAGCAAAGTGGGATTGAATCTTCCCGTAGAACATGGAAGTATCCACTGCCACAACATGGAAATATACACTGCCAGAGAACAAAAATGTGGCAGTGTATATTTCCATGTTCTAGTGACACACACGCTCTCTCTCTCTCTCTCTCTCTCTCTCTCTCTCTCTCTCTCTCTCTCTCTCTCTCTCTCTCTCTCTCTCTCTCTCTC
>BFEA01000324.1:1385371-1395644 GCA_003427395.1 Chara braunii | reverse complement strand
TTTTTTTTTGAGAACAGCTCCCCCACCAGTGTTAGTGGTGCTGATAAGAGCAGACACCACAAACACCTGGGGAGAGGCTCCATCTATTGCTGGGGAGCATCACCTGCTGGTAAGGGGGTCCAGCGTCCCATTTACAGACTGAAAGTACCTTAGAGAAACAATTTTGGGAGTTCCTGCCAGCATTGATTGCCCTGGGGCTAGGTCCCACTTGCACCCATTATGCGATATTGACCGTCGATAGCGAAGATCAATGGCCGAAATCTCTTAATCCGTGCAAGTGGGACCTTGCCCCTGGAAATCCAGGGGATTGACTGAGAAGGGCATGGAAACTGTGCTAGGCCTAAACAGTCGGAATCTGGCCTTCAGGGGTTCAAAAATTAAAAGGGTACCTCAGGGGTTCAGTGGAAACTTTGATTTCGGTGACGAGTCATCTAGGGGGGGGGTTGGGGGGAATAAACATGGACTAAAGGGGTTCAAAAATTAAAAGGGTACATTTTGACTCATATTTTCTCATTTATTATTTTTTAATCTTAAAATTAACAATGAATTTCGAGATGGCCCTCAGCCTAACGTTGTTGGTATTGCAATTTTACACTACATTTTTTTTTTCGGATTTTTTTTCAATTTCCTATCTTTTTTAACGTCATGCACTGGGATCGCCCGAGATCCTGCCCGGACCCTGCCCGGGATGGGCCGCGTGGGACCTTGCCCCAGTCAGCCCATTCTATTCTGAGGAGTGTCAGTACGGTTGCTTATCCCCAACAAGAAGGATAAAAACACTGAAAAGTCTGAAGTGAGTACTATCTTTTTTTTTTCTTTTTTTTTTTTTTTTTTTAACACCACCCAAGCCCTTCTATTTTGGGGGGTGCTGGTCCGGTTGCTTACCCCCGGCAATGATAGAATGTAGCAGAAAATACTACTGTTTATGGCACTTTTTTTTTTTTTTTTTTTTTTTTTTTATAGCACATTATAGCACATTTGCATACATGGCGAACCGGCAGAGGGTCAGATCCCACTACCCTGGATTATTCATTTTTGACCCTCGATTACAAAGATCAACGGTCAGAAATGAACAATAGGGGCTAGTGGGATCTGGCCCTTAGACTTACGACGAACGAGGCCGGAAAGCGTGGAAGATGCATCCACATCTTTTCTTTCTTGTGTTGCAATTGCTGAATGCCACAAGAAGACTGAGAGAGGGGGTCACCACACCACGCACAGAAGGAAAGAAAAGATGTGGATGCATCTTTTCCATGGAAACGTGCAAAGATGTGGAAGTACGTGGCCAGTGGAAGACGGTGCATCTTCCCTGGAAACGTGCAAAGATGCAACTTGCCACATTCTGGGGGAAGATGTCCTCGTTTCTGCATTTCGTGGGTAGTGCAGTGTGGCCCTTGAATTAGAAATCTGGAAAAGGCATCAGATTCTCCAGCAGGGGTGATGAAAGTGGGCAAGACGGACGGAGGAGTAGCAGCGGCCCTTTTTTTTTTTAGACAGTCCCCTCGCTAGCGGCCAAGACTCGTGATTCATGCGAATCTTGGAGGAAGGGAAGCATCATGCAACAAGGCAGCGGCAGCGGCAGTGGCTGCGGCAGTGGCAGTTTCGGTGCATGCAGCCAGCAGACGAGCGAAAGCATGTAAGATGGGAAAAAGGGTTCGTACTTTTCTCGGCGTTTTGGCTTTACTACCAATATGTTTCCCAGGTAGGAAGTCAAAGCCGCGGTGTGCAAGCTGCTGCGACTCTTGGGAAGTAGGCCCGTTTTGCCTGGATACATGTCCAGGGGAATGGCGCCTGGGCACTTGCCGAGTGTAGCAGTAGCATGCACGCGGCAACTCTGATTTTCTAGCTGGGAAATGCATTGGTGGTTTAAACTTTAAACAACCGCTGCCCCTGTACCTATTTTAATGAAACCCTGTTCATATTGCCGGTCCACGACAACTGAGCCTCTCTTTGTGAGGGTTTCGATCGGGACAATGCTTTTTCCCACACCGTGACGGATGCGGGGGATCTACAGAAAGGAAATCTACGAAGGAAAAAACACATGCACACTCAAAAATTTACAAAACGAGAACAGTTGCGTACTTTGGATAGTTTTTTTATTCCAGAAGATGATCTAGAAAATTGGGTCAATTACGTTTATTAGAAGTCGATAATCGAGTGGTTGTACCAGCCAAAACTCGTTTACATATGATTATAACATCTGCTGATGTACTTCACAGTTGGGCAGTACCTTCCTTCGGTGTCAAATGTGATAGTTGCTGATTTGCGTGCTCTAACACCTGTTTTTGTCCTGGAGTGCCCTCATAAATCTGCTGTCCATTACATCCCCTTCGACATTGTGGTCTGTGCCAAGGGCCAAGGACCTTCCTCTTGACCCTCGGAAATAGTGTCGGAAAGATCCGCTTGGACAGAACATTAAACCACCAGTACTTCCTAAATTTGTGCCCGTATACAATCCATGATTTCAGGAAATGTATGGGCCACTACAGGAGGGCCGGGATTCGTCCGACTAGGAAAGTTTCTAGTACTTTCTACTCTATCAGAACATTAAACCACCAGTACTTCCTAAACTTGTGCCCGTATACAATCCATGATTTCAGGAAATGTATGGGCCACTACAGGAGGGCCGGGATTCGTCTGACTAGGAAAGTTTCTAGTACTTTCTACTCTATTTTTTTTCTGCGGCCAATGGATGGGATTTGGATGGAGGAAGTTGGGGTGGATGCGATTGGCGCCGAGTATCTTGGTGGGTATCGGCCACTGGCCACTAACGCTGGGTATCGGCCACTGGCCACTAACGCCACCTGGAGCAGCTTGACGTTCTTCCTTTCGATGACGGAGGCAGGACTGTTCTGGTTGTCTGTTTCAGGGATTGTTTTTCCAAATTTGACCTATCTTGGTTAGCCCGGAGTTAACTCCTTGGGTTTTGCATAGTTCTTTTCATTTTCATTATCATCAAAGGGCGTTCCCTGCTCAGTTAATCCCCTGGACTCCAGGGTAATCAATGCTGGCAGGGGGAGGTCTTCTCAACTTCTCTCACAAAAAAAAAAAAAAAAAAAAAAGAGGAGGACGAAATGGCTGGGTAATCAATGCTGGCAGGGGGAGGTTTTCTCAACTTCTCTCACAAAAAAAAAAAAAAAAAAAAAAAGAGGACGAAATGGCTGGGGAATCCTAAATGCCTTAGACTTTGTCCTGGGAGTGTTTTCACATTTTCGATCCCGATTTCATCTCCGTACGCAGGTGGAACGACGACAACATCCTTGGACATATTGTGGCCCTTGGAACGACAACAACGTCCTTGGAAATATAGTGGCCCCTAGGAGTCTCTGATGATGTCATAGATCCCTCCATGCCCTACAGTCTCTTCGCAGCACTGGTTGGCAAGTAGAAGCACGAGCACACAGGATGCCTGAAGTTGGACGTCGTTGCCCACAGGACAAGTTCGTGCAGAGGAATGTTGAGGTCCCATGGAGGGATTTCTTTTTTCCCACCGGACCTCTGGCCGACCCTGGCCAGGCGTTGTGCGCGGATGTCAAAATCCATTTCGTGGAGAACTCACAGTACATAGTACTTTCTTACTTGTTTATGGACGTGATTGTGGTCAGGTGCATCCAGGTCTGGCGGTAATCGCAGTCAGATGCATTTTGACGTGTACTAGTGTGAGTATTCCCTGATTGTACGACCCTAAAGTTAAATTTGTGAAGCGTGAAAGAGACCGGTGCCACTTCGTTGAAAATTGAGGGTGGTATCGGTACCAGCCTCTGTCGACTGAACTGCCGGACCTGATGCCACCACTACGTTGAAAATTGAGGGTGGTATCGGTACCAGCCTCTGTCGGACTGAACTGTCGGACCTGATGCCACCAGATGACGCGAAAAGGAGGCCGGCGTTTTCACTCACGTGATGCCCCAGCCCCACCATCCACAGAGCCATCTGCTATATCTCTCCTAGTACATCCACCAGATACAGGCGGAACAAAAAGGAGGGAAAAAGAAGGGCTGAGGGCCTCGTTTGAGTTTCAAGGGCCACCCTGACTCACGGAAGGTGCTTAATTTCCCCGAACTTGTTTTTCTGTTCCACGACCCCTTGACGAAACCCTTGAGACGGCCGTCCTTGAAACTGAAGTGCTGACGGCATTGCACCAGGAACAGTGGTGATTGGTGGGGAAAAAAAAGAAAAGAAAAAGGTCTTTATATTACCGGTTTTGTAGGGTCCAGCCCTTGCCCCCCAAGTGACCTCCCAAGGCACCCTTGGGACTTTTGTTGATTTGGCTGGGCGGACACTTGGCCGCGGGGATGTGGAAACGATTACCGATTTGAAGGGTACATCATTAGGGAGGGGTCGAACGACGCTTCCTTGAAAAACAGCAAGTCGAACGAGGCCCTGAGACTGGAATATATACAAGAGAGACGCAAGATATTAAAGGGAAAAAAAAAAAAGAAGACATGGCAGAAGTAATGCGAGGGGGCATGACGTCAGGAGCCCGCCTCTGACAGCTCTTACTGTGAGAGGCAGGGAGGAAGAGACAATGGGCCTCGCTGCACTACTCTTGAAATGCACAAAAGACAAAAATCATGTCGCTGTATCTTTCCATGTTCTAGCGGAAGATTCACTCTCGTTTTGCACCTTTCAAGAGTAGTGCAGCGAGGCCCAATGATAGGACATTTGCATTACTGGCAACATAGCGATGGATGTGATTGCTGTCAGATTCATCTGGGTCCCATTTAAAAAAAAAAAAGGCAGCGACTGCCGCCAAACGTGGACGAATCTGACTCGGAGTGCAATCACATCCAGAGCTTTGTAAAAAACGTCTTGGTGTGAGGACGCCCTCAGCAGAGGAGGAGGGGGGGGGGGGGGGGGGGGGGGGGGNGGGGAAGGGGGAGGATGGAAGATACATAGTGAACCAGCGAAATTGAGGGTGTACTCAAACTGGGACGTTAGTTCCAACGGTTGACATGATTGCTGTCAGATTTGTCCCACATCTGATTGCAATTGCAGTGGGATGTCAGTACAGCCAGATCTGGACGATTCTGACTGCAATCACGTCCAGAGCTTTCATGAGAAAGATCTTTCTTTTCCTTCCGAGCCGGCCTGCAGTGAGAGACGGGCTCCTGACAAACCGACGGGACTTTTTTTGTTTTGTTTTTCTTTTGTTGTCCCCACTTCATTATTCTGCCCGCTAACTGTCTGCACTATCTTTTTCTTTCCCGTTTCCCAAAGGCCATCTGCATTGCCTGCATCCATGCATGTGTTTGACATGCATGCAATGAACCAGCATGAGTACATGGGCCCACCGGCCTCCTCCTCCGTTGCACAACAGGGCTGTTCCCCAAGCCACAAAATTTTTGGAGAGGCTCGATTGCCATTCTCAACTTGGCTGGGGTAATGTATCGGTCGTTCAAGATCAAGGGCGGGGTCCCACAACCAAAGCGGACTGGATGAAGTTTTGGCCAATCCCGGAACCCCAGAAAACAGAAACACGCGTTTTGCGATGATGAGAACACTGCATCACTGTCGTGTCATTGCAACTTTTGGGCGGCGGGGCCGGGGGGGGGGGGGGGGGGGGGGTTGTTCAAAAAACGCCACGGTGCCAGAGAGATTTGCTTGGGCACAAAGGCCGACAAAAAGACAAGGTTGAAAAGTGGAGGGGGGGGGGCAGGGGGGGCAGCAAAAATGCAACGCTGCCAGAGAGATTCGCTTGGGCACCAATGCCGAGAAAAAGAAAGAGTTGTGAGTGCTGCCAAAAATCATAATGGTCTGACAGTGAAGACCTTCGGAGGACCTGGCCCATTGGCTGAATGGAGCACCATCCGGAAAAAGAGGCGACTTCGGGGAGTATCCCGCAGCCAGATTTTGATTTCTTTGATTCGTAGAAAATGATTTATCAAAATCTGTTTGTTTGATTGTTTGTTTGTTGTTTGTTTTTTTTTTTTTTTTTTTTTTTAAATCTCTGAAGAGATGGGCAAACCATTTTTCAAATGCCAGAGCCCTGTCACACATTTATTTCCATGATATTTCCATGAGGAAAAAGGCGTTAGTGGGACATGGCCCCTGTAGATGGTGAACCCAAAGAGCCCTGCTGTATCATCACACACACCAAGAATTCACGTTTTCTTTCTTCTAGGGCTCAACATTGGGGACTAACAAGTCTTCTCAACCTGCCCTTTATATGGAAAAGCGACCCCTCTGTCATTCTCTGCTCCTCACTGACAGTCCTACCCTGTCATTCGCTGCTCCTCGCTGACAGTCCTACCCTTGTCCTGGCGGCGTCGAATGATCTCACTAAGTATTTCATCCACCTTGTGTATGAATTGACACTCTGCTGACATACGCTGCCGCCTATGCCATGAGGCTGAAGGTGGCCCAATTCTGCGATCATTTGCACCCCTCTACATACTGCCCTCATCATTGCCGCCTAAGCACGGAGTCCTAAGGCAGGTAAGTTCAGACCGCCAGTACCTTTCCCATATATCCGCGACGGGCTGGAAAAAAGGCCCGAAACGGAGAATGGTGCCAAGGAAATTTATCAACGGCTTCCTTGTAACCTTATTGCAAATTTTGATTTTCAAGCGGGGAAAGGTACTGGTGGTTAAAAGGAGGTTGTTGATGTGTTTTACACCACCAGAACTTGGCCCAGCTATAGGCCGTGGAAAAAAATAGAGTAGAAACATTTCCAGTCGGATGAATTTGGGCGCTCCTGTAGTGACCTGTACATTACCTAAAATAGTGGCATGTCAACAGGCATGACTTTTTTTTTTTTCTTTTTTTTTTTTTAATTAAACAACCCAAGTAATTGCTAGAGACGCTGATATGAGCGGACACCTCTAGCAAGCCCGGGGAGGCTCCATCTATTGGTGGGGAGCATCACCTGCTGGAAAACGGGTCCAGCGTCCCTGTAAACAATGGATTGTCATATTACATGCCACGTGCACATCGTGCTCCAATCTTTGACAAGTAACGAGCCAGTACGATGGCACGCGCCATTAAACTTATTGAGCAGCATTGATTGCCCTCCACCGAGGGGATTAACTGCTCAATACAATCTAAGAATATCACCCTACCCAAAAACCCTCACCTTATTCTGGAAAATCATTCAGCACCGTGAGAGGAAGGGGTAATCAAAGCAGGGCGACAGAAGTTGATCATCGGAAAGCCCCGGACCAATCCGGTTTTCCTTTTCACTTTCACATACCATGCCACGTGTCCAGCCAAGCAGTCAACAATTAATAAACCAACACGTGAGCATGCACCATTCAACGCAATAAGCAGCATTAATTACCCTCCAACGAAGGGGATCAGCTGCCCATCGCAATCTAGAAGCTTATCCCTACTCAGAAACCCTCGTCACATCTTCTAAAAAGGTGATACAGCACCATGAGGGGAAGAGGTAATCCAAGCAGGGGATTAGAAAGTCAATTATGGTGAGTCCCTCATCACAAAATGTAACAGCGAACCACATTGCATAGCACTACTATTCCACTCGCGCCTCCACGTGGCAAGTTTGTAGAGTTGTGGAAACTAAAATTATTACCTGACATAGAACATGTTGGGATCACCAATTCTGCATACGAATTCAAATTGACACTTACACGAGACGAATAGGTGAGCCAGCTCAAGACCGAGGGATGGTTATTCCGTCGCCACATGGCAATACCATGTGACCACATCCTATATCACTGTGTAACAATCACTAACCTACCCCTTCACGCGACCATCTCTTTCCTCGCGCCCCCACACAACCATCCTGTTTACCAATCACCCCATTCAACAATCCCACGCGCCCATCCCCCCGATCAAGATCCGACGAACAGAAGGGAATCAAAAAAGGAAGGAGGGGGCGGAAGGGGGGAAGAGAAACGCCAAGGGATATCATCGTTGTCATTCCCGTTGATGTTGTTATTGTCATCGGCAGCGTCAACATATTTATTGCTGCTGATGTTGTCAATTGTTCTCCCTACCGCACCACCATCGTGCACAGTCTTGTCGTTGCCGGTGCAATCATTGTTATCCGTAGCGATGGCCCGTCCATACGTGAGCGTTGTTTCGACAGACCTATCGTTGTCGTTGTTAGCATCGTCGTCGTCGTATTATAGAGCCTCCAGCACGGCATGTAGAGCTTGCCCCTCCTCAAGCTCCTCATAATGGCACCACATCAAACCGTCCAATCGTGGCCAGTCCAGAAACGCGCGCAGGTGAGAGGGCGGCCCCTCCTCCGACCCCCAATATACCTCCAATAGAACCTGCATCACGCTTCGGAGCCACGAGATCGACGGGACTGCCCCTGCAGCAACAGCACACCGTAGCATCGCGAGCGCCAGGCTGGACCGCACGCTAGTCTCTTGAACAGTTGTAAGCCACTCAGCCGCTCCTGCTCAAAGATCGCCCGAAGTCGCCATCGCCATCGCCACTCAATTCTCTCCCACACTTATTTCACCCCACGTCACGCACCCCTACACACCGTAGTCGTATCCCTCCTTACTGACCTCGCCCTTCAGAGGTGCACAGATGACACGCCACGTGGCGCAGCACGGGTCAGGTCGGAAGCCATATCAGAGGGCAGGAAACCACCCTGACATGTCGCGCAGGGAGCAGGTCGAACCGTGCCTCAACAGGCGCAGGCGGTCGGTAACGCAGTCCTCAACAGGCGCAGGCGGTCGGTAACGCAGTCCTCAACAGTCATGACTTTAGGAAGTACCGGTGGTTCAATGCAGTCGTTGTGGCATCATCAGTGCTTGCGCAAGGGAGGACGGTGACACGGTTTGGCTAAGACGGCAGTGTGTATCTCAGCAGATTGTGTCGATTCTTGTGCAAGGGAATATGATCCTTAGTGAAAGAATGGACAACCGGGTGACACACACTGCCGTCAATGCCAAGGTGTGTCACTTTCAGTAGAAGGAAGTTGCTCTGCGATGAATCGCGTGAGCGACGTGGTTAAACTTACCTTTCTCGATGCCTATCCCAATGGCAGTCCGTAAAGTAGAGAAAATGACGGCAGAATCGGCCCCACTTTCAGCCTTATGATCCGGCTCTCCCAGGAACAAGATGGTCAAAATTGCGAACGACAGACTTCTTGGATCACATGTTGTCATGGCCCCAGTCGACCAGAGTTAAAAGAGTCCTAGAAGATGAAAATCAGGGCTCTTTTCTCTATGAGCCTAGCCATTCTATCCCCCTACCCCCCTCCAGCACCGTGGAGGGGTTATAGGAGGCATCCCCTCATAGCGAGCATCCTGGTTGCTCCAATCTATTGGTGGGGAGCCGCACCTGCTGGAGAGGGGGTCCAGCGTCCCAGTATACATCAAGAGTCTGAACATACTATGTCGACCTGCCAGCATTGGGGCTCGTTCGACACTCCTTGGGGCGTCCTCGGGGCCGAAGGAAGTTTCCTTGGGCGTTTTCAAGGAAATTCCCGCCATCGTTCCAGCTGTCCTCAGGGATGTCGCCCGAGGACATTTCCTTCGAACGATGTCAGACAAGAAAAAAGAAAAGAAAAAGGGGTAACTTCGGCGCAGTCACGAAAACAGTTTGTAATTGCATTCGAAATTGCGTTTTAGCAGTTTAGTCAGGGTCCGAGTTTCAATTGCAGTTTAGTCAGGGTCCGAGTTTCAATTGCAGTTGAAACTCGGTTGTATGCAGTTCAGTCAGGGTCCTCGTCTATCCACGAACAGCAGATAAACAGAAAAAAAGAAAAAACATCCCTTATGCTTTGATTGCGGTCGGATACAGGATGCTACAGTACTTGTCTGGAACTCAATGAAGCGTGGAATCCGCCCTGCCTGGCTGGCAGGGCGCTACAGGGACCTCACAACAAGAAACAAAAAACGAAAACTACCTGTTTCATGTTTCTCACTTCCTGGCCAGATACATTCCTCAAAGCACTGGTGACCTGAGGGCCTTCCCGACATAGGTGGATTCGAAGTTCCTCGTTTCTTTACTTTTTCTTTTTCTTTTTTTTTTTTTTTTTTTTGTTTGGCCTCCATCCCTGCCCCGAGCCTCCCACTTCTTCGGAGTAGTCTACTCTTGAGACTTTGCATTTGCCTATGAGGAGTAGTGCCTGCCAATCTCGGCTGTGGCCGAGACATCTCGGCCGTGCCCAATCTGGGGTGTGGCCGAGACATCTGAGTCGTGGCCAGTCTGGGGTGTGGCCGAGACATCTCGGTCGTGGCCAGTCTGGGGTGTGGCCGAGACATCTCGGCCGTGGCCCAACCATGGGGCTGTTTTTTTTTTTGTTTTTTTTTTCAACAACAGAACGGCGTGGCGCGGCGCGGCGCAC
>BFEA01000324.1:1365195-1380321 GCA_003427395.1 Chara braunii | reverse complement strand
ACTCTCTCTCTCTCTCTCTCTCTCTCTCTCTCTCTCTCTCTCTCTCTCTCACGGGCGTGGTCCCACTAGCAAAGAGGATCGGATCGAATGCCTGAATCTGGACGAAATCGTGGAGATGTCCAGGAAATCGAGATTGAACTGCTTTTCTGCATCTCTGGATAAAATACGTCCAGATTCAGGCATTCGATCGATCCTCTTTGCTAGTGGGACCACGCCCACGGGGAACAATTCAGTGTCCGACTTGCTTTTTCCGTTTTTTTTTTTTTCTTTTGTTTTTTTTTTCACGTATGAAGTTTTTTTTGTTTTTTTTTTGTTTTATTTTCATTTTGTTCAAATAAAATGTTTGTAAAATGCCTTCTCACTCATCTACCGGTAGTCGCAGGCTCGGCGTGGTAGCCGTAGGCTACGCCTACTGGTAGTTGCAGGGACGGGCCTTGAACACCGGTAGGTACTGGTGGTTTAAACGTCCTGATCCATGTTTCTCTGCTGGGATTCTCCAAAACAGGTCGTCAGTGGAGTGGGGGAGGGATGACCCCTCTTTTATACTCCTCCCAAGACCACTGAGAATCAAACAGACTGTTGTCCTTTATGTGGCTGTTTCTATAGATCACATGCAGATTTCTCTACTTCTGAAATATGGATAAGGGTGGCTGAAATTCATTGATCATGAAGAGGGATCAAATCCAGAATGTCGGAGGGGCGGCGTAAAAGAAAAAGGGAACAGACGTCCAGTCAGTAAAGATCAGCTTATGGTCCCCCTTCTGAATGCATTTTGGGATTGCTGATCCGCCACTTGCCTGCCTTCCAAGACCACTGCTGCTATCCACCGCCCTTTTTCCTTTCCCAGCCCGTCCATGCAGGATTTTGTAATTTTGTTGGTGATATCTGTGCCGATCAATTGAGGAGATCCAATTTTGCTTTCACTAAATGCCAGTTTAGCCTTCGGGCTTAGCTCAGTTGGTAAGGCACAGAAGTTGCATTCAGGAGGTCGCGGGTTCAATCCCCACAGGCCCCACGTACGTGCCTGGGCAAGCTTGGTGTTCTACCAGCTAGAGATAACCCGTTGGCTTGGCTCTCCAAGCCAGCATTGGCAGGACCTTGGCCAAATAGTGTTGGCTGCTATGCGGTTTGAAAGAAAGCAACACACGTTTGGTATTTTCCGAGCCAACAGCCGAAATTGCAGAAACAACCAGATCCCACTGGCAAAGAGAATGGGAATAAAAGTCTGAATCTGGACGTGTTTGTGGACACGTGCAAAAAATAGTGACTGATCTGCTTTTCTGCATCTCTGTGTGGAACACGTCCAGATTCAGCCACTTATTCCAACCCTCTTTGCCAGTGGGATCTGGAGGCATGGCTTTCCAGCAGGTGAAACTCCCGACCAATAGATTGGAGCAGCTCTGCTTAAAATAAATAAAGAAAGAAAGAAGCCTGGAAAGGCATGGAAATTTGAAATGATCTGTAGACAGAGACCGATCACACTGCTACTCAACAACACCTTTCAAACTGTTTCCTTTTTTGTGTTATCATCGTTGCCCAGGGGGGCCATATGTTTTTTCGGGCGTCGGGGCACTTAACTTGTGCCCGGATTCATGCACTGTTGGCCGGCCGGGCATGACCCTGGGGGCCAAGTCTCACTTACAGCTTTGAGTTCAGGTGGCTCAACGGTGTGAATTAAACAATCAGAACAAATGCAAGCGAAGAGAAACAAATGCTGCTGAAAGCGTTTTTCCATATGTACGGAAAAGTAAAATGGAGAAAGATGTGGTATTCTCCGTGTATTGTGCCGAGTCGGAGACTGGGACCTCACTATAGCGTGGGATGAACGTGGACAGTTTTTCTGGCACTATGCATTCACCTACAAATAAACGAAACAAGTGTCCTCCCATGTCTGTCAAAGTGTCCCTTCCACATCTGTGAGGGTGTCCTCCCACGTCTGTCAGAGTGCCCTCCCAGGTCTGTCAGAGTGTCCTCCCACAAGGAGGTAATGATGACTCGACATCCCTTGAGCCAGCTGCCCCACTCGAAGTGGGGCAGATAGCTCAAAGAAAAGGGCAGAGGGTAGGGGGCGGTGCATTCGGGTGGAAGGAGTTTTATCGGCTTTTTCTTGAACTAAAAGAACTACTTTTTTTTTTCTTTTTTTTTTAATATCATGCCCCCACCAGTGCTAGTGGTGCTGATACTAGCAGACACCACTAGCACCTGGGGGGAAGGCTCCATCTATTGGTGGGGAGCAACACCTGCTGGAAAAAGGGTGCAGCTTCCCATACATGGACAGAATTCAAAACATATCAGAAAAAACACAGATGTGGGATATTCCTGCCAGCATTGATTACCCTGGGATCSAGGGGATTGACTGAGCAGGATGRKGKGGGGGGGGGGGACCTCYTCACCCTGMACCASGCGCCAGATACCTGCTGCTACACATTGGTTCCTCCCTCCCCTTACTTTTGAGATACCCTTTATTGAYRCTGCTGRYATGAACCAAAAAAWCTAACAAAAGTCTTTTTATTTTTCACATGAAATACAGCCCTTAGATATGCAGCAACCGAATGCATCTCCAAGGTCACACGCGTTGAGCAAGCTCAAGATTGAGCTGTAAGTGGGACCTGGCCCCAGGCAAGGTTCCTTAGGGGGAGTGCCGGTTCCGGGCGAGTAGCGTAGCGCTCCGGAAAGCGGCGTCGCCCTCTCACCTCGGTGGGAGGCGCTGCCCGACCGTCCCCTCCGCCGTCGTGACGGAGAACAGAAGCGAGCGTCCGCACTTCCCGCAATGAGGAAGGAGGCTGGGCCTCGGCGGTGCTCCGCTCGGACAGTCCTAGGCCTCCGGTAGTTTAGGGTTTTTCACCATAGCTGTTTCACCGTGGTAACGCAGTAAAAGCTTGGGCGTCCATAGCGAATGGGAACTCCACCGCGTAGTACGGTATCCCTCGGATGGAGGATAGCAGGCCAGAACCATACTGAGTATGCCTATCACGGGTAGTGCCCCGTCACATCCCAACAACCGGGAAGACGCCGTCCGTCACTTGACCATAGCACAGGTAAGGAAGCGGTGGTTATTGCCTGCCCTCATTTGGTTGGAGTAATTCGAACGCAAGATCGCAGGGCGGAAGAGTAGATAACACTCAGTTAAACACCATGGTAAACAGGAAGTTAACTGTAGAACTTTACGGCCCGAACTGTTCACCATGGACATGGAATCAAGCCCGGTGGTAAGGTAAATTGTAGTAGTGGAAGCTGCCGTTGTAGGGAGGAAAAGCACGTCACTTTCCGTTCCAATTCCTGGGGACGCAGGTGCTAGGCTCGTCTGAACACCTGAAGTGTGCTCTCCCCAGTTTGGAGTGCGGGTAAAGGCGCCTGCGCGCGGTAAGGATTAGAATTAGAGTGAAGACTAGATACAATTCATTTCGAATGTCGTGCACGGGAGTGAGGTACTCCGATGGACGACAGGTTATCATCTTTAGGTTCTCTCCCTTTGCGTGCGGGCAAAGGATTCTGAGCGCGAGTGAGGCACTCCGTGCACGGTGTCGTCGTTAGTTCTCTCCCTCACTGTGTATACGGGTAAAGGCCTTGGCGCGTGGTAATAGGGAAGAGCCGTGCTCCAGTTAAAAGAGTTCCTTTCTTGCGCATGGGTGATTAAAGCTAAGTGTGGCACTTCGTGCACAAGTATCGTTGTCGGTTCTATCTCGTCTCGAGTGTGGGTAAAGGCTTCAGCGCGCGGTAATAGAGAAGAGCCGTGCCCCAACGAAGGCAAGCTTGCCTCCGGCACGCTTGTGCATGGGCGAGTGGAGTGAAAACGTCACACCATGTTGACGGCCGATAGGATGACGACCAATAGGCAGCTGGACTTGAATGCGGCAGATGCGTGCGGGTATGGCTCGTTTCGAACATCCTTGAATGTACTAAGGATGAGAGAGAAGTCCAGATACATCTCGAAAGTCGTGCACGGGTGGGAAGCACTCTGATGAAAGATAGGTTATCATCAATAGTGGTCTTGTGGGAAAGCAATCACTAAATGGGTAGGATCTGAGTACATGCTACGATGGAAGTGAAGTGGGAGGCGAAACCGTGAGGGGAAAGGTAAAGGAGCGCTGGTAATGACTCAGAAATCTTGTTGGGGGAACGACCGACTTCGATGCAAGAGCCGCCAAGGTCCTCTGGGCGAGTGTACACAGATCTCAGTTCGTACACCAATCTGGTTGGCCACCTTCTGTAGCGCCGACTCTACCTCTGCTCCCCCCTACCTATCTCTTCCCTACCTATCTCCTCGACAGCAATCCCATTGAGGGATTAGTCCGATAGGCTGTCCTACCGAGCCTTGGGCAAATCAGCGATAGCACGCTGAGGACAGAGGATGAAAGGCACCAGAGGTAACGGTCCTGCAGGCAACCAGGGAAAGTACACTCCGCCATCAATGAGGACCGCTGCTAACCAGCAACGGGGAAGGGGACGAAGAGCTACGATGGAAGATCCAGGCAGGCACGCCCCTTGAACACAACAGAGATAAACGCAGGTTGCCGAGGATCGTGTGCGCGCTTCTGTAGGGAGGTGCTATGATGAAGGCATATGCCCGGATGGACTCGAGCTGGGGGAAGTTGTAGAGGATGAACAGGGGAGGCGCTTTGTGGTGTATGAGGAGGTAGATAACATCAAGGAAGGCTGGTTGAAAGAGCGTACGGTCATCATAGTCTTTCAAGAAGAGGCAAGGCACCTATCAAGACAGATCAAAGAGGACTTGATCAGAGCACACGAGGACGGCTGGATGTCTCAGAAGATCTTCAACCCAGCGATGGGCAGGGGTCGAATCCGCTTTGAAGGACAAAATGTGGTTTCCTATGCGGCAAAGGCGAAGGAAGTGGCAGATTGGCTGTTGAGGAAAAAAGAAGCGAGGCTGAGGTTAGGACCTAAAGAGTACCCGACATCCTTTAAGCCGTGGATACCAAGGCAGGAACTTCGGGAACTCAGACTTCAAGAGGCGGAAACGAACTTCTGGATAATTGCGTTGAGAATCTAGTTAGACGCGTACTATTACTTGCAAGGCGCTGTTAGTAGTATGTTTGGGGAGGTGGGAGAAGTGCACCCCCCAGAATACGACCGAACGAGGCCGAAACTGATGAACGTAAAACTGGATATGCGCCCACAAGCCAGATTCCAGGTAGACGATGAGCTTATCATTGAATCACCGGAAGGTGAAAGATGGAAAGTGGAGATAGCACCCCCTACACCGATTGGTGTAGGAAATGCAGGTGGTGATTCCACACGGAGGAGAACTGTCCAAGGAACAGACATGATGCAGAAGGGAGGAACGAAAGAGGTACAAGAACAGGCGGTCATCAAGAACGGTTTCGGCAACACTTGAGGAACAGAGAACAGCCGGCAGGGGGCGAAGCGACGGCAGTTGGGTCTCGAGGCCCTAGGCAGAAAGGAGTGTCGGGGTAGCAGGACGTGAGGAGGTCTAACGAGAATGCAACACAGAGGGCACAAGGTCAAGAACTTACGACCCGAGCACAGAGTCACACGAGTCGCCTTGCCAATCCGGTCTCCCCACGCACTGTACATCCTCAGGCTAGATTGGAGGTCAACGGAAGACCAGGCTCTACCGGCGCTCCAGCAAGGGGTATGGAAAATAGTTCGCAGTATGCCGGTCACAGGCACTTCCAAGGAGAACGTCAACATACAGGAAGGGCTGGCCTGTAGGACCAATCCCAGAAGAAGCGGTGATGCTCATGGAAAGCAGGGAGCCTGAGTGGCCGACACATCTGCACCCCCACCCCTATCATCATCAAGAGCATCAGATCATGCACGGACAGGCACGGCATCCACCGGAGGCACCTTTCAGTCAGCAAGAGAACTGGTACGATGACCAGGGGAACAAATAGCAGGGCTTTGCCCCACCAATGCACCACTGTACACAGCTGAATGCCCCAGACCAACCTCGACCCAGATACCCCTCGCCCTCCTCCTTTGATTGGAGAGCACTAGCGCAACAACAATAGCAAGGGGCGGCAACACAATCCCAGTTGGTGTGGCCTCAGGGCAGGCCAGGGTTTGCAGAGATGGAACAAACAATGCTGGGACATAGACGAAGGAATGGCACTTCTTGGAGGGCCTGGGTAGAGGAAGAAACAAGGAGACAGCAAGACACGAAATATGATGGGAGAGAGTGGGCCAACAGGCGGGCATTTGATACAAGATGGGCGGATGACGAAGGGGAAGGCATGGGACATATGGAGGTTGTTGACGCTGGACAGAAGGTAGTGGGAGGTCGATGGGAAGGGGAAAGAAAAGGAGATAGGGAAAGAGAGGGTCATGATGTCTTGGCCCAGAGGGAGCTGTCCACAACCTCAATCACGTCCCAGTCACGTAGTAGGATGGGTAGTGAACTAGGGGAAGGCCAATTGGGTGAAGAACTCTCGAGGTCCTCGATAGAGAGCTCAGCGCAGTCTAGGATATCATGAGCCGAAGGGGAAGGGCTAGCAGCGAGGCAAGATCTCTCTGGCAGCAGGCGGGTGGATGTACTGCACAAAAGTCAAGTGGGGTCTGTCAAGCGAAGAATGGTGCCCCTGGTATGTGCCAAAGCGAGGGAGGGCACCTACTTCTTAGCTCTCACGAACAGCGAAGGCAGCGCATACATTCCATCAGAGAAAGTGAACAGAACACCTGGAGCAGATTCAAGTGTTCCACAACATCAGTGTGTTAATCCTGCTGTCTGTGAACGAGAGACTGCCAGCTGAAGAAATGCTGCAATCAGAATTCATAACGACAAGGTTGACAAGGGACTGGGCAGTCCGCTCATGTGCAAGTTCCTCAAGGGGTAGTTCGAGAAACAAACCCCATTCGCAGTCCATGGTGCAAGCGCAGGAAACTCCGGACAGAGCAGCGGTGGTGAACCAACAACAACCGGATCAGATCGAACACACGGACCAGACAGACCCAACCCGCATCCAAGAACAGGCGGAAGAACAACGAATTCATGGATAAACTCAAGATTGCAACCTGGAACCTGCAAGGGTTGGGGGACATAAACAACAGACAGAAACGAAGACGCGTCAAGAGTTAGATACACGATCGAAAGGTGAACTGCCTCCTGGTGCAGGAATCGAAGTTAGACGAGGAAAAGTTAGAAGCGATGGGGAGCTGGTGGGAAGGACCACAGGTCTGGGCGTCGGTACAAGGGAAGAGAGGAGGGGTGAGAATATTATTACATCGGGATCTGCAGATGAGGGTAGTCGAATCAAAGGTGGACATCTGGGGCAGGTGGGCATGGGTCCGGTTGGAGTCGGGGGACAAGGAGTGGGTGCTGATGACCCACAGACCCCGAAAAACGGGCCAGATTTTTTGCGAACCTGATTTTGCACATCCCAAAAATGGAGAACCTAATCATCGCAGGGGATTGGAATGTGTCGCTAAACGAAGCACTGAAACCGGACTCGCGCATTGCTGGAAGAAAGGACGTTCGGACCCTGATAGAGCTGATAACAGAACTAAATCTATTAGATCCATACAGGCTTCTCTCTCCGGATGATCCGGGTTACACTTGGGTCTCGCACATCCAAAGGGAGAGAGGCACACTGGCGAGGAGGAGGCTGGATTATTTTTTAGTAGCCAGCCCAGTGTTAGAAGGGGAAACAGCGGTCAAACAGACGTGTAACCCGCTTTCGGACCACAAACCGGTAACTGCGGAAGTCAAGTTACGGATAGGCATGGAGCGAGGGGGAGGCTTCTTTCGGCTGAATGCACAGAACCTCGAGGATGCAGGTCTAATAGAGTGGGTAGGACAGCACTCGAAGGATTGGGAAGAGACTAAACACCTGTTCCCATCACCAGAAAAGTGGATGGATGGGGGTCTGGCCATCATCTCAAGTGTTCTGAACGTCTGCTCGAAGATCCTGGCCAGATCCAAGAACAAGGAGGAAGCGGAGTGCAAACGGAGAGTGGAAGCAGCGGAGGAAAGAATGGAAGGGCATCCGATATTGGCCCTAGGGAGAGGCGGTTGGCAGTATGGGAGAACCTACAACTAGCAAAAGAATGACGATGGGCAGAGTTGCTCAAAGAGAAGGGCATCGAAACTAACGATAAGATGAGCAAAGAGTTTTTCCAGAGACTCCGACGGAGCCGCTCCAGCAGCTTCTATGGCAGCAGGAATGTTAGAACACGCCAGACTCTACTATGCAGATATACTCACAACTCGGCGCCCACAGGATAAGATCACCACAGATCTCACGGCGATTTCCAGCATTTGGGAAGACACAAGTGTGAAAGTTGCAACTCCGGCCAAGTTGGATCTAGACAGGCCAATCACATTGGAGGACACCACCCAAACGCTGAAATCCATGGCCCGTGGGAAATCCTCTGGGATGGACGGCCTGACAGTAAAGTTCTACTCTAAATGTTGGGGGTAGTGGGGCCGCCGTTAGTAGAAGTATATAATGGAGTATTGACAGGAGGGAAATTGGGCAAAAGGATGACACATGGAGGAATCTCGTTGTTGTTCAAGAAAGGGGACAAGGCGCAGGTAAGGAATTGGCGCCCTATGTCCTTGTTAAACGTCTCATACAAGATTCTGGCCAAGACGCTTGTAAGGAGACTGGGACACCACTTACCTTCGCTGGTGGAAAAGGACCAAGGTGCCTTTGTGCGCGGACGATCAATCTTCAACAATATAGTAACTATTGTTGAGGTTCTAGAGGTAGTGCAAGCGGAGGACCTCAACACCGCAGTTCTCCTGATCGACCTGGAGAAAGCATACGATAAGGTGGGGTGGACATTTGTCATGACCACGTTAAGACACATGGGCTTTGGCGAGGGCTTCTGCAAGTGGGTGGTTGCGTTCTACACTTTGTCAACATCAGCCGTCATGGTAAACGACTTCCTCTTTTCCTCCTTCAGATTGTCAAGGTCACTGCGCCAAGGCTGCCCACTTGCTCCGCTGCTGTTTGTGCTACATATGGAGGTGCTCCTTAACCGCATCAGAAGACACCCACAGATTAGAGGTCTGCGATTACACGACGCGATGGAGTGTAAGGTGAAGGCTCTTGCGGACGATCTCTTCACCGTTTGTGAGAATACAGTGCCAGCTCTCACAGCATTAAAGGAGACTACGCAAGAGTACTCTGTGTTGTCGGAAGCTTCGGTGAACTGGACCAAGTCCGTCTACCTGTTACCGCACCAATTCGAGCTGGAGGTGGAGTGGGGGATGAAAAGGGTGAAACAAGGAGAGGAGGAAAGGTTCCTAGGGGTTCTCCTTAGTCTCCACGTGGAAGCCTCGACGCAAGGTTCCCTGCTTCAGAGAAGGATTGCAGCTAGGCTAAACCTGTGGGGCTCCGCTTGGCACCTGTCGCTTATAGGCCGGGCGTTGGTGGCAAACGTGGCGCTGTTTTTCATACTCTGGTTTGTATGCAAGGTCAGAGAAATCGCAGATGGAGTCTTTGCTGCGGTACGCAGACTGGTCGCCCGCTTCCTATGGAAGCCGAGATAAAAAAACGAAGAAGGGTTCATAACGAAGGTGTCTTGGGAACTGATTTCCTTCTCGCGTAAAAAAGGAGGGCTAGGGATGTGGGATCCGGCAAGGAAGAACAAAGCCCAACTGAGAAGCTGGCTGTGCAAGGTAGCCATGGCAGATTCGAGGGAGGACTGGGTGACCTTGGCCGAAAGACTGTTGATGAGGGAATGGGGTCTGAGTAGGCCCGAGGATGTTTGGGTTTGCTTTTTTATGGAGTCATTTAGGAGAAAGCGACTAAAATCTCAGTTTTGGGGAGCCGTTATGAGAGCCTGGAAGGACTTGCCGTCGGAGCTACCATCCAACCCTCTCACGAAAGATGAGGTCCTGGCCCAACAGCTATTCGAAAACCCAAGGATCCTGGCACAGGATGGCCAGTTTTTCCCCGCAAATGGGGCCACAGCATCCTTCGGCCTAGCATGGATGAGGAAAGGAGTCACTTGTATCCAGGATCTATGGTCATCTTTGCTGGGGAACTGGGAACCTCTTGTTAAAGTCACATCACGTTTGTCCGGACTCCGAAGGGTGGAGGAGAATTGGATGGCCATACGGGAGGCTATTCCTCAGGAGTGGCTCAACATCCTGGGCCCAGAAGGGATAGACCCGGTGGGTACCTGGTACGTCGCTGACGTAGAGGGAGAAGCAAGGGTGGTGTGGAAGATAAAGGAAATCACACCAAGCGGGTGCAGAAAGGTGGAGGAATGGAAATGCGCAGAGCACACGAAGGAGCTAACAAGACTGGAGGACCAGACAATCCGACAATGGACAAGCCCACCACAGGCCAGAATAGTGGAAGTCCCGAAACTGGGCAACCAGCCTGCCATCATTTGGATAGGCCGCTCTGCACTGAACCAACTGCGGATCGACCCACTAGCCTGGAACTGGAACAGACCTGAGTCGGACGCGCCGGGTGACACTCGAGTTAACCTCTCCGGTTATAACTCGAAAATCGGATACGAACTAGCCAACAGAGCGTCAAGGAAGCCTTCGGAAGTGGCTGTGAACAGATGGACAGCAATACTAGGGGACAACATTTCAGTCACCGAGTGCCAATTTGTACGTCTGTGGAAGATGCTCTGCGATCTCCCGAATGGAAAGCAAGTGAGCATCTTGTGGTTATTATCCATGATGGTAACCCCCTCCGCTGTCTGGTTACTGGGACGGCGTGTGGAGGTAGAACTGGGGTGCTGTAGATGTCGCTGGCCGTTTGAGTCCACCAGACATCTGTGGTGGGAATGCCCGGCCTCTAAAAGGGTGTGGAAGTGGTGGGCCCGCCACTGGAGAAAGATGGACGCGGGAAAACCTGAGTGGGACGAACATTGGGTCGTGATGGGTTTTCTGCCTGACGAGATGCAAGGGAAGAAAGGATGGGGCTATGTGGCACATGTAGTAAGAGGCATAATCTGTGAGGTTATCTGGGCAGACAGGAACAGGGCAAGGTTCGACAAAAGGCCTTTTTCAGTCGTCAAGATCAAAACAAGGATCAAGACGGGTATCAAGCATGCCATCCAGGTGGACTGGAGGAGGAAAACGAAGGCTTGGAAGGGGAACAAGAAGCAAAAGACATGGTTTCTGCGCACCTGGGCCCGTGGAAACCGATTGGCTGCAGTACATTCAAGTCGGGGGCTCATTCTCTCTCGCTAGTTATTGGATTCAGGCAGGGATAAGTAGATTCAAAAGGGCAGAATGGTCCTCTCAGTGATTTAGCTGCAGGTGGCGGTCTGGGTCATCGGCCCCACTGCGCAATAGTAGTTAGTTTGAGCCTTTGTCGAACCAGGGCACTTGGTTTGTAGGGCCTCGGTGGGTCATTTAGGGGAGTGCCCATAGAGTCCGAACTTAGTCCTCTGGGCCGCGGTAGTCCCAGACGTAGTATAGAGGGAATGGACCAACCAATAGTTAGTAGTCTAGTGGTAGCACAAGCGGTAAAAGATAGTCACTTTTCTCAGAGGAAATCGACCTCTCTCCATCAAGGGAAGTAAATACCGGTGCGATTCATGTAATGGCAGTCTGTTGATCATCATTAGAGAATTAGAAGTTTCGGAACTTCAGAGTGACGAGTTCCGCAGGCAAAGGCCTGTAAGCTAAGCTGGCTGACGCTGCCAGATACTCCCGGGTTGAATTGTGAGGTCCCCGGCCTCTCTTCCAGAAGTGTAATGAATTGAAGTGTTTGATTTAAAAAAAAAAAAAAAAAAAAAAGGGAGGCACAACTACTGGCAGATCTCGGTCTTTGTGTTAGCCAGACCCCCACTGGCGGCCCCAACCCTATACCCTAACCATTAGGGGCAAGGGGCAACATGAAATCTCCCCTTCACAGAGAGAGGAAACTATGCTTGCAGGGGTCCCCTCTAGATAGTCTTAGGAGTAGGTAGTGGAAGGTAAAGAAACAGAAGCTGAGAGATGAGTATAGAAAAAAAAAAAAAAAAAAAAAAAAAATCAGACGAAGGTATAGTCATGTACGGGTGTTCTGCCAATTGTTCATTTTGGTCACAATGTACTCACCCGATAAACCGTGCCAATCCTCTTGCTTTTTTTTCTAGGGTACTTGCCCCCCCTGGCAGTGCAGCACAGCCATGTGACAGCTACAACATGATGGTGGGAAGGTGATTCGGGGCTGCAACAGCAACCAATATGGTTATTAGTAGGCTTGGATCCCTCTGCATGATAGAACACATATATTCGAACCGGCACCCTTGGCCTTACGAGCCAAGCATTGTAACCACTGCAGTCATGACACAACGTTCAAGAGTTGAACCATTCTGGTGTTGATATCCACTCACTCCTCCATGGGTGCGATGTTCGTACTCACTCACACACACACACACATAATACCACACACAGCAGTCTCCTGCACACATGCTAACACATGACCCCAACCACAAGGGGGCCTTTCCCCAACAGCCACCTAGTCCTCGTACGAGTTCCAGGCAGGTTATTGGGCTAAGCACAGATCAGTACTTTCACAGCCTTCGATCCCTCCACATGACAGCTAATGGATTTGGAGCAGCACAAAGGGCATGACATTTTGGCCCTTTGCAGTGTGTCAAACCTGGCACACTGTTTTGGCATTCTGGCCTACTGTTGAGGTAGAAGGTATCCCACTGGCCTAGTCCGTGGAGGCCTGGTATAGGTCCCGAAGGAAACAACGACGTGGGGGATTGACCGCACCTTTGGCCAGATTGGTCATTCCCGACTTGCCTAGGTCTAATCCCCTTTCTTTTTATTTTGAATAACGGCGGACATGACATGTTTTGAAGCCCTAAAGGCAAAAGCAACTTGCGCCGACAAAGAAACTACACGCTAGCTCGAAATGAGCGATTTTGGTCCAAAAGTATCCGTTGTTTTGTTTTTTTGTCTTTTTCCCCTTTAATACCATGGTCGACCCTTGTCAAAATGACAGTCGGTCTGACACCATGGTTGTTGATACTTTCGTTGCCTTTTTGAACTCGGTGCGGCGCTTTGTGCCGACGCGAGTTTTTTTGCCCATTCGATTTTCAAAGGTGACATGAACTTTGTCGGTGCATTGACCCGGGTGCGCCTAAAGGGCAACAGGCACGAGGGTCCTCCTGCCATGTTACGCAAGGTGTGTATATCGTAAACATGTAAGAGCAGGCTTCCGCTCCGGCCAAGTGCGCCAGTTGTACTACTTGTGGATCTCTACGACAAAATGGGGCGCTGCGAGGTACAGCTTAACCTCCACCTAAGGAGTTGTCACCATCCTTAGGTGGGTGTATCCCTATCGAGCTACTAGCCCACATGCAGCGACTCTTACATGTCGTGTTATAGGCGGGCTAGCGCTTAGTCACTGGAGCATAGAGGAAACGTGCGGTAATATGTCGAGATTCTTAGCTTGATCGCAACTCATCGCTTAGGGCGTTGAAGTTCTAAGTGAGTCATGTGAGCATAGTCTAGCGACTCGATTAGACCTTGCTCAGATGTGACCCTTAACTCTAAGGTTTGCGCTGACCTGCGCAGCCTTAAGTTTGACAAGGAGGTGGGGATGCTCCTTGTGTAATCAATCGAACCCTTAATGGGAGAGTGATCCCCTTAACATTAGTCGGTTATCAACCTTGTATGTTGGGGAATTGGGCCTAAGCCACATGTTCATCCTACGGCGGAACCCGATCTGCCCGGCGTATAATAGATAGATAAGGCGAGAAAATGTCATTGCAGTTAACACAAACTGAAACGTATAGGCCTTGTGGAAAACATAAGAAAGCAAGAGGTCTTTGACCTTTTAATCAAACACAGAAAAAAAAACAAAGTCAAGCACGCAAAAGGTTGTATCTTATTGAGATGCCCACGCCAAAGCCTTGCTGTCCGTTTCACTGAGCACAATCAAAGTGAAACCTTGTTGATATAATAAGGCGATAAAATGTCATTGTAGTTAACACAAACTGAAACTTATAGGCCTTGTGGAAAACATAAGAAAGCAAGAGGTCGTTGGCCTTTTAATCAAACACAAAAAAAAAAAACAAAGTCAAGCACGCATAAGGTTGTATCTTATTGAGATGTCCGCGCCAAAGCATTGATGTCCGTTCCACTGAGCGCAATCAAAGTGAAAGCTGAGGGTGGTATCGAATGCGCTAAGACTCGTTGGTACTTTAATCGTATAGCATTTACTTTCTTGCTTCCAACGGAAGTTGCACCCCAACGTGTATTTTAACAGGTCATATGTGTACCACCTAGACTACACCAGTTGGTCCAGACTCAACAATCACACTAGGGGCATAACCTCTAGCTCAGTTGCCCTTTACTACTACCGGCGTGGTTACAAGCCCCACCCTGGTTCAGCCCAAGCCCACACAAGGGCGGATCCTTTCCGTAGAAGCAAACCGTCGAGTTGAAAAGAATAATAAAAATAAAAATAGAAAGAATAAATGAATAACAAAATTTAAAAATAACAAGTGGACCCGCCGCGGCTCCGCACGCGGCGAGGGGAGCACAAAACGCGAGAGATGGGGAAAAGGGAGGAGATGGACGCAAAAAACAAAGAATGGCCAGTTTGAAAAAAAAAACAAAAAACAAAGGGTAGTGGAGCGAATTGTTGTATTATGTCTCGTCTGTTCTTTGCACACTCCGTTCTTTCTCTCTCTCTCTCTCTCTCTCTCTCTCTCTCTCTCTCTTTGCCTCTCATTCCCGCCTTCTGTGCTCCCTCTCTCTCCCTCATGGTGATGGGGGAGCATGTGTTCGCTGTTCCATCTGGCGTGTGTGCCTTCGTGGCGTTGTTTGTGGAGTTAGTTGCTCGAGGTTGCCGGGAATGAGAAGCATATCGCCATGTTCGCGAATTTGTTGCAACATGTTTTGAAAGGATTCGTGCTCGGAGACAGTGAGCAGTCGATTTTCAGAGTCAGCGATGTATGCGACCCTTGTCATTGGGGTATACGCTGAAGGCAGTGAAAACACAAACAAAACAGTAGGGAAAAAGAGAAGTCAGAACACACTACCAAAAAAAAAAAAAAAAAAAAAAAAACGCGAAAGTAAGTGTATGTGCATTCAATTCCCCTCCCCTATTGTAATCTCGTCGCCTCGCCATCCTGACTTTGTCGCCCCGCCATCCCGACTTTGTCCACGTTCCCCCCCTGCCGACTTCAATCCCAAGTTCCAGACTTTCTCCGTCCCTATGCGGACCT
>BFEA01000324.1:1348764-1361333 GCA_003427395.1 Chara braunii | reverse complement strand
TTCGCGACGTCGCCTATTCTCCTCTTCTCCTCTCCTCTGCCGCGCTGCTCCGACCGTCAACAGCTCCCTGCCTCCTTTGCTTTCCCTCCCTTTCTGGCTCCCTCCCTCTCTGTCTCCCTCTCTATCTCTCTCTCTCCGTGATGTCGTCGTCGTCAGCCACTACGTGCTATCGCGCTCGTCGCCGTCGCAAACAGTTGCGTCACCCAGTCGGTAAGCAGCCCTCTCTCTCTCTCTCTCTCTCTCTCTCTCTCTCTCTCTCTCTCTCTCTCTCTCTCGCGCGCGCGCGCGCGCGCGCGCGCGCGCTAGCGCTCTCTCTTTCTCGAGACACCGGTACGCAAAGCAGGAAACTTCCGAAGCGTTCGTAACAGCACAGCGCACTACAGAAGTTAAAAACAAAGATCGTCGATCGGGCTCGCGCTGGATGGGCCGATAGAAGTTTCGAGAATCGCTGATGCCGATCCCGAAAAATATATCGGGCTGTCCAGCGCAGGCCCGATCCGCGATATCGCCAACACTCACCAGTTCGGCCCGGCCCGAAAGACATACTCGCGTTCCGTTTCCCAAGAGTGGATAGCAGTCTGTCGAGGGAGCGTTACGCGAGGACTGCTATTGACTTAAAGGATGTTAAGGAAAAGGGAGATGGGCATATGGTAGTTAACAACGAGAGAAAAAGTATGGGAACCGTGTGCGTCGTCGCATGTTCGAAAATCTGAAACCACGCCATCGGCCTCCTTGGTCGGGGGTCCTTCTAATGCACTTCGTGCCAACAAGGGAGGGGGGGGGGGGGGGGGGGGGGGGGGGGGGGGGGCGCTTTATGTCGCAAATACAAATGCTCAAACCCACCATACTATTCGAGCTTAGGGTATTGAATTACGAGCCTAACAGAATGAGTGAAAGCTATAGGGCTAAGTGCACAAGCGCAAGAGAGCAAAAGTGAAAACATGCGCGCGCACACGCGTGTGTGTGTGTGTGTGTGTGTGTGTGTGTGAGAGAGAGAGAGAGAGAGAGAGTATGAAAGAAAGAGAGAGGTTCAATGACAAAAATAATAAATGGGTTATATTACCACCGCGATGTATTTTGAGATGGAATTTTTTTTTTTTTAATTCATTTTTTTTTTTCAAGATATTACAACTAAATTTACAAGCAGTTAAATTTTCGGATTTATTCACACGTTTTTCTTAGAGTAAAAAATCAATGAAGTTGGAGTACTTTTTTTGTTGGCCCACACATGGTTGAGTGGCAAAAATGAAAAATTTGTCGAATCGACAGAAATATTATTCGTGGTCTTAATGATGTTTTGAAAACTCTCTAATATTTTTCTGGAAAAAAAAAACGCAACGTAACAACGAATTGTCAAATTTTCAAATGTTTCCGTAAAGTTTTCTATGCAAAAATAAATCATCAAAATTGCCTCTTGCAAATTTATTCACGCGTTTTACTTAAAGTAAAAAATCAATGAAGTTGGAGAGAGAGTATGAAAGAAAGAGAGAGGTTCAATGACAAAAATAAAAAATGGGTTATATTACCGCGGCCAGGGTCACCAGCCCGTATGTACGGAGATCCCCGGGCAGACCTCCGTACGTACGGGCGTTCGGGGTCTCGTACGGGGTCCGAACTCGACGGCGTTCGGCCCCCACCAAAAATTATTTCGGGGCCTAAAAATAATTAGTTTTTTCTGAATTGGTTTTTGTGAGGTCTCTATGATGTGAGGTACATGCCTGGAAATTTTCAAGTCATTTAGCTAAGCTTAAAAAGAATTAAAAATCTGCAAAGAAGGTGGTCTCAAAACGTGCTCGCCCACGTATTTTTTCACTGTTTACTTTTTGTTTTCACTTTAGCTCGGGCTCTAAACAATTTTATTATTTTTGGAAATGTTTTTAGTGGGTTTTGTATTATGTGAAGTACACATCTGTAAATTTTCAGGGCATTTAGTTATGCCAAAAAAGAAAAAAAAATCGCCAAAGATGGTGGTGTTGAAAAGATGCTCACACACTCATTAATTTATTTCTCTTTTTATTTTTATTTATTTTTGTTATTAGTATTTATTTTTCGTATTTTATTTTTATTTTCTAATTTGGTAAGGATTTCGGATGTAAAGCTCAGACAAATCTTGTTTAGTTTATTTTTCTCCATAACATATCTTGTTTTCAGATTTTTTTGATGACTTGTTTCCATAACGGCCGAACGCATGACCGAACGCATCCCCAAGGGGTCCCATACGTTGGGGCGTTCAGGTTGTCGGGTGTTCGGCCCGTCCCGAACACCTGTTACCCTTACCGCTGCGATTTATTTTGAGGTGAAAATTTTTTTTTTTTTAATTCAATATTGTTTTAAAAAATATCACAACAAAATTTACAAACAGTTTAATTTTTGGATTTATTCACGCATTTTTATTACAGTAAAATTCAATGAAGTTGGAGTACTTTTTTTTTGTTGGCCCACATATGGTTGAGGGGCGAAAATAAAAAATTTGTTGAAACGAGAGAACTATTATTCGTGGTTTTAATGATGGTTTGAAATCTTTTTGATATTTTTCCTGAAAAAAACACGCAACGTAATCTACAAATTGTCAAATTTTCAGATGTTTTCGTAAAGTCTTCTATGCAAAAATAAATCAACAAAAATGCCTCTTGCAAATTGGACGACCGGACGGAGGGATGCCCGTTTTATGGACCACATTGAAGGGAGGAACGATCCTTCGATTTTGCCATTGCACTGGTTCTCGATGCGATAGGTGGAGATCGCCTGTAAAAACGCGATGGACCGGTCCTCCGACAAATTTTTTCCCCTACACACCCCTTTATGCATTGGTCGCCCACCACCCAAAAATGTGGCACCTTGACACAGATGCTCGAGCCCATTTTGCAACCCTAAAGGCACATGTTTTTTTTTTTTTTTTTTTTTTTTTTTTYTACACAGAGAGAGAGAGAAACCCGTCCCTAATCGTCTTTGTCTACACACACCTTTATTTATGTCTTCATATGGGTATTTACAACTGATTGAAGAGTGAGCTTATTTACATTCAAAATGAAGGAAAATGGTGGAGAGAGAGAGAGAGAGAGAGAGAGAAAGAACCTTCTTCGCCTGGTGCATCACCATCGACCTCATTCAACTATAAACCTACTGCCGCAGCGTCGCCTGACGGCACTTAAGGAGTCACCTACTTGGTCCACGTATATCAGGTAAAAATGTAAACAATTACCCTTGTAAAGGAAATTGTTCACACGACGTACTTATCTCTTTTATTTTTATTACTTGATCTTTACTGTATTTTTCGAGAGAACAAGGTATGCGTTGCGCACAAAAAGTTTATGGAATGCATGGAAGACAAAGAGGGAATGTTGAGAAGTGTGTGATTGAGCGAGAGCGTTGAAGTTACTTGTTGTGGATAGACGGGCGTGGCGTTGGTAGTGAAAACCACCATGGGGAGTCACTTAGCTTGCTGACCAGACTACAACCAGAAGTTAGCGGTAATTAGGCAGGAAGGGTAGAAACTACTGTGATGCATTGGAGGGAGTAGCGTTGCAGACACTTCTCGTCTAATGGAGTGGCAACAACGTGTTTGACCGTGGCTGATGCGATGTAAATTTTCTTGATTAGGCGGGGCCTGAAGCAAGTGAGATCAGTGCTTGCCAGACTAAAGTCGACAAAGTAGTAGAAGGAGGACAAATAAATGTTTGCCCAGAGTGTATTCATCAAACAAAATGTTTATCGAATTAAATGTAGATGTTAGAGATACTTCGGTTGTCCGTATGGCGTAATGGAGGGGAAGTCTCCAAGTTACTACACTTCATCTACTCCACTCTCGAGCACAGGTCATTGTTGACCAACGTGCTGATCAGCTTCAAGGAAGTAGCACTCAATCTCTCAGCTAAATGCAAGGATTAGCTTTGAATGCCCTTTAGACATAATCAACGTGCATGTGCACATGATTTTCCACCAAAAACACATGTTCTCGTGTTATTTGGAGATGCGCCTAGTCGTAACCAACAGGCACCTAGGACATTCCAGCTACTACAAGCAACATATAATTAGATAGTTTGCGATCATAGCCAGCTAGCAGAAAGGCACTGTCTTTCCCACCAAAGTTACAGGCAGTATTTCAAGATACTTCTAATGAAACAACTTCCTCTATCTTAATTGGTTGATGCATGGCAATTGCTTGCCTACGTAACTATTGTTTTCACCCCAGGAGAATGCCCCGTTGGAATAGGTGTATTTAAGGCAATCTTCAGTCTGGATATATAGGAGAGGTTTTATGGGTTCTGTTTGGGTAAAAGATGATAGTTGTATTGCTATCTTGACGTTTACTGCTTGGTGACGTGGGAGTCTTTCGCGGACGTGGTTGTCAATGGAGACATGACACCTAATTCATTCAACTATTAATCCTCAAATAAGGGATCAGAAGCAGGCAGGTCGGTGCAACCCGAGTGAAGAGAAGGGGAAGAGATAAAGAGAGAGGAAGATAGGAGAAAAAAAGGATTCTTCGCTGGTTAACCATCGTGGCGAGATGGGGGAGCGGGAGGGACCCTGGTGCTGAATTTGGTCTAAACTCTATAGCCATTCCACTATCTAATAAAGCAAATTTTATTTCTATCTGTGAATTTGTTAGAAACCTCGAAGATGTTACTATGCACAAAGATCGTTGATGAGCCTAAGGTAAACTAACCTCGATCTATCAGAACTGCAAAGGTGTTCCGAAGCATAAGTGAATAAATTGATAGAAGGATGATATAGGGGGAGGGAAAAAGTTTTGAGAAGATGAATGACACACATTTTAACCAGCTCTTGGGAAGCAGGGCTTTGGAATACTTGAATGAGTAAAGGTTTCAGGGTGACAACTTATTTATGGTTGATTTATGTTATTTATTTATTTATTTATTTATTTATAAGACGCCTGATTACTTATGGCTTTTGCCATTCAGGTGAAAGAGACACCAACAAGTTTGCCTAATTTCTATTTTGAACCTCGCATCCATGTAGCTAAGCCTTTGGAAGAAGAGTTTCAAGGGTTATTCCAAACGGGCTTTTAAGGTCAAGAACTCGATTATAACCTAGAGCTTTGCACTTATATTGTAGATTCAGAGATTAAATACAACAACAATCTGGAAGGGAGACGAAGGAGAGTGAAAAAAGACAATAGTCAGCCACCTGTTGCATTACATGCTACAACCAAGGTGGTTGGCGTAGGGGTTACCAAACAATTCGTACAATTTGATAAATTTAATTCATTAATTAATAAAGTGTTGATTAATTTATGCGCTTGAACTTTAGGCGGCTCTCACTTAATGTGTGACATTGACAATCTTAAGATAGTTGTTGCCAGGGGTTAGCAAATAGCAAGTATAATTCGATAAATCAAATTGATAAGTTAATATTTTATTAATTAATTTTAAGTGTTTGATCTTGAGGCAATTGTCGTTTAATGTGTGATAGAGGCAATCTTAGCTTTCATTCTTACTGTCATATGCAGTTGAAATTGCATTGTAGTGAATTGCTAACCTTTTAGAAATTCAAATTGAGGACTATGCTAGACCAGTCCAGACCGCACCATGCATAAACTTGGTCAAAACATTGTGAGGAATTCAATCAGAAACTGATTACACATTAAAGATAAAATTATTGATTATAATAAGGTTGTCTAAGAGTTGAAGAGGAACTATTGAAGATGGGGAAGTTTGATCTACTGCAGTTGTCGTACAAATAAGAAGTAAGGGGTATAACTTCAATTTTTGAGGCCCTCTTCAGGATCGGTATAAATAGCTTCCAAGAGGACATGTGAGTACCTGTGTAGTACGGCGAACATGTTCGCGCGAATGTGTTCGCGCGTTCGTGCGAACAGCTCGCGAACATGTTCAGACGATTTTTTTTTTGTAAAAAAATAAAAAATAAAAAATTGATTTTTGATTTTTAACTCATGGCGGACTATGAGTTTGAACATGATTCCAAGGCAAAAATTGCTTCCATTGTTATTTTACGTAACATATATTTTTGTCAGATGTGTCTGAGACCTTTTTTTTTTTTTATGTACACGTTCGGAGGGTTTTGGGCGGTTGTTCGCGTTCGCCTCCAAACGTGAACATGGTGCTACGTACGTGACTACGAAAATTTTTACTAAACTAAATCTAAAGTTCGTATTATGTCTAACCCTGTAAACATAAATTTTGTGTAACTCTTTAAATTAGCAAAAAATTCAGCAGCATTTTCCCTAGATACTACCCCCTCCTAATCAATGACGTTGCACAAAAATTATTACATCATGTTGAATATGCTTCATCTTATGTTTGGGGCAGCAATGCAGAACGACGAATGCATCGTCAAGAAGCTTTTGCAACATGGGATAAATTTGGTCAATCTACAATATTTCTAACATTGACTCCTAACACAGAAACACCTTTCATAATAGCCTCATATACATGACTTACAAAAATAAATAATTTGTTAAATAATTTACAAAAGCAACAATATATACCTATATCAGAAATAAAAAAAGCAGGATATAAAGATAATGTAGCTTCGACACGATTGTTTGATAGATTAATAACAATACTTTTTAAACACATCGTAGGATATGATAATACGACACAGCCACCAACCATAAAACCTGGGCTATTTGGATATATCGATGCTTACTACGGAATGGTTGAAACTCAAGGACGTGGTACATTACACTTACATTGTCTTCTTTGGTTAAACAATGCACGAACAACAACTGTAGAATATGAAAAATATATAAAAGACGAAAATGCATTAACTTAAATACTTAACTGTACAGACAATATAGTTAAAATAAATTTACCAATTGATGTAAATATTGTATCTTGTCCTCAATGTAATAATGTAGCAAGTTTTCAAACAATCGATATACCATTATTTACATTTAAAACACTTTTTCGAAAAAATCAAAAATACTATACTCCAACAGAACCAACAATAGCAAAATGTAAATATTGTAATCAAGAAATAAGTGGACAATACATAGCACGTTCAACATTGCTCCAAACATCGAAACATAAAACTCATACGATATATGAAGAAAAAAATTCAGCAAAAGTTTCTTATATCCACCCTATAAATGATCGAATTTTTATACACAAACTTTATCAATATCTATTGAATATGCCAAACAGTTTACAACAACTAAGCACTAATGAAAATGACCTAAAACATAATAAAATAGCATTAATTCTTCTAACTCAAACTCATCATTAGGCATACACTCCTTCATGTTTCAAAAAGTCGCGTACCACTGAAAACTCAAAAAGTTGTCGATATTTAAACCCTCGTACACTTACAGAAAAAACAGTAATGAAAAACAATGAAATACAAATATGTCGATCATTAGGACATGAATATATAAATGGTTTTAACGATATTATACTATCTACATTTAAAGCAAATCATGATATACAAATTTTAATAGGAGGAAAAAAAAATGTCGAAATTTTTTTTTACATAACTAGTTATACAGCAAAAGATCAACATCAAGTCGACAGCAATACGGCTCTCGCTCTTGCTGCATTCAATGCTCGAAAACAATGAGAAAACGAACAAGAAAAAAACGAACAACTTACAAACGAAACAAAAACAAGAAAACGGATTTCGTCACAAGTTTACACGTTAATAAACAAATAAGAAATTGCTGCACCAATTTGTGCATTATATATTTTACGACATAGTTGTGCACATAAAAGTCATTCATTTAAAAAACTACCTATTAAACAAATGTTAAATCAATTATTGAAAGAAACAGAAATAATTTGTACGATTGAAAAACAACAAAACACGTACATTGTAAATCGTCCACTAGATGATTATATTTAGAGACCAAAAAAATTATCAAATCTTTCTTTATACGAATTCTCAATGCTACATTTTCGTGCCATTCGAACAGCGACCACATCAAAAGAACGTTTGTTTTTAAAAGAACACCCAAAATATGAAAAAAAATGTATAGGACAACATAAATATCCATATATTTCAGTAATACCACATAATACTTGAAAATCGGATTTTGAAAAATGTGAATCCGAAGATGCAAAAAATAAACATGCTCAAACAACTTTACTTATTTTTAAGCCATTTAGAAAAATAGAAGATTTAATCAAATTCAATCAAACATCGTTTTCGTAATTCGAAATTTTAAAAACACAAATGTCCTCTTTTATATTACAAATATACAATAACATGCAACATTTTCATACTGCCAGAACAAAAGCTTCAGAAGCACGAATCGAGCGCTTATTACAAAAAACAAAAACTGAAAACGATGAACATACTGATAGCGACAATTCAAACGATAGCGATTGCGAATTATTAATAAATAACACAAAAAAATATGAAGAATATGATTTATTTGATAATATCAATAATATTTTTTTTTTTAACGATTCTGCAACAATATACACAACCAATGATTTAAACAATTCGTTAATATGTCCAGAAACAAAAACAATCATATCAGATGATGAATTAAATGAAGCATTAAAAGAAGCAAATATTACGCATTAAACTGCTATATTAACAACAAATAAATATAAAAATATAGTCAATTTTAATAAAAATCAAATAAATAATTTAAAAATACTTGAAATTAATTACACATTTATAAAAAATTGGCTTAAATCAAATTCTCAAACAAATATTAACGAAAATAGTTCTTTATATATTGAATATGAAAAAAAAAAAAAAAAAAAACAAGAGTAACACTTCTTGAAAATGCTCTTGAAGCAAAACAAATGAAATATCCCAAAAATCATGAAAAATATTCAGAAACAAAAAACATAAAAGAGTATTCATCAATCTCAGACATATCACAAAAATTTAAACTTACAAAACAACAACATATAGCATTTGCATTAGTCGCAAAATCATTATTACTAACTTGGCATTTACAAGCAACCGATTCATAAACAAAATAAAAAATCTCATTAGAAAAAATGAAAACAAAAATTCAAAAACAACAACTATTAATGTATCTCACTGGAGAAGGCGGAACTGAAAAATCACATGTCGTAAATGCAATAGAAATATTTTGTAAACATTGGAAAAAAAAAAAAACAATTGCAAAAACAGCTCTCACAGGAAAAACAACAGTATCAATTAAAGGACAAACCTTACATAGTTGGATCGGCGTTAACAATCTTGAAAAATCAAATGCAATCAATCAAGCAACCGTACCAGGATTCAACACAGACCTAGCATTATTACTTATAGATGAAGTCAGTATGCTAGGGAATGAAATGTTTGTACAAATAGTTCACACACTTAGAAAAGTGCGACAAATTAATTTGTCCTTTGGTGGTTTGAATATGCTTTGTTTAGGAGATCATTTCCAAATGTCACCTGTCAAAGGAATTCCATTATATAAAAAAACATCTTTTGAATTAGCAGCCAAACCATATGATGTTTTAGCTTATGACTTATGGTTATTATTTAAAACAGTAGTAATATTAAACAAAAACATTCGGTTTAAAACAGATTCCGAGTGGGGAAAATGATGCAATAATGTTAGAAAAGGATTGTGGACAAACGAATTTAATACACGACTTCTTTTAACTACTTCAAACAAATAATGGATTACAGAAAAACGGTCAAACGAACAAGAAAGCATACATAATGTTTTACAAGGCAAATATATAACTAATAATAAAATAATAAGAACAACTCAAACATTTGTCACTCCAGACAATGATACACGTACTGCACTCATTCGTACATACACACAACATGTAAATCAAAACCTTTCAAAAAACCATTACCCAATTCGAATCTTAACAAATTTTGAAAAAACTCTCCAATACAAAACCAGCGACGATATAAACTATAAAACGTCACTTCCAGATAAGAAACTAAATCGATATCCACCATATATTGATTTAATACCTGGCATGCCAATGATGTTCACACAAAATATCGATTTTAAAAGAGGCATAGCAAATGAAACTTTTGCATATTTACACTCAGTACAATTCAATGAGTCAACTAAATTTACTCATGTCAATGATATTGGATTAAATACAACAGTTATAGTACCAAATCAACAACTTGATATAGCATTTGTTAAACTTCCTCCAGAACAACTATTCGAAAAACTACATATACAAAATACAAATTTGCCTAATAATATTTATCCAGTTTTAATATCAAAATCTAAACAACAATCTCAAAATTTTCTACCCGGATATTTGAACAATCAACCTAAAACATGTACTTTACGTCCATCACAATTCTCATTCGTATGTGCAGTTGCCACAACATCTTATAAAGTACAAGGAGAAACACTAATGTCCCTGGTAATTGCTGTTTGGTTCTCAAAATCAACTAACAAAAATAAAAAACATAATGTACCATAACAAGGATATATTTTAGTTTCTAGGGTCGTTAACAAAAAAGCATTAGCAATATTAAAATCATTCACTAATAATTTATCATTGTTTTTTAAACCTGACATATCAATCATTGAAGAAGATAAAATACTACATGAACTTGCAAACAAATTACTAGAAAGACAAGGTATAATTCAAATGTTTGGTGAAACATTACAAAAACATCAAACATATACTTCAGATTTAACAACTAACAACGACTACAACAACATGTTTCCATTACAAGCCACAAGTAATATTGAAAACAACTCTAGAAAACAAAATAACAGAAACATAGATAATCAAAAAAATTCATACCATTACACAAAATTTAAAAATATTGTCAAAGGTGAAAAAAAAATTAATTTGCAACAACTATTTATTTCACACAACTGTATGGTTAGATAGCGATGATATAAACGAATACATGAATTTAATAATGCAAAACTATAAATTAGTGCACGATTTTTTCTACACATGTTGCATACAACCAAGTGATTTTACAAAAACACAACAGTACCTTGCAATTAGAATGAACAACAAACCTTTATCCACCTTCCATCATTTTTTTTCCCCATGTCATATCAATGGAAATTATTGGACATTGGGATACATTAATTTACTTCAACCATTCATAGCCTATTATGATAGGCAAAAAAAAACAAACAAACAATATTTTGAAAAAATACAAAGATGGCTTTTTACTCAAACAAATATAACCAATGCAAAATCACTTTATATTGACGGACTTGTTCAATATAATGAATTTGATTGTGGACTGTTTATATTACTGATGATACGACATTTGTTACTTCCAAATTCACAACAGCATATTAATAATTTCACTCAAAAAAATATGATATATTATAGATCTTTTATACATAACGAACTACAAACAAACCAACTACAAGAAATATATCCCCACCCACATAAACAATATACAACACAAAAATATATTTGTAAATTATTTATTAAAATAACAAATACAATAGAACAACAAACCAATACATTTCGAATAACATAAAATATTTTAATAATATTTAGTTTACAATAGATATCAATTAAAAAAAATAACCAACATAACAAAAAAAACTACAAATATATGAACTGCCTTTGAAAAGTTCTCGCGTTTGTCCATTCGACTACGTACAAATTCTTGCTACAAAATTTTACTTCGGTAAGCTTTCTATCATGGAGTACGAAAAAAGACATACAGAAAGTCAAGAGAACCAACAAAAGAATACTAATACATCGTAAGTATTTATCAGTATTTCTATCACAAACATGTTTTATAATTAAAAAAAACAAAAAACAAAACAGAGTCACCAACTCATACATACAGACAACTTTAAGCCAACCTCTGTACGTAAGGGTGTTAAAGGTCCTATTCAAAGTCCAAACTTAAAACTTTTTAAATAAGTTGTCGATTATGTGGAATACACATCCAAACGTCGATTACCCAAAAAAAAATAGAAAAACAACAAAACCCAAAAACAATTTACCAATAAAAAAACATATTTATAATTTTATACATTAATAACAAATACAAATAACATGTTTATAATTCCATACTTATATTTATTGAATGTATTCTTTGTTTTACATGTCTGATATTGAAACACCGAAGAGGAAATGCGATCAAATCGACAAAGACGTACAACAAGTTCGAGATATTTCAGAAACAACCCTCACTACAGTTGAAAGCTGCAAAGACTGGATGACTGACATACGAGCGACAAGATCAAAGACCGAGCTATCTATTGGACAAGAACGTATTGTCGTATACACAAAAAAACGAATAACAATACAAGGAGATAATATTTTAGATGTTTATTTAGCAGACAAAGATTTATTCAACACATCAACACTCGACAACATAATAGATATATTAGCAAAAAATATTGACAATGCTAGAAAAATGATATTCAAATACCTCAGAAAAGCAACAATTCGGCACGTCAAAGAAAATCATCAACCGTCACCGATTAAAACTTCTTTATATTTAAAAAGAACAAAAGGTCACAATTACAATGACCTTTTTAACAAAGAAATGCCAACATTTAATACAAAATACAATAATCTAACACCGCCATTAGTAATAGCAAATAACTCATTACATTCCGTATATCAAGCACCTGCACAAGAAACTCCACAATCACCATCAATACCACCACCACCACTAAAAAAAAAAAAAAAAAAAAA
>BFEA01000324.1:1278495-1290505 GCA_003427395.1 Chara braunii | reverse complement strand
GAGAGAGAGAGAGAGAGAGAGAGAGAGAGAGAGAGAGAGAGAGAGAGAGAGAGAGAGAGAGTTTGGACGTCATATGCAGTATCGTCGAGGGGGTGGTCACGGCGAAGTTTTCAGATTTCTCTAAGTATTTGTCTTTCATGCACCTAGATCGGCCACGAGTGGCTTGTCCGAGATAGTTTCTTTGTGCGGGAGGATTTCTCTGTGTGGGAACGCTTTCCTATTTTGACAGGAGAGGGGGACTGATCGATTCCTCAGAGAAAGACGAACCAGAGCATTTGCAGAGTCAGAAAGAGGCAAGAAAGGTTTCACTATTTGGCCGGCCGTTGCGTGCAGCAGATGCCCCACGGGCCACCTGAGACTAAGAAATCGGCGGATACGCCAAAGGGAGGGGTTTTAAGCTGATGATTGATTCATTGGGTGGCGAAAGAGAGGGGTTGTAACCTGGTTGATTGATTGATTAATTGTGCCTACCCATCTTGCCTTTTTTGCCGCGGTTTCTTCCTGGCTGAGTTGGCCAAAGGACGGCGTGGCTGTCCAACGGCAACGCGCCACCTCTGCTGCCTCTTTTCCATGCGTACGAGTTTCACGCGGGACATCGGAACAATTTTGATCGATAGTGGGTCTCCCTATCGTCTTCCCCGAGTAGAACGCACCCTACTTCTGAAGGTATACAAGCTATCTTTCCGGCCCGATGCCGTCACGGTCGGGGGGGGTGGTGTTGTGTTCGGGGCATTCCCTTGAATGGAACAATTTTGATCGATAGTGTAGTTGGTCTCCAGACCGCCTTCCCCCGAGTACAACGCACCCCGCTTCTGAAGGTATACAAGCTCTCTTTCCGGCCCGATAGAGTGACGATCGGGGTGTGTTGTGTTCGGGGTCGGCGGTAGTATTGGATTTCCCTTCCGGCCTTTCATAGCTGTGGTGGGTTTCCCTTTCGGCCGTCCCACGAAGACAACACACCTCGCGAGGTGTGTTGTCTTCGTGGGACGCGGCCGTTGAGGTGCCTTTCCGCCTCCGAAGCAGCTGTTGCTGGTAGGCCTCTTCCTGCATGTTTTGTGTGACTTGGCTGGATGTCCTTTTTTTATTTGTGCGTCTCATCCTTGCGCAGGCAGGCCAGGCCAGGCCAGGCCACTTTGAAAAGGTGCAGGCAGGCCAGGCCAGGCCACTTTGAAAAGGCGCAGGCAGGCCAGGCCAGGCCAGGCCACTTTGAAAGGCGCAGGCAGGCCAGGCCAGGCCACTTTGAAAAGGCGCAGGGAGGCCAGGCCAGGCCACTTTGAAAAGGCGCAGGGAGGCCAGGCCAGGCCACTTTGAAAAGGCGCAGGCAGGCCGGGCCAGGCCACTTTGAGAAGGCGCAGTCACAGTCGACTTTGAAAGGCGCAGGCAGGCGAGGCCGCTTTGAAAAGGTGCAGTCGCAGTCTCGCGAGCCTTGGATGGCAGCGTCGTCGACTTAGGCTCGTGTGAACTGGTGGTTTAAATTGAGATCTGAGGGTCGTTTCTCATGTTAATGACTTGGCAGTGGTTGATTGAAAGTGCCCCACTCAGACCTGACTCGTAGATGGATGGGCAACATATATATAGCTATCATTAGAGCCGGTAGCCGAGAACAGGGTGGATGTGGTTCTGTGTCCTTCGTGTTGTCTGTTGTCCATTAGTTGGATTTCTACTTCTCCCTCTGTGTATCCATTCGTGTGGATCGGCGCCGCTTTCTGCCAGGAGGAGCTGTAGCATTGTGATGCTGCTGCTGCGTACTCTGACTATGTATCACCCCCCCCGGTGGCCGTGACCGTGACCGGAGTCCTGACTGCGGTTGGCCAGGCTCCAGCTGCAACCCTGGGGGAGTTTTGGGGGGCCCAAAAAAAAAAGGAGGGGTTGTAGGGGTAACTTGTAAAACCCTACAGCCCCCTTTTTTTCCTTTTTGGATTTCAACTTCTTTTTTGATGAAAATAAATAAAAAATAAAAAGGAGTAAAAAACACATTTTAATTCATAGAAAATAAATAACTAAATGGGACCAATCTCTTTTTCTCATCTTTATATTATTGTTCATGGGATAGAGATGTTGCCTGTTTTTTTTTGGGGGGGGGGGGTCGACAGATGAGTAAAGAAAAAAGAAAATTTGGTTTCTCGATTTTTTGAAAAACAGAACACTGATTCTACCGTGATAGTCTCTATGATCAACGATGCGAAAAACATGCTGCGCACTTGACGTGCGTAACGTATCGAAGTCATTGGTTTATCATAGAGACGACTTCGGGCAAAAGAAATTCCCATGGTGTGACGGGCGGTGTGTACAAGGAGTACATATGCACCGCGGCATGCTGATCCGCAATTACTAGCGATTCCAACTTCATTGTTCATGGGATAGTGATGTTGCCTGTTTTTTTTTTTTTTTTTTTTTTTTTTTGCTTGACAGATGAGCAAAGAAAAAAGAAAAACTGAAAAAAAAGCCCGTGTGAGCGGGTCTGCTCCATTTGGGGTGGGCGGCAGGGGTGGGCAGGGGGTGGTGGTGGGTACTGCAACTGCAGCAGAAGTTACAGTACCTGAAAAGTTGGGCCGGCGGGATTTTTATGCCTGCCTCGACACCCACTTTCCCCCCCTCACACCGACGAATCTGAAAAGTTGGGGCGGCGGGATTTTTTTTGGACCCCCCCAAAACCCTGTAAACTGAACCCCCCCCGATCCCCGACAAGTCTTTTTGTATTTTTTGGCATGGGGGGGCACAGCCGGAACCGTGACCTCAACCCGCGGAAGCCCGCCCACCCCCCCTCCTGGCCGCTACGGCTGCCCGCCTGTCGTTCGTGAGCGGCTTATGACCGGGGGGTCCAGGTCACGAATGGCGACCGTGGTCACGGCCTGCGCGGTCGCCGGTCAAGGGGACTTGTAGCTCTCCGATGGGATGGGCGGGGTAGGCGGTTGATCAGCAGCAGCAGGCAGATGGATAGACAGTCGACAGGCTGCCGTAGAGGTTGTTGGATAGTAAATTGAAATAATAAATGGAACTTATGTCGATGGGGCTACTTACAGACAGACACTGGAGAGAACCTGTGTGTGATTTGGCCACTGGCAGCGGTGCTCCGGATGTAGCATGAGGGTAAGCCTGTCTGTAATGTCAAGACTGGAGCTACCTTCTTCCCCTGAATACAACATCCGGTCATTCTAGCTGTATTTGGGGTATCTTTCAGTCTATATACAGCTAGAATGTACGTTGTATTCGGCGGAAGAAGGTTGTGCCTGCTGACGAACCCCTATCGACTTTGGCCACCTTTTTGTTTCCCAGGTTCTTCTGCATAATTCAGCAATTTAAGGAAAGAACAGGATAGGCCACTAAGCCAAGTTGGGCAGCCTGTGTTGCAACCCATGTGGCTGAACAGTACACCCGTATGTCAAGACTGAGTGGTTCCCCCATATCTGAAGACCGTCGGCCTTTGTTTTGTGAAAAACAAAAACGAAAAGAAAATAGCGTGTTAATTAGAAACTTAGGGCCTCGCCACACAGGCTGTCGAAAACCCGGTTTTCAACAATTTTGCGTCGCCACGCAGACTTTCAAAGATTTTGCGGCTCAAAAAACTTTTGACAGGTGTCAGAATGGTACTTTCGACAGCCGCCCTCCAGCAACCGTTTTCTCCCGCGTGCAGGTGACGGAAATTTGACAGTGCCTCACCGACCTTTCGAAAATTGCGTTCGAATTTGCGTTGTCAGGGACTGTTCCGTGGCGCCTGTCCGCCTGGCCATGACCAAAAACCTTGCCCCTCGGCAGCCTGTGTGGCGAAGGGGGGGTGAACTGCTGACCACCGACTTTCAAAATTTTTCTGACACCGAAACCCTTTTGAGTTCCGACAGCCTGTGTGGCGAGCCTCTTAGTGTGCCCTGTTGCTTGACAAAAAGCAAGGAAATGACTGACCAGTCTGGGGGACCTTGACGACCGAAGACTTCAGATCATTCATAGATTGTTTGCCCCACAGGACAGGCTTGTCTGCGGCTTTCCACAGACTCTCGCGGACTATTGCTTGTCTTTTAATGCATGTTGTTTGTCTTTCTGTTTGTTTGTTCTTGTGACCGTTTTTGTCTTGTCTTGTCTTGTTCGTTTGTTTGATTGTTTGCTTGCTTGTTTGCTTGTCTGTTTTTGTTTTTGTTTGTGTGTGGGGGGGAGGGGCCTAGCTGTACCACTTGCCATCTGCTACAGTCGGTGGCAGATTAGTGGCGAGTGAAACAATGGCACACTGTGGTGAGTCGGAGGCCTGGTTGCACTTGCCACGGTGTTACCTCCTCGTACGAAAAACTTGAATTGTTTTTGTCTTCAAGATCTATAGCCTCGAAGGCTCGAAGGCAAGACCTCACCACGGACTGGTTTTGTGGAGGGGTCACCTTGGTCTTTCCGCCACAGAATGGAAGTTACAGCAGGAGCCATCGACACACGGCGTAGTGGATGAAAAGAATACCTCGCCAAAAGTTCTGACACTTTTTCCTCGCCCCACTTCTGGAGAGTAAGTTCAATCGTGCACCCACATGCCAAACTTGGCGGATGGCGAGTCGTGAAACGGCGCTGTTCGTGGAAAGACATGTTGCAGTGTCCTCATTTTGTGTGTGTGCGTGAACACACACAGAGGGCTAAAAGATGCGTGCTTTGACATGAACAGCTTTTTGTTCAGTTCTTTTTTGTTCACATAGACAGACACACACACACACACACACANNCACACACACACACACACACAGAGAGAGAGAGAGAGAGAGAGAGAGAGAGAGAGAGAGAGAGAGAGAGAGAGAGAGAGAGAGAGAGAGAGAGAGGTTGTGCGCACACTGCATTTGATATAGTCATGTTGGGGTTAAGTATTGGGGAAGCGTTTTCGCTGATTGTAATCAAAGACCCTTGTATGTGAGTTGCCAGCCAGCCTTGTGGGGCTTCTTCAGTGGTGTGTCTACCGGTTTGGCGTTGGGGGTCATCTACCCTGTAACAGAAAGGGAAAATTTTCCTCATAAAGGTACCTCAGAGTGCGACCACCCGCTAAATGGACTTCCCTTAGTTCCCTACTGTGCAGACTTAGGGGGCAGCTGGAGCAGGCTAGCTTTGGGGGACGTGTCTGAGTCAGCTCAGGCAAGCAGAAAACATGCCTGGGCTGTGCCAGGAGTGCCAAGCGCAGGAGCTTTCTTTTCCTTGCTCTTGTAAGTTTTGGAGGGGAGGCGCAAGGGGGAGATGGGTCCATGCACGCATGCACACATGTACATCTATGTCGACGTGCACGTCTGTCCGCGCATGCATATTTGTACATTTATGTGTCTCCGGTCGTGGATGTACGTGCTGCATGCGCCCTCGTGCATGGGTGTCTGCGGCATGTGCGGCAATGTGTGACCGTGCCAGACTGTTTGATTGGACTTTCACTGACTCACTGACTCACTGACTCATCATGAGGTTGAACCATGATGGTCTGCCCAGGATGCATTTGACTAATGGGTACCTAGCAGACGCTCGCTCCGAACCGCCATTCCGAACCGCTGGCAAGAATGGCGGTAAGGCTGCGAAACTTGTCTCTCACACCAATGCAACCCACTCTGCACGTCCTTCGGAACATCCGTTTAAAGCTGGAAGGATACAAAGAACACTAACGTTAAAAAAAAGAAAAAACCACTCTGCACACGCTTAGCCATCAATATCCAATGGCATGACCGGCAGTATGGTCCCGACTCTAGCTTCAACAGTCAGCCTGAGCGGAGAGCTTAGCAAGGTCGTGTTGTGTGTTGTCTTGTTTGCTATACACAACTAACCAAAAAAGTTCGACTGTGCCAGAGAGACTGTTTCATCGGACTTTCACCGACCCATCATGTGTGTGTGTGTGTGTGTGTGTGTGTGTGTGTGTGTGTGTGTGTGTGAAACACATGTTGTGGATGCTTCGGTACATAAACAGTATGTACTCCAAATCGTCGTCACAACACAGGACATTTCTCCAATAGGGTCCTCCATTCATCATTCGCAACTCTTCCCTAGTGTTCTCACAATAAACAGTATGTACTCCAAACGACTTGGCTCCATATTCTCGCTATCGCAGGCTGCTCATCTGGCATTACGCCCACTCCCTGATCAGGGCGTCGAATTCCACTAGGGACCATCCTCCACCATCCTTTAGCCGAGCATCACTCCTCCCACCCCGCAGGCCCCCCGCTTTTTTTTTTTAAATCGACCATCCGGGTGAATCTTCTTCGGATTTCTTCCCCATTCAATTGATATGCCCGATCTCATACTCTCTTTAGGGCGCATTCATCGCCAAAACATACTCAACTTCCCCGAAGTTTCCCCTCCCTCCCTCCCTTCACCCTCCGCAGTGCGCTAGATCCACCCATCTTTGCCGACTAGGTAAGATCCCGCTACCCTGATTGCGGAACCGATATAGTCTGATTGCCAACTCCCAAGCTCCGTGAGACCGTAGATCGAAGAACAACCGGAAGTGTTACAGACTTCGCCAGGGCTCGATCCCTGGTCTATCTTTTTTCTGTTTCAGCTGCATCCCGTTTTCGGCCTGGCGCCCTTTTTCCAAACTCCTCCTTTGGTACTGTAGGATTTCGGACAACTGGCGCCATGCTGCAATTCGGGCGCCACTTTCAAATACTGCATTTTTCAGTTCTGCCCTCGGGACCTTTGCAGAAATGCCCCTGGTACCGTACGTGTCRCCGGTACTTATACCGGCTCCCCGTACGGTACGGGACCAGTCTCGTACCAGTTCTCCGCTGCTGTACTCGTACTCAGTGTGACTTGCTGTTTCGGCATTCGGAATCCAAGACTTCGACTTTGTGCCTCRCCACTGTGTCTGCGTCCGATCCTCAGTCCGAGTCCGTCGTGTCGAGTGAGTGAGTGTGTGTGTGTGCTCTCACTCTCTCCCTCTCTCTCCTCTCCCTCGGCTCACCCTCAGCCTCACGCTCGTTACAGGAAGCCTCTCTCCAGTCCATTACATGCCCTGCAACCTGTCCACCCTTAACATTGCCCGGCTCCACCCACAACAGCAGATAACCCCATGCCGCAAAGTAAGTGCCACCCCCCATAGAAATCCTTAGCCCGACGGCTCGAGGAAGACAGAAAAACAACTGGAGGGGGAGAAAAATCAACTTGCTGATCATGGAAAAAGGATACGATACCCACGACAATACCAATCATGACAACACAATAGCATACCATGACGGTGAATGACATGGTAGGCTGGCTGAGGTCAGTGCGAAAGGCACTACCCCTCCCAATCCTATCCGAAATAGCATGTAATAGCAGTAGTCATAGTAGTAGTAGTAGTAGTAGTAGTAGTAGTAGTAGTGGTAGTAGTAGTAGTTCTAGTGGTAGTACTAGAAGTAGTAGTAGGTTCTCACCAAATTGGTTAACTCACCCCTGTTACCTCACTCGGGGTAGGTGAGAGCATATTGCAAACCCACCGGCTCGGGTGGTGGCATGCATCCTGAAACATGCTTTTCGCTAGTTATGCCACGGACTAGCTCGTCGGAGGTAATCCATCAAGGATAGCACGAAGCAAGTACGCAAGGATAGCCAAAACTTTGAGAACCAATATAGGTAGTTATTACGTATAGGTCTAGGTGGAGGAGGGTGATCGGGGATGCCATGACAAAAAAACTTTCACCTCTGGTTGTGCTTCCGCCTGTGGGTGGACAATCCCCTCGTCCTCCAGATGCATATGCAACATCTCCTCGAAGCTGCTGAAGGTGGATTCCATATTGATGATTAGAAGATCCTCCTCGATTCCATATTGATGATTAGAAGATCCTCCTCGAACCGAGGGCTATCTTTAAGAGTGGTGTGTAGCTGATCCACACTCCGAGTGAAATCAAGGAGCAAGAAACTGCAGTGGTGGCAGAGACAGTGATTGAGATCCTGGGTAGGGTGGCCAGAGGGACAGACGACAGCTCAAGTGCAAGAGTAGCAGCGGCGAAGAGAGGAGTAGGGACGTTCATAGACATAGCGGCTGTGGGACCATCCGATAATACCCTGGTACACGAGTGCAACGCGCGTCGTAACGACGCAGATCTTCGATCTTCGTGATTAGCCGCGCTTGCCTCGCCGGATGAGGGGGATTAGTCCACTGCTAATCATTCATTAAATACATAATTACTACGCTGGATGCCTTGTCGTTTCAAGATTCCCATTTTTTTTGGCAGCCCTGGGCCCATGCTCACTCTTTGTCCCAGTAGAGCGTCAGGCTAGTCTATGACTCCTCCCAATTGGGACTATATTGTAGGTTAGATTCAGGGACCCATATTCCCTTATGCTGGTGACAGGCCCTGCGGCCCACCCGTCATCAAAAGGCCATGGGTTCAAGCCTTAAGGGTTTAATAAATACGGGAGCAAGGTCACCGGCGCAATTAGACACAACGTTTGCTAGTATGTCATCGGGAGGTCACGACATATGATAGTATGGCACCGAGAGGTCATTGGTTCAAAGCCCCTTGCCCTTTATTCGTCTTTCACGACCATCCCCAATCTGATGCGATGGTTTGGGGTGAACAGGAAGCTCTTGGGTCAAGATCCCTGTATCAGGCTAATAGCCCTCAAAAAAAATATTATTCTCTTCTGGTATATATTGTCATGCCTTTGGGACTATTCCCCTGTGTGTGTGTGTGTGTGTGTGTGTGTGTGTGTGTGTGTGTGTGTGTGTGTTTCCACCGCCCCTTTTCCACCTAGATGAGTAGGTCTGAAAGTGAAACAGCTTTACCTCACATATCTATCAACTGAAGGAGTGGACTTTGGAAGGCAAACGAAGACAGTACATCAGTCAATATGATAACTGAGCTACATAAGCGGACTGATGTATATAACCGTGGACGACCATGGTAGCTGGAGCTCTGGGGTTGCTACGGGGTGGTTGTGCGTTCAATTCTGTCAGGCTTCGATGAATCCATCTCCCCTGCACACATTCAGCGGGTTCAGCCTCCTGATGAGTCGGGACAACTTCGACGAAACAATCCATCGTCAGTTTCATTTTCTTCAGTCCTTGAAAATTTTCAGGACTTCTGCTTCTTCTTCTTCTTCTTCTTCTTTTTTTTTTTTTTTTTTTTTTTTTTTTTTTTTTTTTTTTTTTTTTTNCGCCCCATCATCATCATCATCATCATCATCATCACCATCATCACCAATCTACCCGTGCCCTACCTACCACGCTACCACCCAATCAATAGTAGATAGGATCGCTCTGCCCTCGATTTACATCAAAATTCATTTTATTCATTTCTAGAATCCATTTTATATTCTTTTTTTTGTACATTAAAAAATACTCAAACGTATATTCTTCTTTCGAAATTTTCAAAATACATAGGATTAAGCATTCTCTCTCGACATTTCATCTTCGAAATTCGAAAATCAGTAGAATCAATTTTTTTTTCGATTTTTTTCAAAAATTTCAGAATTAATTAAATTCTTTTCAACATTTCTTTTTCAACATTTCCCACTATTTTAATTCACAATTTCTTTTCGCAATTTTTGTTGAAATTCGAAACTCTTTTTACAATTCGGAACTACCTTTCTTTTAAAAATGTTATTCTAAACCCCTCAATTAATTTCGATTAAATTCAATTAATTCACGACTGAATTAATCTCTTTATTCGAAATTAATTATCCTTTTTTTGAAATGTCGACATTTTCCTTTAAAAAATTCTTGCCAAATATTTTAAAAATTTCCTCTTCCTAATTCTTTTCAGAATTATTATTATTATTATTATTATTATTATTATTATTATTTTATTTTTATTATTATTATTATTACTATTATTATTATTATTATTATTATTCCCCGTAATTCGAAAATATTTTCTTTTAAAATTTCACGTTTTCTTGTAAATAAATTTAAATCTAAATCAGAATTTATTTTTTCAAAATTAATTATCTCTTTCTGTTCAGCATTTATTTTATTTTATTTTTATTTATTTATTTATTTATTTATTATTTTTTATTAAAAAAAAAAAACTCGGCGATTATCTTTATTTTTGAATTTATTGATAAATAAATAAGGGATTCCCCCCCCCCCCTCCACATGCCACCACGTCGAACCAAGAACTCCAAACGTGCCGCCGCCACCGCTGCTGCGGCATCCTCCACACCCGTTCAGGCCACGTCCTCCACTCCCTCTTCCCCTGACATGGCCGCATCCTCCATCAACATGTCTGATATCCGCACCGACTCAGTTGATAGCATCGCCCGCAACCTCGCAGGCGAACAACCACCAGCAAACACCGTCACCCTCGACCTCTTCGCCATCCTCCACTCACTCAACACCCTCCGAACCTCCGTCACCGCCTCTCTCGACGACATAAAGGCCAACATATCGTCCATATGCGACGCGTCACCACGATCGAAGGGACCATCCCCTCCATCACGGTCGTCACCACCGCGCAAACCACTCCCTCCTCTACAGCGCAAACCACTCTAACCTCCACAGTGCAAAACACTCCCTCCTCCACAGCCGCCTCCAGCAACATCCCCCCGCCGACCTCCTCCACTTCTACCACCCCTACCACCACATCCATCAACCCTTCAACCTCCACCATCGTCCCGTTCCCTCCACCTCCCCCCTCATCCGGCGCATCCAGCACACCGCCTCATTCCTCGCCCGTCCATGTCACCCATCTCCCCCCCCCGCACTCCCAAACCCTCTCCCAACCCATCATGACCACCTCCACCATCCCCACCATCCGTCCCACCTATTCCCAAGCCACCTCGGGGGTTTACCTCGCAATGCCACAACTCCCCCCCAACCACCTCCTTGAGGACAACAACCAAATCGACCACACCTGCTACGACACCACCCCCGATAACCTCTACTTCAACACCCTCTCGCAGATCGTTCACCGCGATGGGGAAATCCCCCGTTCCTTCCGATCCGGCGAAATCATGTCCTTCTCCGGCCTCCCCCACGAGGACGTTTTCCTCTTCCTAACCCAGCTCCAGAACTCTTTTCACCTCCACCACATGCCCTTTGCCCACTGGCTCCCCATTGCCACCTCCCGCCTCCTCGGCAATGCCGCCAAATGGTGGATGGCTGAAGTCAGCAACCGCCGAGCCTCTGGAGGACCACGTCACTCCTTCCTCCAATGGGCCAAACTTCTCGCTGCCACCTTCCGCCCCCAGAAAACCATTGACGACTACCTCGAACAATTCTGCCACCTCCACCAAACCGGTCCCATAGATCGCTTCGTCCAATACATCCGCTCCCTCCGCCATCACCTCCCCACCACCGTCATTCCCGACTTTGCGTTCATCTCCCGCATCAAGCGAGTATGCCACAAAGATCTTGCCACCGCCCTCGCCCACGAACCCGACATGCCCCTTGCTGACCTCCTCTCTCGCATGCTTCACCACGATYGACTCCTCCACCCCCATCACCAGTCCGCGCCCGCTCCCTCCCGCCCCCTCTTTTTCCATAACGACACCACTCAACCCACCTCCGATGACACTGCCTCTCTCGACCCCTCCCAGTTCACCATCGAGGACCTCCAGACCGCCCACCTTATACGGATGGAAYGCCAGGATCGTGCCTCTCGACCGCCTTCTTCCTCTCCACCCCGCCGCCTCCAGAAACTTACACCCGCAGAACGCATATACCTCCAGGAACACAACGGGCGTTTTCGTTGCCGCCAGTTAGGTCATCAACAGACCAACTGCCCCAACGCTAGCCACTTTACTCGACAGGCCCCTCGCTCCACGGGACCCGGCCCTTCTACTCCCACTCCTCCCTCCACCTGAACACTGTCCACCCAGTCTTCCATGTCGAGTACCTAAAAGAATACCATGAATCCCTGCTCCAGTTCGCCGACCGCCCATATCCTAGACCTCCACCAATCATGCTACCCACAGGCCCTGAATTCGTTGTCGAAACCATCATCGGCCGACGAACCACTCAGGTATCTGATCATCCGGAACCAATCACTGAATACAAAGTCAAATGGACCGGATACCCCGATGAAGAATCTACATGGGAACCTCTCTCTAATCTTAAGAACGCCATGAAACTTGTCCGCGCCTATGATCGTGC
>BFEA01000324.1:1244089-1265152 GCA_003427395.1 Chara braunii | reverse complement strand
AAAAAAAAAAAAAAAAAAAAAAAAAAACACAGAACTTGCAGGATCATTGGCTCCTTTCTCTCAGTGGGTAGCTGCACCTGCTGGAAACCGGGCTGGCGGGCTAGAACTTACTTTGTGCTCCCTATGCTGAACTTTGCGAGGGCCATGCCATATGGACTTTTTTTCCCATTTCCCCCCTGAAGCTTTCCCTCTTGACCCTCAGTAGTTATTAGACATTTGACTCTGAGGCCATCCACCCTTTTCCTGCCCCCCTTCCTCCCCATTTTCTGCTTTTTCACTGTCACTGGTAGGGGGTGGAGCTCCATCCTACTATTGTTAAAGCAGGTAAGGGAGGGGGGCTTGAGGGGGGTTGAGGGGGATTGAGGAGGAGTACTGCTTGGCCCAACAGTGGAGGGAGGGGGGGCAAGAGATGAAGATGGCAAGGAAAGAGCCGTCTAGGGAGGTTCACGGGGGAACCGTAATCAAAAGAAGGTACGATAGCTGAGGGAGAAACATAGGAGTGAGAAATATGTTGCAGTTTCCGAGAGCATTTGTCTTCTATACAGTTGTTCCACACCAATGGATCCCCTGCCAACTTGACTATCAGTATGTCTGGCCCTAAGCGTTGCTCTGCGACTTTCTCTTTTGTCACGGGCAGCTTTTTTTGCGGTCGCATTTGGAGAGCCAGATTCATCTTTTTTTTCTTTTTTTTTTTGAAGAAGAAGAACAGCCCCTGCGTGAGCCCACTATCCCGGCGGTGGTGAGAGAACCGTCAGGATTGAGGGCTTATCTATCGGGCTGCTCCATCTATTGGTGGGGAGCGGCACCTGCTGGAAACTGGGTCCAGCGTCCCTTTATACATCTTGGAATACAGAGTTTGCTGTCACTTTTCGTGGGCGACGACCAACTTTCGCTATATAACTCAAGATTCATCATTTCCGCTGCCCATCTCATATTTCCATCTCTGTGCTGATCCCAGGCTACTTCACTATGATGCGATCCCACGAAAAGCCCAAGTATGATGTTTGCTTTCGAGCACGTCGCCCTCCATGCTACCATTGGAATATCCAACTGGGTAGCAGGCTAGCAGCAATGCCAGCAAACAGTTGGTGCTCAGATACAGTCCACGAATGAGGGATGTCCCGCGTACCAAACAACAAAAGGCGGATGGCCACAGGACAGGTTGATCCGCAATCCTTTTTTTTTTTAGGGGGGGTAACTTCAGTACAGCCAAGAAAACGAGTTATAAATTATAATTGCAGTACGGGGAAAGATACAGTTTGCAATTGCACTTCGCGCACCGTACCTGGCCAGAAAGCTGGGTTGTATGCATATCCCGATCTGCAATTCAAAACTGTATCTTGGCCCATAGCGCAATTATAACTCATTTTTGTGACTCCCGCGTAGAGGCCAAGGACCAGACCCACGGTGGTGATCGCTGGCAGTGGCAGCCGATGGTTGTCCTGGCAGGGTAGGCTACCGGATCGGGTAGCCATTCTCCATGCTGCATCCCACCCTTGCCAAATCCGAGACACATACGGTGGTACTGGAGACAGTATTCCAGGGGCGTGGTCCCACTAGCAAAGAGGATCGGATCGAATGCCCGAACTCTGGACGTGTTTGTCGAGAGGTGCAGGAAATCGAGATTGAACTGCTTTTCTGCATCTCTGCATAACACACATCCACATTCAGGCATTCGATCCGATCCTCTTTGCTAATGGGACCTCGGCCCAGGGGTGCATGCTCTAGGTCCAATGACGCCAATCAGGAAGTCGTCCACATGGCGAACATAATCCTTTTCTTTTTTTTTTTTCTTTTTTTCCAAAACAACCCGATCGTCTGCTAGGGGTGCTGATAGGAGCAGACACGACTAGCAGCGTCAGGGAGGCTCCATCTAGTGGTGGGGAGCAGCACCTGCTGGAAATCGGGTCCAGCGTCCCTGTATGATACAATGGGTGAAGCAAAGGAAGTGTAAGCATGGCTTGTTATTATTCATGATGGACGGGGGTGTGAATGACCCAGCGCTTTATCAGCTTTTCTTACGAGACCCTTCGTAAATAAGGGGTAATTACACGGGAGTCACAAAAACGAGTTATAATTGCACTATGGGGCAAGGTACAGTTTGCAATTGCACTTGGGGCACCGTACCTGGACAGAAAGCTGGGTTGTATACATTGCCCGAACTGCAATTGCAAACTGTATCTTGGCCCATAGTGCAATTATAACTCGTTTCTGGGACTCCCGCGTAGTTTCCCCTACAATATATATATATATATATATATATATATTTTGTTGTCCTCTTCTCTCTCTCTGCCTACGGTTTTACCGGGCAGTTCTGTTTGTGACGATATATATATATATATATATATATATATAAACAGAACTGCCCGGTAAACCGTATATACATATATATACATATATATATGTATATGAGTCGGTGAAACTCCGACGAAACAGTTTGTCACAGCCCCTCGTTTGTTGTCCTCTTCTCTCTCTCTGCCTACGGTTTTACCGGGCAGTTCTGTTTGTGACGATATATATATATGTGCAGATACGCAAATGTATTCCTCTTGGTTCCCGGTCAGTTTGGGAGTCTGGAGTTGGCAAATACTTGTATGATTATCATCATCCAGCGCATCCCCATGGACAGGGTTTATCATCAGAAGTTGTGTCTTCTTCGGGACCGGGCATTTCACTCACGAGTTTAGGTAGAGTGACGCGGCCTCAGTCACCATCATCATGGCTGGTAAATAGTATGGCGAGGATGGACGAACTCAAGTTTTCTTCAGCCTTTTTTTTCTTGGCCTTTCTGACCCTGACCCTGGTTTCCGCCTTGTCTTCCCCTTTTCCTTCCCTTTCGCCCCCTCCTCCCCTCCCTCATCCTGTTTCCCGGTGTTTTGCCCTTTCTTTCGACCCGTGAAGACGGAAAAGCGGGAATGAGGTGAGCGAAGGGGGAGGGAAAGAGGTGATGGATGGAGGGATGGTGTAAGAAGGGACCCACCCTCGTTTTTTTCCTGTTAAAGCAAAGGAGGGTTTGCTTGGACTTTGCGGGGCCAGCCTGTAACCGCCACAGTTTTTTTTTTTAAGTGTCTTCGTACGGCGGTACATAGAATCAGATATCCTGCAGCCAGGGAAATTCCGAGTCGTGGCCCCCTTGGACCTTGCCAGCATTTTTCACAGATATAGTGCGAACAGTCCAGTCCTGAGACATCTTTTGTTTTGTTTTGTTTTTTTAACCCTCCAGTCGAACCAGCTCTCCCAATGAGCCTATGATTTCCCTCCTAATGGAGATACTGCAGGCTTGTCACGTGGCCCAGCACCTGCCCGAGGCAGGTGCCCTAACTTGTTGTACTGGAATGGACCGACAAAAGGTCAGACAATTTGCTGCCACAATCAGACGTTGTAAGCCTCCTGAAGTTCATATAGGCAAGTGTCTTCCATATCGAAATGAAATCATACTTGGGGAAAAAAAACAACGAGGCAAAAACGGTCCAGCACCTGCCCAGCTATCGGCCGCGGAAAAAAATAGAGTAGAAACGTTTCTAGTTGGATGAATTTGGGCGCTCCTGTAGTGGCCCGTACGTTTCCTAAAATTGCGTAGCATTAACGCTACGCGACATTAGGAAGTACTGGTGGTTTAAACCATGTCAGATTCCGAATTGAAGGAACCGGAAAAGCAAAAGTGCACCAGTTTAGTGAGTGAGCGAATCATCAATTCAATCAATATTTGAGTTCTATGAACTTCTACCCGTTAAAAAAAAAAAAAAAAAGGCTCCATCAACTTGTGCACACTGGCCAGGCCTGTGCTGAAACAAGGCAAAAAAGGGGAAGTTAAACCATGTCATATATGATATTCCGAATCGAATAAAGTGGAAATTTAAAGAATTGGTGCACCAGTTCAGTGGGTGAATCATCAATTCAATCTATAGTGGAGTTCTATGGACTTATATCTGTTTGCAGCGGCCAGGGTTGGCAGGAGGGTCCATCAACTTTTGCACACTGCCCAGGGCTGTACCGAAACAAGGCATAACGAGTTAAACCATGTTATATTTCCACTCGAATAAATGGGAAAAGAAGAAAGTGAATCAGTTCAGTGAGCGAATCATCAATTCAATTTCAATCAAGTGGAGTTGTATGAACTTTTCTCTGTTTGCACCTGCCAGGGTTGGCAGGAGGCTCCATCAATTTTTGCCCCCTGCGCAGCCCTGTACTGAGCCTTCCAATAACCCTGGCAACAGCAAACCTATCTACTATCCAGGCCTGTGCTGAGCCGCTTGACAAGCCTGCCTGTGGCTCAGTGGTTAGGGCACCGGTTGGAAATGTGCATTGTGGTGTGAGGTTGCGGGTTCAAAACTCCGCACCCACGCGGAGGACACCGGCGGGCGTGTACATAACGCACAGCCATTTGCACACACTGATTGGGCTGACGCATGGTAAGGATCACAGACACTGCCTGCACACCACCCAAGGGGTTTAGCCCATGTTTTTTCTTTTTTTTTTTTTTTTTTTTTTTTTTTTTTTTTTTTTAATTAAAACCCCCGGCCGGTGATAGTGGCGCTGATAAGAGCAGACACCACTACCACTCGGGGAGAGGCTCCATCTATTGGTGGGGAGCATCACCTGCTGGAAAACGGGTCCAGCGTCCCCATGGTTGTTGTATGCTGCATTTAAGCTGTGAGAGGTTTGCCTGACGTTCTTGGTGCATGGGGCTTGTCCGGGTGATTGCATGCTTGTCCTTTACTCGAGCTCAGCGTGGCACACGTACATATCAATAGATGTTGCAGCTGCTGGCTACACTGAGGTAGGATAGTAGGGATCGGGGGTGCGCTAGGAGTATTGACGTGAGGATGGGTTGGGAGGTGGCCCCACCCTGTCAGGACAATGATTGGCTGCCCGCTGCCAGCAATCACTGTGGGTCTGGTCATTGGCCTCCACAACACCCTGGGCTTTTTAAAAGATAAGGGAAAAAAAAGGGGAGGGGGTGCAGCTCAGTGGGTTAAGATGATTAACGATAAGAACAAGGTTTGGGGTTCAATACCTGATAACGGAGAAAGCTTAAAAATTGTGGGTATGCCGACAGGGCTGTGGGAGATTGATCACGTAGAATTGGGTAGGATCTCTCTAACATGCTTCAATCACGGCTAGTGAGGGAGCCCTGGCAGCCAACCTCAGGCACAGCAAAAGCCTACAGAGGATCCAAATCGCAGGCATACCAGAAGAAGCCATTCCGGTATGCTCTCTGTTTGCAGACGGCTTGACAATTATGGTCGAGGCCTCACCCTCCAACATGGAAGAAATCCAGCGGCTAATGGATCGCTTCTGCTTACTATCGGATATGGCAGTAAACTGGGGACAAAAAACGCTTGGCTGGTGGCTTCACCAACAAGGGGGCCGCCCACCGGAACTTCCTGAGATTACATGGTTGGACCTGGACGAACCTGTGCGGGTCCTGCAAAAGGCTGCCCGACTGAGAATGATAAGTGGCTCGCATCTCCGGCACTCCAAAAGCTCCTCCAATAGAATCACAAACACACATCACTTTTTGGGAGGGCTCTAGTGATTAATAATGTAGTACTGACCACCCTATGGTACAAATTGGTCTTGTGGCCCCTTAGCAAAACGGCCGAAAAATCCTTAAAGAGAAAGGTGGCGGCCTACCTATGGAGAGGTGACAGCGAAAACGCAACGACCATCAGTCGGGTGGCCTGGGACTCGGTGATACAACCCAAAGTCCAAGGGGGTCTGGGTATCCTGGATCCGATGACCCAAATACAGGCACTATGCCTACAATGGATCCTGTGTTTGATCCTGGTCTTTCCACTCCTTTGGAGACCATTGGCCCTGGAACAAATTGCCCGACTTGCACCGGAAGCCCCACCAACGGTAGATCCTCTATGCTGGTTGGACGACCGCTATTGCAAAGTACCAAGAAGAGCACGGGGGACAGAAACAATAGAGGGGACAAAGGATGATTTTTGGCCGCGAATAATAAAAATATGGAGAGCTCTACCCCTCCCGTAGCGCCCGGCCCCCGAAAGATGGGAGGAAATAATGAGGCAACCCCTCTTTGGAAATTGTTGGATTACCAACTCTCGAAGCCAATTTTTTTGCAGTTCGGATCCCCCGTGGAAAGGATGGGTAAAAAGGGGGGTAATGAGAGTAGGGGACCTCTGGGATGGGGAACGCAAGGACTGGAAAGATCCGGACCAAATGAAAGACAAATTGAGATACTGTCGAAACATTGAGGAATCGCTGGGGGAGATTGTAGAGGCACTCCCTCTAGCCTGGCGACCCATCCTGCATAGAGGTCCAAAAATACAGGAAGGGGACTGGGTAACAAAGGAGGGAGAATCCCACCGGGTGGGACAAGTTCACCTTGAGCAGCAGGCAGACGTGTGGGTAGAATGGTACAGGGTGGGGAGAAAGGGAGAACTAATTGGCAGTGGAGCGCCTTTCGAACGGATTGACAAAGCGACCCTTCACAGGATCAGGACCCTGGGGGAAGGGGATGAACGTAGAGCATACAGCCCGGACACTCCAATATCAAAACTCCCCCTGGACCCCGCCGAATGGCAATGACACCCCTCACAAAAGACAAATCAAATAAACAACAGACAAAAAACTGTTAACAACTTGTCAGTAAAAGCCACATATAAGATGCTACGTGTTAAAAGGAATGTGCGGGACGTAGTAATCGATAAGTGGCAGCGACACCTCAATGTAGATAGGCAGCTGCTATTCCCAATAAAATGGTTTCAGGACAACAAGTGTAAACCGGTCAAAATCACGTCCCTTCAATGGCAGATTGCCCACCGCTGTCTTCCCACAAATAATTGGATAATTGACCATACTCAGTTGGAACAACAAGGACGGGCTCATCCCTGGTGTTCTCGCTGCCTCCAAAGCTTCCCGTCCCAAAGGAGAATTGAAACAATAGAACATGTCTTCCTGCAATGTCCGACGACAGTCCTAACATGGAGATGGTGGGAGAGGGTGTGGAGGCAGATGGTTCCGGACCACCCATGGCCATGGGACTGGAGAGCAATCCTCTTGGGCCACCATCCAGGCCTGCAGGACACAAACTATGCAAGGAACATGTTTGCTTTGGCAAGGAGGACGGTGCTATGGGTTCTATGGTGGCAGCGCTGCGCAATGACAATGGAGGGAGTTAGAGTTGAAGGGGAGGAAAGGAAGGAACAATTTAAAAACTGCTTCCAGCTTGAGATTATGCAGAGATGGCGGGAAACGAAACAGGTGTTGGACACACACCACAGGCCCAAAGACATATCAGAAAAGATCTTCAAATTCGCCAACGAATGGCTGGGCGGTCCAAGAGAAGGATGGGTGGCTAGTGTACAGTGGTCGGGCGACAACGACAGTGATGGACAGACAAGAGAAGAAGACCAGAAGGCATCAGTCCCACGAGATTACCGTCTCACCTTCAAGGACTGGACATTAATAGACCCCAGCATCCCCATGCGGGGCCCAGAGTTTTTCCCAGATCCTTTTCCTCCCAATCCCTTGGCAATGGAAGTCAGGTTTTAGAGGCTCGAGACAGCGGACAGTAGAGGGCAGGAATCGAGGGGACAGAAAAAGAACGGACCCGCTGGTGCCCCCCAGTGGTCTCGCCTGGCCCCGGCCCCTCGACCCTTATGGAGTAGATAGCCAGACAAGGGTAAGAAGACACTGAGCCCGACTGTCTCTTTAGAAGACAGAGCACTGTGCTATGGGGGAAAAGGTGCAGAGACAGATAGGCAGATACCTCAGACAATTGCTCAGTTTGCCTATTTTTTCTTTCTTAAATTTTTCTCAGTTTTTCTAACTTTTGTTTTCTCAGTCTTCTCAGCATAAGACATTCCCAACGATATGTAAAAAATGGGACGCTGGACCCGATTTCCAGCAGGTGATGCTCCCCACCAATAGATGGAGCCTCCCCGGGAGTGCTAGTGGTGTCTGCTCTTACCAGCACCCCTAGCACCCTCTCATGTTGTCTTTAAAAAAAAAAAAAAAAAAAAANCACTGTCCGGTCAGGTCACTAGAAAAGGGTGATGATCCTGGGTGGTAAAACCACTCAGGTAGGACCTTGGGAGTAGGGATCCGCCAGGGACAGTAATGATGAGTAAGGGCGGGAAACAGTCACGTAGGGGCCCGTAAAAAAAATCATCTGGATGGTGAAATGGCCAACTACTGAAAGGGGACTGTCATATGCCTGGTGGCCAGCCTCTACAACAACCGGGACTCGAACAAAAAAACAAGGACCAAAAGTTGTGGCTTGATGGATCTAGTGGTTTCAGTGCTGGTGGGAATGGAGATTGACAAGGAAGATTTCAGCACCAAGCTTCTTTTTTTTTTTTTTTAAATAAAGAAAACACAAGGGTCCAGTCTACTTGTGGGGAGGCTGAGAATTATTATGAAGTTGTTTTATGCATATATTTTCGCATATCAAAAATTAAACCACCAGTCCGTGAGTAAGATTCACTGGTTAACCCGCCAGTATGGCTGAGCCTCTTTTTCCTGGCGCGAACTTTTGTCACCGCTTCGCCTGGCGACTCCAGCCTCTTCTTTTTTTTTTTTTTTTTGAAGAAAATTGGCCCCGTGGGACAGCTTGAGATGCTGGTAGGAGCAGTCGCCTCAAGCTATCCCAGGGTGGCTCCATCTATTGGTAGGGAGCAGCACCTGCTGAGAAGTGGGCCCAGCGCACCTTATTACAATTGTTCAATATAAGATTCACATCAGTGGATCTTTTTTCACACCCCCGCCAGTGTTAGTGGTGCTGATAAGAGCAGACACCACTAACACCTGGGGAGAGGCTCCATCTATTGGTGGGGAGCATCACCTGCTAGGAAACGGGCCCAGCGTCCCATATACAGATTGAATTTGCAGCATGTCAGAACAAGAACCATTGTGGAAGAGTCCTGCCAGCATTGATTACCCTGGCATCCAGGGGATTGGCTGAGCAGGAGGTAGGGGAGGGGGGGGGACCTCTACACCTTGGAACCGGCGCCAGATACCTACTATGACTCACTAGTTCCTCCCTCCCCCAACCCAGACTGAACTGTCACTTCCCAAGTCGTCGTCTTGCACCCAGCCCACCCGCTGGAAACCGGGTCCAGCGTCCCATTTATACTTCATGTAGCACTTAGATTGGTGACTGTGGATTCGAACCTCCCAGGGATTCAGTCTGCGCCGTCATATCCATACCATTGCAGGTCCACCATTGCCAACTGGTGGGGAGGGAAGGGATCGGGGAATTCTGTGGGTGGTCGAGATCCATCAGGAGTTTCAATATATCCTATTTCATGGCGTGCGCCTCATTCTCTGGTGGTCGGTGCTAGTATGAAGGAGCAGGTATGGACCAATGGGCATTGCTTAGCCATTGGAAGGGGTGCACCTAGTTTTCCTCTGGCGACTCCGGGGCCAAATTTGCAATCTGCAAACAGGCCAGTGGCACCCACGGTATGTCTTCACCTATGCGGAGTCTGACCAGTACTTAAAAAATCAGGGCATCGCTCTCTCTTTCCAGGTCGAGTATCCCTAGGCCCCCTTTGGATCTCTTCAATATATCCCATCTCACTCCGTTCATAGCTCCTTGGGTTATAGCACTGTTTTTCCACAGAAAGGTTGTCAGAGCAGGCTTGAGTCTAGCATATTGCTTTTCGTTTAGGGGGCACGCTGCAAGCTTATACCAGATTGCTGCAAGGACGGCATTGTTTATTGCCAGTGTCCGTCCCACAAGGGATGTATGCAGTTTCTCCCACCTTAGCCACCTACCCAACCTCTCTATCGCAAGGTTGACCAAGTTCTCTCCGTGGTCCAACAGAGGGCCCAGCACTATTAAGTTTACCCCAAAAAAAGGAGTGGGCGTGCAACAGGAGATATATCGAGAGAGGTGGTAAGATGGGAGTCTCGTGAGTAGAGGGGGGGGGGGGGGAACCATCTGCTTGCTGTTTCTTTTGCAGCCCATGAGATTTGTGGTTCCCGAGGGGGATTGTCATCACGGGGGTGCAACCACTATCCTTCAATTTTAGCATCCCAATTCACCTTCATATTTGCAGCTAGCGAGAATTGATGTATAACATCCATTAATGTTTGTTGAAGGCTTTGCTGGTCTGCTCGGATCAGCACTGTAAGGTCGTCTGTGAAAATTGATGTCATCTGGACCAGGTGGTCTGGCAGCTTTGGGATTGGCTTTTTTTGGATTTGGGAGTGAGCTCTAATGAGTGAGGCCAGGGCCTCCATGACAATCACAAACAGTAGAGGCGCTATCGGATCCCTTGGCGCACTGATCTTTGGAGGGCAAAAGGGGCTGTCAAATGGCCGTTAACATGATATTCATTGAGGCCAACCTATGAAGGAGTTGGACCCAGTGACTGAAGATGGGCCCAAACGGGTTGTACCCACTGACTGAAGATGGGCCCAAAGGAGTTGTACCCAGTGACTGAAGATGGGCCCAAAGGAGTTGTACCCAGTGACTGAAGATAGGCCCAAAGTTCACCTTTGTCAGACACATGTTCAGGAAATCCCAATCAACGTGGTCATAGGTTTTTCGAAGTCTATAAAGAGCACCGCTGTCGGGACCCTTCTCTGGCGGGTGTATTTTGATCGTCTTGTTGACTAGCAGTATGTTATCCTGGATGTTGCAGTTCGGCATGAAGCCCATCTGGTCAGGATGTTTGAGGAGATTCATGAGCGGCAACAGTCTTCTGGTTAATGTTTTTGCCACAAGTTTATAGAGGAAAGGAAAGAGCTTGATCGGCCTCTAGGTTCTAATTTATTCCTTCTTCCCCTTCTTGTATAGCAAAGTAGTGACCCCTTGTCCCATCATACCCCCAAAAGATCCTTCCCGTTGGATTGCCCTAATGTGATCCATAAGGTCTGCTCTCAGCAGGTTCCAAAACTGGATCCAGAATTCCTTGGGAAAGGAGTCCTATGTAGAGGGAACTATGTGTCCGTTGAAGAGATGACGGACCAAGTTGGACAAGAACCCCCCCAAAGTCCCAAGCCTGACTCGAACCCATGATCTATGACATGTGACCTGAAGCCTCTACCATTTGAGCAACAATCGCAAACGGCACCTGTGTGTGATATGCCAGACTGGGGACATCAACAGAATAACCACGAGCAACAGTGACAAGCAACCCACGCAGTATCAAGACCTGACATACAACACCGTGGACAACCCTTGGGTGGTTCAAAGGCAGTGTCTGTAATAGCTTACCATGCGTCAGCCCAAGCGGGTGTGTGTCCAGCCGTGTGTCATTCTAACGCCCTGCCAGTGTCCATGAACAAGGCTGCGGAGTTTTAAACCCTCAACCTCACACCACAATGCGCATATCCAACCGGTGCTCTAACCACTGGGCTACATCAACTCGACACCACCACTGGGATAAAGGCTTTGCAGAAGGGCCTTTCTTCCTCCCCCCCCCCAAAAAAAACAGTGTATGAGTTCTGCCAGGATCTCAAGTGCCCCGAAAAGGGTACAACGTTCTATAAACCTACCTTGTTTTCCCCGAATACAACGTACGTTAATTATAGCTGTACTTAGACTGAAAGATACCCCAAATACAGCTATAGTGACTGTACGTTGTATTCGGGGGAAGAAGGTAGCAATTATCATCGCCATCCACAGTTTTCTATGACGGGGGTAGCCTGTACCAGCCTAATGTGAAACTGAAATATTGTACCAGCAGATGCCACAAAAAATACAAGGAAGAACAATGAATGAAAAGAATTAAATTGAGCTCAATGATGTCAGGGAAGGCCCTCACTGATGCCATACTGACACTAGTACTTTCCAGAACATATCTGACCACTATTATGGCCAAATCGTTTTTCATTTTTTTCCCCCACCCAAATCTTTGTTGTTGTTGTTGTTGTTGTTGTTGTTGTTGTTGTTGTTGTTTTCTTTCTTCTTTTTCTCTTAGTGCGCTGACATTCTCCAGAAACGCCCTCACCGAGGGCATACTCACACTACAGTCTTCACCCGAATAGAACACGTGGTCATTATAGCTGTACTTGGTGCAACTTTCAGTCCAGATACAGCAATAATTACCCGCATTCTATTCAGGTGAATATGGGGTAGTACTTTCCATAATGGAACTTACGGTAGTACTTTCCTGAATTCATCTGACTGCTATCTCAGCCACTTCTTTGTTTCTTTCTTCATAGCCCAACCCAGTTTCTCTTTCCCCCCCCCCTTTTTTCACCAATTTGAATTTCAATAGATCTTTTTAGGCCCACCGGCCTTCTCCCTTTGAACCTAAGCCTTGCCTGATCACTGCAGATTTTCTCCAGATTTTGCTACCTCATCGGTCCCAAGAAAAATCTACAGCACAGCGTCCAATGGACTGGTGGGTTAAACCGCTAGTACACGGCCCCAGCCTTGCAGAAAGTTTTTTGTTGCCACAAGCAAAACTCGGAGGTGCCGCGCGGCCAGGCCAGCCGTTGAAAAAAAAAATAAAAAAAATTGGCGGCCTCCGAAGTGATGCAGGTTTCATGCTGACACCCGCAGGCCAATATGTGGTGTACTGGTGCTTTAAAGCACCAGTACATGGCCCCAGCCAAGTTGAGGAGTCCAATTGAGCCTCCCCTAAAATTTAGGAGGCTCGCACGCCATCGATAAAATAAATCGAGGGCAGGTGGCCTCCGAAAGGGGCCTGCAGCCAACGGCTTGGCATGTACTGGTGGTTCAAGGTCCCCAACATCCTAGGTATATCGGCAACGCCAAAAAAGCACTCGACAATTTCCCAAGACAAGACAGCACGACAACTTTGCTGAGGACAAAGCAAGCCCTTACACCAGAAAGGAAACACTGATCTGGGGTTTCTTATCTTACCGTAGACACTGTGCATTTGTTCCAGCTTTGCTTGGCCTATGGGAACAAGACGAGTACAGCGAGGCAAAAAGAAAATGATTTGTGCCTTTGACAGTCCCTTTTTTTTTTTTCCCTGAGTGATTAACACTGAGGTAGGATAGCAGGAATAGGGGTGCGGTAGGGGAGGGGAGCGGGGGGGGGGTGTTAGGAGAATTGATGAGAGGATAGGTAGGCAGGTGGTCTCACGAAAAATAGGAACAACTAATGGCTGGCTGGGATTGCAACTACTGTGTGTGTCTGGAACCTGGCCTCTACAACAACCTCGACGGTCCTTTCTTTTCTGCTGCATATCAGCAGGTCGGGTCAGGCAAAGGAGGCTGAAAGGAACTGATGGTTTGAACGACCGGTACTTTTGACCCTTCCCTTGCCAAGCCTGAAAATGCCCTGCACTCCATAGGAAAACTAGCCCCCACGGGCCGCCGGTAACCATGTTGCTCGCGTAGGCCGACCCCCAAAACTCGCGGTGTGAGCACCGCCACGTCGGAGAAAAATGGATGGGAATCGTATTGGTGGCTTAAATCACCACTCCCTCTGAGATCAAGAAATTGGGGGGACGGGTAGCACAGGTTCATTAGGGCTACTGGTAGTACAGTGTCGAGAACCGAAAGAAACAGAAAAAAATGAAAATGTGTTGAAATGCCTCCGCGATTTATTTCATGGTTTAAGAAAATTTAAATATATACATGTATATCTATATATAGATATATAGGTCACGAGCACATCTACGAACACTCCAGTTTTCAGAGTCTTTGACGCATTCTTTGGAGCGGGGGAAATCGCAGAAGTTGAAGAATACTTTTCCCGTTAACCTACAAACACCACTGTGGCAAAACTGGAACATGCAACGAATCGACGCCGCGATTGTTTCACGGTCAAAATGATTTTGTTTCATTTTTCTGATATTTTTCCTGGAAAGATCACAAGCTAATCTACCAATGCTCAAATTTTCAATTTTTTTTTGTGAATTCTTCTGGCCGCAAAAAATGATCAAAGTTGCCACTTCCAAATTTAGGAACTAGGCCTGCCGTTTCCCTCGAAACCCGCCCGAACTCACAGGGAGGTTTAAGCACCCACGGTCGGCACGGCTCGGCCTGCTCCCCGCGCGACACGTCAGGGCGGCTTCCCCACCTTTTGACGTGGCCTCCAACCTGATCGGGTGCACGCCACCTGGCGTGTCATCTAAGGACCTCTTGTGAAGGGCGTGGTTAGTAAGGAGGGGTACGACTAGGGTGTGTAGGGTTGTGTGACGTGGGGTAAAACAAGTGTGGGGGTGAACTGAGTGGCGAATGGTGATGGTGACTTCGGGTGATCTACAGAGAGAAGCGCCCGAGTGGCTTATACCCATCCAAGAGAGTTGTGTGCGGTCCAGCCTGGCGGTGGTGATGGTACAATCGGCTGCTGCTGCGGGAGTCGTCCCGTCGATCTCGTGGCTCCAGAGCGTGATGCAGGTTTTAATGGAGATATCATGGGGGTTGGAGGAGGGGCAACCCCCCACCTGGATGCGTTTCTGGATCGGCCACGATTGGACAGTTTGCTGCGTCGCCACAACGAGGAGCTTGAGGAGGGGCAAGCTTTGAACGGCGAGCTGGAGGCCCGATATTACGACAACGAAGACGACATCACGGACGATGCTAACAACGATGCAAGCACGACCGGCAGCCATACCAACAACAATATCAGTGCAGCCAGCAACTACATCGTCGACAACCACAATAACAACACCAACAATCACAACAACGACACCCATATCGCCTCCGCTCACAACAACAACAACAACGACGACGCCGACGACCTATGTTACCGCGCGTTCATTGAACGCGCGTTCCGCGTTCAGTTTTTGAACGCTAGGAACGCGCGTTCAGTGAACGCCCCTGAATGCGATTGACGCATTTGCGCAGGGGTCTGTCGGGGCTGGAGGGGTGCCTCTGAGGCCACGGGTGCGTCGGCGGTCTTTAGGTGAGCCTGTGGGGAGGTCGTATGCCCGAAAAAAAAAAAAAAAAAAAAAAAAAAGGCCCGTGTTTCGTCGCGGGGCGATATATAGCGGGGGCAGCGTTCGCAYGCGACACAGTCGTGCATGGCGCATCAAGCGTTCCCCGTGTTCACTTCACAAAGTGCTGCACACGCACTGCGAACGAGTGAACGCGCGCGCGCGCGCGCGCGCAAGAGAGAGAGAGAGAGAGAGAGAGAACGCGAACTCGACGTTGCGGAGGCGCGCGGGGACGGCGACGGACTAGCGCAGCATCGGACGACATCCTGAACGACGCGGAGCGGCGGTGGACACGGCGACAGCGCGCATCAGCACTAAAAATTGAATGCGCGTTCAAATCTTTGAACGCGCGTTCAAATCTTTGAACGCGCGTTCAATTCTTTGAATGACGGGTGTGGCTGGGGGGGAAGGGGGGTTGGGGAACCGCGGGGCATTGTCGGCACAGTGCGGGTTTCGAGTCCGTGGGGGCTGCGTGGCCGACACAACAGGGGCAGGTCGGGGGCGGCCCGGCGAGGCCTTGTGCAGGGAGGGACGCCGGCGGGAGTTGGACCTTCGAGGGTCARGYTGAGGGYGGACCGCTTCGGTGAACCCATCGGCGAGCGGGCACGATGCCGCGAGGTCAGGCTCGGGTGTTCGAGGATGGGGGGGAGGACGAGAATCTGAAGGCGCAGAAGAGATGTTGCGTGTACAAGTACATCCGCATGGGACAAAGTCTCGGCGAGAGATTTCGCGGCAATCGCATGTTGAAGTGCGTTTTCTGCGGGCACGAGTTCCAGGGCAACCAGTTCGTGGCGGCGCGCCATTTCCGCCAGGGCAAGGGATGTCCGGAAGTGACCGACAAGGCACTTGTCGACATCCACTACAACAGTGAGTACAAGATGTCCGACAAGTTCCTACAGCGGATCCAGCAGTTTGAGGAGTTTCACGGTCCGACACCTGCGATGGATCCGCGACGGGACGAGGGGGGTCAGGGAGAGATGAGGGACGCGGAGAAGCAGATCGACGTGCAGCAGAGCCAGTACTTTGCGTCGGCGCACGTGTCGGTTGGTACACGGGCAGGTGCTGATACAGCTGAGGCGGGTCCGTCTGCGGGGAAGAGGAAGGAGAGAGAGGAGGGGGTGCGACCGACGGCAGCAGCCGCAGCACAGAAGAGGCTGTGGCAGAACACGATCACGGAGTCATTCTCTTCAAAGTGGCAGATGGAGTTCAAGAAGAAGTGGCTGCGGTTTGTGCACAGTCAGCGCCTGGCGTTCAACGTCTTCCGGAGTGAGCCGTGGTTGGACGTCGTCCGGCACTTCAGGGATTTGTCGGGGCCAGTGAAGGTGTTGTGGCCTTCAGAGAACGAGATTGCGGACATAGAGACCATTGTCCACACGGCGGACGATGTGGGAGCTGATCTCGCGGAGGTCAGGGCTCCTTTCTATGTCACGGGGGCCACCATTATGTCAGACGGAAGGAAGTCACGCGATGCTAGACCCATCGTTAACTTCCTTGTCGGCGGGTCGCGTGGGGTGATGCTCGTCCGGACGACGAACAGGGAGGGTGAGCGCGATTGCGCGCCTGATGTGTTGGCGCGCTGGATCAAGGTGTTCGATGACTTTCCCCCTAAGTGGGTGAACGCCATCTGCACCGACTGCGCCTTGGCGTACGTCGCCGCGGCGAACATGCTCCAGGGGCCCCAGCAGAGGCCAGAGCATCGACGGATCACGTGGCTCCCATGCGCAGTGCATGTCTGCAACAAGATGTTCAGACATTGGTTGTTCGGACCCGTGGGCCAATGACATCATCGTGAGGGGGAGAGCGGTGGTGCGCTTCATTAAGGAGCACGGCGCCGCTCTCCACATTTTTTGGGGGGAAAGCAGTCAGATGGGCCTCATCTTCCTTGCGAGACACGTTTCTCATCCGTGTTCGCGATGGTGGAGCGTTTGCTGGCAGTGAGGTCAGCATTGGAGAGGACGGTGGATGGCGATACTTGGGGTATGGTCCCTTGGGACCATTCCGTTCGTCAGTTGGCTAAGTGGGTCAGGTGGCAGGTGCGGCATGGCAGTTGGTGGGATTCCATGGGCGTCTTGTTCCGCATCATGGATCCTGTGTACGACCTGCTGCGCAGGTTGGACCGCGGAGGGCTGCACATGTCGTGGGTGGTTGAGTGGACACAGGATCTGGCCCGCTGTGTAGCAGAGGAGGTTTGTGCACTTCCGGCAGATCTTGCACACTACATTGTGCGGAGAGTGCAGGCTCGATGCGCTCACATGCTGGAGCCGGCGCACGCCGCTGCTCACCTTCTCTGTCCCAACCGACAGGACTTGCGGTACTTCGAGGGTGTGGTCAGCGACTACGACGCGAGCTTGGTGAGGGAGGCAGAGTCTTACATCTTGTCGCAGACAGGGTTCAGTGTGGCGAGCCGCGACTACGAGACCGCATGTGCACAGTTGCGCGACTTCCACACACGGAGGGGGACGATTGCTTGGGGGGGGAGAGACGGAGACAGAGATACACAGAGGTGCATGGGCGATGCGGAGACGTACGAGTCCGGGTGTTGGTGGTCGAGGTACGGGCAGTGCGCCCCGCAGTTGCAGGTTATCGCTCTTCGTGTGATGTACATGTGGACGTGCTCCTCTCCTGAATTGGGCCGTCCACGAGGGTGTACAGACGAAGAAGCGTAACCGGCTTGAGTTCGAGAAGGTCGCGAAGTTGGTTGAGATCTCAGCCAACGTCTGCCTTCTCTCTCATCAGCGGGCAGGCCGCGAGTTCGCGTTGCCGTGGACTCTAGATGAGTCATTGTTGGACGTGGAGGGAGGTATCGGAATTCGCCCCTCGTGGAAGGGGACGGACGAGAGCAGGACGCGGGAGGAGCTCGAGGAGCAGAGACGTTCATGGCAGCGAGACCCATGTGGATCCAGAGCTCCTCCGGGTGATGTGGGCGATGTTTTTGGGACTCGAGCCGCCACATTGCACCCGTACCCTCGAGACGACAGTGATTCCGAGGGTGACGAGGACGAGGACGAGTCCGCGGGCCCCGCTACCGCCACTCCTACGGCGGATGAGCGCGATGAGTGGAGCGACCCAAAGGACGTCCGTAGACGGAGTGGCGGAGATGACCTGTTCGTTCCAATTGATTTGGAGGAGGAGTCTGGGGGTCGTCATGGGAGCCCTGTAAAGCGTCCGAGGCCTACGTCCACTGGCCCGCTTCCCGCTGAGTGGGAGAAAAATCCTGGGTCTGCACCTTCGAGGGGGGCAGAGTCGGGGATTGGCCATCGTCCTCTGGGTCGCTCTGGCACGGCATCATCCACCGCTCTTCCCACTTCGACGGAGGAGCTTCATCGACAACCAGCCGGTGCAGATCGATACCAGAGATTGGTGAGGGGCCCGAGACAGCGATTGAAGGACAGATTAGAGGGTGGTCCTTCACCGGTGCAGAGGGACGACGGAGATAGACAAGGGTTGGTTGGTGGAGATGGTGGTGCGTTGGCCGGAGGTGGAGGCGGTGCCGAGGTTGCTGCGGCGTTTGAGGGGATACTGATGGGCGGCGGATGCGGTTTCAGTGAGTTTGGTGACATGTGTATGCCCCCAGGAGAGAGCGTGGGTCTGGCCTGAGGAGAGAGCGAGTCCCGTGGGGACATCAGTGTGGGTATGCAGGACTTACTGGGACAGATCAGCTTCGCGGACCCGAGTAGTTTCTCCCCTGCCATGCGCGCAGAGGTGATGTTGGGTGCAGAGGGGGATGAGGACCGGACACCCCCTGGAGAGACATATGAGGAGAGGCTGGATAGGCTTGATAGTCGTCGAGCTGCCCTCATGGCACAGAGGGACCCCAGAACGCAGGAGCTCGCCTGTCTTGCGGCCGAGGACCGACGGAGGCAGCTAGGGACATTTACGCCGGCGTCCGTGGACGTGGGGCCAGCTGCCCACACGGATCCTCCGACAGAGGTTCATGACACCACGCAGCGGGAGGCGGCTTCGGCAGAGGTATCGAGTACGGGAGTAGATGTTCAACAGGGGACGCACGAGAGCGGGTTGGCACCGATAGAGGAGCCACGTTCGGAGCCGGCGCAGCCTCCTGCCGTCCAGCTGAGGCCTGAGGAGACATTGCAGGAGGTCGCGGGCGTGCCTCTGCCCGCGGGTTCAGTTGAGGGTGCCATGCAGATATCCCCGGGTCTGGAGGACATACAAACGGGGCAGTCAGTGGGCGTTGATGATATTCGCCCATCGGCACAGGCGGAGGGGATAGCGCCGACCACCGGGGGGGACAGGGCCGTAGTGGGGGCCGTTGGTGTTGGCGAGTTGGGGGTGCCGTCCGCGGCCGATCCGATGTCCACGTCTGGCGGGGAGGACCCCGCACAGGTGGATAGGCGTGACGCGGACGGGCAGGAGATACCACAAACTTTGGTGGTTCGCACTGCTGTGGGGCCAGTGGTGCCGCATCAGGCACCGTTTTTGGAGGGTTATAGGCGTCGTGCACATGGCGGCGGCCCGGTCCAGGAGCGACGTGTAGGCAGGGGTGCGTGCATACCCCCGGTCCCTACTTTTGTGCCGTCACAGACGAGGCCGGAGATTAGGCATGTGGCTACGCCTCGGGGCAGCCTCCCTTTTGGTTTTATGACCGCTGAGGAGTTGGAGGACCATGGCAGGAGGGATTTGACGGAGATCGACCAGCGCATTTTGAGGTCAGTCCCAGAGGAGGGGAAGTTGCCTCACGTGCAGGACTTATCTTGGGGGCCAGCCAGCCCCAGCTTACCTTCTGGGTGTTCCATCGCAGCGCCATCTGGCGGGGCTGCTGGGGGCTTACCTTCTGGAGGTTCCGTCGCAGTGGCATATGGCGGGGCCGCAGGGGACTTACCTTCTGGAGGTTCGGTCGCAACGCCATCTGGAGGCGCCGCAGGCCCTTCGTCACCCTTGACCGCAGCTCCGAGGGAGGGCGGCAGTCTCACCCCGAGGTCAGTTGACCGTAGACGGAGAGACACTACCAAGTGTGCGCGGGAGTTGTTGGACACCATGTTCAGTCACACAGATCGACCATGGAGCGAGGCGAGACGGGTGACGACGGCGAGTGTCGGTCGTCAGCCAAGTTTGAGAGGGGCTTCCACGGCCGTGAGACATCAAGATGTTGTAGCTTCAGGGTTTGGTGGTAGAGGCGGTGGTGGCGGTGGCAGCGGTGGCCAGGGCGACGACATACGTGAGGGTGCAGGCGTTGCCGCAGCGAGCGCAGTGGATCCGCCCTTGACGTACGGTTTGAGAGAGGCGTCAATTATTTTGCATGAGCCTGACGTTGTTACACGACCGAGGCAGGAGACACGTGCCATTAGATCGACGCCAGGAGGGGGAGACTTCAGGGACAGACGGTCTACCTATGGCATGCGAGTCACGCCGACGTGATGACCTAGCAGCCGCAGGTGTAGGCAGGACGTTGAGAGGCAAGAGACTCATTATGGACGACGACCTCGACGAGTGTCCCGTCGCTCCCGAGCCTTCCGCTGGCAGACGCGGTGGCCAGCGTCAGAGAGATCGACTGCGTGGCAGTGGTCGGAGGGGAGGTGGCGGTTCTAATCGGTCCGAGCGAGATCCGCGTGCGCACGACAATCGTTGACGGATCACGGACTTGCATTTTCGTGACATTCTGAGTGTACTTTAGTTTTTTGTTATCCATGACAGACGTAGTGTCTCGTGAGGTTGTATTATAGTCTACTTTCCAATGGGTGCTTTTCTGCGCAGACGTAGTGTTTCGTGATGTTGTATTGTAGTCTACTTTCGTAGGAGTATACGGCCATTTCGTTCGAGTTGAGTTTTTTGTTATCCATGACAGACGCAGTGTTTCGTGATGTTGTATTATAGTGTACTTTCCAGTAGGCACTTTTCTGCGCAGTTTGCTACTTCAGAGATTATAGCTTTCCAATGTATTGTAGTGTGCTTTTCATCGGCATTTTTGGGTTGGTACTTCTTTCCACAAACTGGCGGGGCTTCGACACGATGTGTCAGATTTTTGCTATTATCCATCGTATAGTGGTCTGCGTTTTGCTTCGATCATTACATCTTGTCATTTGCGATGTTTCTGTTTTCAGACGACGAGTGTTTTGTGTGCTTTGAGTCCGCCCTTGGTTTCTCTGAAATCTCACTTCCCCCGAAGTGCTTCCAGGCCCCTCATAACCCAAACCATACCGTAGCCCCCCCTGGCCACCCGCCCCCACCCCTGGCCCTGAACCCCCCAAACCACCTTTTTTTTTTT
>BFEA01000324.1:1199811-1226825 GCA_003427395.1 Chara braunii | reverse complement strand
GCGATTGCACAATGAAGCAATGAAGCAATGGAGCATTTGCGATTGCACAATGAAGCAATGAAGGAATGGAGCAATTGCGATTGCACAATGAAGCAATTAGATCGCTGCGAATTGTCGTCAAATGCGATTGCACAACGAAGCAATGGTTGCCATAGCTGAAGAGAAAAAAACAAGTCACTGCACACACGAAAAAAAAGGAACAGAAAAAAAAAGAAGACTAAAAACACGGAAAGAAAAGGGAGGAGAACACGCACGCTTACCCGCCTGAAATCACTGGGCAAATCTACAACAGCGTCCCAAGGTATATAAGCCAGTGCCACCTGACCCGCTGCCAAGCGGCACCTTGCAATCAGAAAGAGAAACGTCAATTTTGACACGTGGCTGCCGAGCGAAGCCGACTATCCTTCCTCAGCAAGCATCCAGTCCGCTGCTGGGCACGATATTCCGTGAAATGCAGATGCACCTTGTCAGACGTGCCGTCCTTCACTGAGACAAACCAGTTGTTATCGACAACGCACAGCAACCTCCACGACCAAGGTACAGAGACGAGGGATTTCTCTCTCTCTCTCTCTCTCTCTCTCTCTCTCTCTCTCTCTCTCTCTCTCTCTCTCTCTCTCTCTCTCTCACGCACACACACAACACAACACACACAACGCAACACCACAACACACAACACAACACACACAACACAACACATACACACGCACGTATTCGCTCAACAATGTCGCTCTGTGCCTCCATTTGTCTCATACACACCCAGTCCATCTCCCCTGGCCGTCAAATAAAAAGCGCTCAGTCGAGCACCAGAGCGAGCAAGCCAATGCACCGACAGAGAAACGTGAGAGGAAAGGAGGAGAGGCACCGCTCGCGACGATCACTTAGTTACGATATGACATCATCAGTGACGTGGCACTTGCTTCCTCAAGCTGGCAAAAACAACGATCCGTACAAACACAGATCAAATGAGAAACAGCAGCAGGCGCCTGTGCAGAGGCGCAACCTCCACGAGCTCCAGGCCATTCTCCAATCCGCATTCAGTGATTGTCACCCCTCTCATCATCACCACCAAGGGTTCTTTCTGTCGCAATCATTATTGCTCGCTCATTCTTATACTTCATTTATTCATCTGCGCCGATCATGCATCTTCGCCGTGATTGCCCATGAAATTCCCTTTGAGAGAAAGAGGGATAAGCCCCTGATCAGACGGGCAGGATATCTCCCCATCTAACTCCACATCCTTGAACCCGGGTCCTGTGGAACACCGTTAAAGTTGGAACGATACACAGAGAGTGAGAGAGAGAGAGAGAGAGAGAGAGAGAGAGAGAGAGAGCTTCCAATTCGAGACGCGGATTACACGCGCGATGAGCGAGAGTTCGAACCCGGATCCTCCGAAACACCGCTAACGTTCGAACAATACACAGACAGAGAGAAAGAGAGAGAGACGAGAGCGAGAGAGAGAGAGAGCGAGAGAGAGAGAGAGAGAGAGAGCGAGAGAGAGCGAGAAAGAGAGAGAGCGAGAGAGAGAGAGAGAGAGCGAGAGAGAGAGAGCGATGAGCGAGAGTTCGAACCCGGATCCGAAACACCGCTAACGTTGAACAATACACAGACAGAAAGAAAGAAAGAAAGAAAGAAAGAAACGAAAGAAACGAAAGAAAGACAGAGGCAGAGACAGAGTGGACAGACAGACAGACATATTCCGCATTGAGGAACGCGGGTTAGACCCACGGAATACAGAGAAAAGAGCTGGGTTCTTAATCAACATGGCCGCTGCGTACCCGCTGCGAGCGAGTCGCAGAACGGCCCAAAGTTTTTGTCAATCTAAAAACATAATGGACAACTGTTGGATGAATGCGCATTTAACTTTTTACGGGAGCACACATGTTCGCTAAAAACTTCCTCATTCTTCACGACATTGTTGAAGTTCTTGAAGAGCATTTGCACGTCCACGCCTCCCTCTCTTCTTGTATAGGGCGCTGAACAACCTCCGCTGATTGTCCTCCGCCCATTGCTCAGTTCGGCTATTATCAACTCCTTTCGAGACAAGCCACCTCGTTCAAACCATCCACCCCCGTCCTATTCTCCCTCCCACAAGCGTCCTCTTTCCCAACGCGCATTTACAACTCCAGCTTTCTGAAGTTTTCCAAAACTAAGTTTCCACACCACCTCGCCGTGAGAAGGCCCCAGGACCCCAGAACTCTCTCTCTCTCTCTCTCTCTCTCTCTCTCTCTCTCTCTCTCTCTCTCTCTCTCTCTCACACACACACACACAGAGGAATCCGCGCCATGAGAAGGCCCCAGGAACCCAGAACTCTCGTCTCTCTCTCTCTCTCTCTCTCTCTCTCTCGTCTCTCTCTTTACCTGTTCACTTACACCACCCCGCCGTGAGAAGGCCCCAGGAACCCAGAACTCTCGTCTCTCTCTCTCTCTCTCTCATGTTCATCTTTGAAACGTTCACCTACGGCACCTCGCCGAGAGGCGGCGCAGGACTATCGTTTCTCTGACTCGTCACAACCCCCCCATGTCTTTCACCTTCTACCGCACTACCTCCAAAGCGCCCCGAAAAATCGAATTATGAATATTCAAAGACCATCGTATCCTACTATCGTCGCACACAGACTTTTCTCACCGAGCAATCAATATGCCTAAACCAGTTAACATCAAGACCCCTCCCTTCATTTACGTAAGCCACCCGCATATAGCATGAGCTCACTTTCACAACCCCCGCGTACGCGCAAGCGCCCGCCCAGTATGCTTCTGTGCATAATGGCGTTGCATGCGTCCTCATTCGCGCCTGTGCATAATGGCGTTGCATGCGTCCACATTCGCGCCTGCTGCGTCCATACACATTTTTTTCCCGCCTGTATTGACTAAGAAAGCGGCGTGGAGATCAAAGTTGGCAGAACTTAAGGGTCAGCTGCGAAGACGTCAAGGTGAACTACCTTCGCAGGCGGAGGAAGTACAACGAGAGTACATTAAGAGAGCACAAGAACGAAAGGGACGCGAGGGAAGGTAGGGAGCGAGAGGAGAGGAGAGGGAGGAGGTATAACGAGCGTACAGAAAGAGAGCACAGGAAGGAGAGGGACGAGGCAAGGTAGGGAGCGAGCAACTTGTAATGCACCATGTTTTCCATCTTTCACAAGAATTCGTGACGAAGAAGACACGTGGCAATCGGGCAAGAATTCGTGACGAAGAAGACACGTGGCAATCGGGCAAAACCCTTGCGAAGATAGGCGGCAAAGTACTCACGACGGTATAAAGGTAGGGAAAGCGTTCTCTCTGCGTCTTCTGTGTTCTCTGTCATACACACTGCCGTCCGCGGAAATAAGTCGGTTCCAGGACTCTCTGTATCAGTTTGTCGAACCTCTTTGCACCTTCTCCTGGTCTCAAGGCTACTGGGTCACCTATAACGGAGCAAGGGTCGGCGTGGAAGTTTCCTGCTCTCGCCTCGCCTCCTGAAGCTGATGAGCTGGCACCGACTTCCGCTGATGCCGTTGCTACTAGTCCTCCGCCTTCCGTCTCGTTCCCCGCACACCATCCACCCACCACGACATGCGCTCTCCTCCTCCCTCTCAAGAGCTCGGCATCGATGGTGTCTAGCAATGTCTCGTTCTCCTCAAACTTCCTGGCAAACGGAGCGCTGGAATTGATCATCCCTTTGTAAAAGGAGGAATTCAAAGACAACGGGTGCTGCTTGGGCGGGTTATCCCAGGCGACGAAATGCAGATCGGTATTCACAGTAGTGTTGAAATGCTGTCTGGAGTTGCAAATGACCGTGTGAAAGTAGGCCTCGGGCGAAGTGACGACATTGGCGAAGTACATAAGCGCTAGTCTAGGAAGATTGTCCCAGCCATAGATTAGGTGTTCACAGAAATCACGGCTCAGCATCATCCAGGCTGAGCCTTGAAATATGCGAAAAGCATTGGGAGTGGCGCGCGTTTCTTTGACAAAAATCAAGTCGGACTTTGACGAACGGTAGATCGCGGGATCGACCACCATCGAGTGCACTCGTTGTTCCATTTTCCAGTCCGCAATTTCGCCGGAGTGCTCCAAGAAGTTCAAGCCACGTGGCACAGAAGATAACACGTGCAGAAAGTCGTCCTGGGTAATTAAAGGATAATCGGATGCGCTGAGATTGACGAACCAATCCCATTTCGATTTCTTCCGGAGAAAAACGGACATCCCATGCAGAGTGGTGGCGATCATAGTCGGACCGCGGTAGGTCACAAGATTAGACTTCACGATGAACCGCACGTTCCCCACCGTCAGGAAGATGGGATGGAATGCGACATAGCGCGCGAGATCGAGTCTCTCTGACGCCGGCGATGCGCGATCCATGTGGAGCAGGTACTGGTTGTGTGGATGATAAAGCGCAAGCAGAAGACGTTTCATCCGATTGCCATCTCCTATGCTCCCTGTCAAGAAGTAGGCAATCCTAGGAAGCTCAGCTAGTGGAGGGCCATCGACGCCGCCGACACCTGTATCGCTTCCCGCGTCGGAGGACGAGAAAACGAGGCGAGAGGCAAGGGAGATACCGGAGAGAGAGGAGGAAGAGGAGGAACGAGTCCCCGTCCATGGGCGATTTACGGATCCGACGTTATTAGGGTTAAGAATCTCAAACGGGCCAGGTCCAAAATGGACCGTCGACGCAACAAAAAGTCCAATGGAGACGATAGAAAAGGCTACAACGTATTTCAGCCACCGCAAGTTGACTTCCATCTTGATCTGCTTTTTAACCACAAGTCTCTCCTCTCCCTCGTCACCTTTCGTGGTCGGCAAATTTTCGCTCAATCCGGCCACGTCCACTCGACACCTATCGCACATCATTTTACACCTGACTGATGGCACCTCCCTCCCTCTCCTGCTGTGTCAGCTCCTTAGCTTCGGCTCGTCGGCACGCAAGCCTGTATTCACAGTAAGTACGTAAGAACTGTGTACCGCGCACAGCGCGGAGGCGCAGCCCGGAGGAGGGAGAGAGGATGAAGGTACAAAAGGGAGAGTCGCCAAACCTTTTTCTTAGAAAGACAAGTTCCGATCGGAACTTCGTTTTTCTTTTTTTTTTCCTCCATTTCCATTCTATTCCGTTTCTTTTCCCCTTCCGCTTTTTTCCCTACCAGTCATCTTTTTTTTTCTCTTTTTTCGTTCCATCTTTTTCCTACCTGTCATCATTGCCTTTCCCTTCGCCCGCCGCCACGCCTGGTCGACCACCTCCACCCATGGCCGCTTGCCATACACTCCCACAAGCCTCACACTCTTCCCGCAATCGCGGTGGTCATTCGACCGCCGTTTTACACATTGGTGAGTAGTGCAGCGAAGCCGGTACGCAAAAAAAAAAAAAAGCCTGTATTCTCTCACGTTCTCGCCACAAGCATAATCCCGCTCTCTACGCACACTCCGCACTATGCGACCTTCCAATCCAACATCGGCACGCCTCTACGCACGGGCACGGGGTGCTATGCGTGCACGGGGTGCTATACGACCTCCCAGCACCTCGATACGACTCTGCACGTGCACGCGCTGCACGACGCTTTTCCAACATACCGCCTACGGCTACTGTTACCATACTGTTACCATACTGTTATCATATATACCGAGACTATACTGACGGCCGCTCCACCGTCCTCTCCTCGACATCCACCGACTCCTTTCCCACCCTCGGCCTCCGACCGACCGACCTCCCTGCGCCCGACCGCCTCATTTCCTCGCCCGCCCACCCGGCCTCCGAAATTGGCCTTCGCATCACATCACACCCCAGCGGACCTTCCCGAAAAGGAAAACCGGTCGCCGTCCACGAAAAGGCCCGCGCAAACGCCTCCGCCAACCGCCGGTTACTGGCTTCTCATCACACCGCCCCTGTGACCGGTACCTTTCGCCACAGCGACCGCACCCTTCCCGCCGACCGCTCCCACCCCGATAAACCCCGCTTCGCATCGAATGCCGTGAACGACATTTCCACAGAAGGGCGTTCCGGCTGCGCGCCAAAACGCATCCGGGTATAGCGCAGCCTCCTGGCTGCGAACTGCGAACTCATGCACCTTGCCTCGTGCCTCTCTCCCCCCTCCGCTCGACAAATGCATTCATCTACTCGTGGACCTACCGACCCTTCGCCCCGCCCAGTACTACTCTCCCCTACCTTCCTTTTCTTTCCTTTCCTTTGAGGCTACCGTAATCAATCAATCAAACATTCCCGCAGAATCAACGAGGCACTCCAGACCTACCATGGACCAAGATAGGCCGGCTGGTTTATGGTTATGATGTCATCCTTCCAACTGCCGGCCTAAGCGAACATAGAACAATCATCCTCAAGCGGGAGGCACAGAGAGAGAAGCAAAGAGAAAAGACGGCCAGAGAAAACAAGGCCGACCAGACCACCAAGGCCCAGCCCGGATGTCGAACTCCGTACTTCATGGCAATCAATGCCACTGCCGATGGCGTGCACCTAAACGTCACAGACGACCTTGAACCACCAGTACTTAGCCCAGCTATCGGCCGCCTCGCTTTCCCGTTAACGCGCTGCGCCTTTAGGGCTTCGGCGTACTGGACCACAATGGCTGGAAGCGCCAGCCAAAAAAAATTCAAAACAGTACACTGGCGCTTCGGCGAAAATTGGCACGCAGGGGCATTCCAGGCTCGGCATCGATAGCTGGGCCAAGTACTGGTGGTACCTACCTGGCCCGCCTTCTGACGCCCTTCCGGCAACAGGAAGGCCCCTGTCCACTGCGCAAGATCCCACCGGAAGAACTTGCCCAGTGCCAGGCAGAAGCGGAGGCTCCGGAGTGCCAGCCTCGTCAGATGACATCCAGGCATGCCTTCTACCAGAGCGCCTGGATATCCATACCTATCGCAGAGCACAAATTTGTCGTGCACACGCCATCTCCTTATCCAAGGCTGACCGTCGCATGCGCTACAGCGTCGAGATACCAAAACAGGCCTCCTCCTTCCACATCCCTCTCCCTACCACCACCAGCCAGTGTTTGTCATTATTGACCCCCTTTTCCTCACTTACCAATGGCTACCTTGCAACCTTAGGGCATCGCCACACCACTCTCGAAATTTGCAAAATGGGAATGAACTTCCCGCTAGAACATGGCCAGATGCACCCGCCACATTTTATTTTTTTTCACATTTCGAGAGTGGTATGGTGAGGCCCTTATTAAGTGTTCGGCTTTTATGTTCTGCAGAGCGTCATCATATGCATTAGAGCGTCGGGCTACTACGTAACATATGCCTCCGTCATAATCCATCTCCCTACTAACGCCATCCGACACCTGTTATTAACACCAGGGCCTCCTCTCCTCACCCTCTTACTAATGGGATATTAGGCAGCCTTATCGACTCTTTCGCTTTCTACACTGCAGAGCGCCGTGACACCGATGCCACGTGGCACGTAAGAAAGGACGTGCAAAAATTTTGGCCCCGCAGCAGAAAGAAAAGACGGAACACGACGAAGCGTGCCAGATCGAGCCTCTTCAGCACCACCGGAGATTCGCCAGCAGGTACTCCTTTTGTGAACGGTAAGAGCGCGAGTAGAAGACATTTGTTTGTTTTATCCAATTTTCATCTCCTTTGCTCCCTGCCAAGAAGAAAACGTTTCTTTCATCCGATTTTCATCTTCTTTACTCCTTGTCAAGAAGTACTCAACCCTAAGCAGTTCAGTTGGAGGGCAATCAACACCAGGGTCGGTGGATGGGGAGGAAGATCGACCATTCATACCGACATTCTCATCGCTTCTCCAATCAGAGAATGGGGAGGAGAAGCCAGAGGAAGACGAAATAGGGGAGACAAACGACGAGGAGGACAAGCGATGGGATGACCGGGGGAAATGGTGTGCTCGCCACGAAGACCTATCCTCCGTTCCCGACCATGGCCGATATACGAATCCATGGTTAGGATTAAGTAACTGAAACGCACTAGGTCCGAAATAAGAAACCAATATCAGACGTGAGAAAAGAGTTGCAACTTCATCAAAAAAACATCAGCCGGCGTGAGAAAAGAGATGCAATGTCATCAGAAAAAAAACAGCCAACATGACAAAAGCACGAGTTCTCTTCCATCATTCCACTACCGGTAGTTTCCACTATTTTTCCTTTATATTTCAGTTCACTTGGTGCACTTCTCGATCATTTATGATCTGCCTGTTCACGACAAGTACCTCCCCGCCCTTCTCCACTACGTCGTCAATAAATTTTCGGTCGATCCACACACGTCCGCTCGACGCTTTTTCGACACGGCCTTTTCCCTTCCCTTGACGCAACTGCCGCAGGCGCGCAGCGCCGGGGCAGAGGACAACATGTATCCCTTGTTTCTTAAACCGACGACGATATACCTTTCCCGACCTTTTGGGTAAGTAAAGGAATACTCACACAGCGGGAGCATAGCAGCAAAAAAAAAAAAAATTGCAATCCCGCTTTGGGTGAATTGGTGAAGTATTGCCCCGCCCGGTCACGCAGTGGGAGCAAATCAAATAGGACACGAGCAGGACTTACTACCAATTGCCAAAAAGGTGCCTCGCGCGGTCACACGGGGCGAGGCCCAAATCCTTCAACCTTTTTTTTTTTTTGAGGTATAAGATAATTCGTCTCGAAGTCCCTCTGGCTCGTCCTTGTGAATGGGCGAGTTTTTGAAGGTAACTTATGGTGCTCGGCTCTGTCATTCAGTTTGGGCCTCTGGTGAGCAGACAAGAGCCCGCACCCATTATTTTTCCGTTGTATACTCCTGTGCGGGTTCGGAGTTGCAGTGGTGAGGTGAGCAGGCGCAACCTTGTGGCAAAGGGGACTTTGTTGAGAAGCGAGCACATCTTCGGACCCTACAATGGAGGCAGCCATGCCCCGGATGGACATGCAACGCATGAGGAGATTCGGTTGTTTTTTGTTCTTGCTCCTGCAGGTCGTTCTCCATCGTGGGTTGCTGTCAGAATGCAAAGGCCAGGGCCCTTCTGCGAGAGCAAGAGAGCTCGTGCGGATTGTGAGTCATGGCCTGTCTTCAGTGAGCACAGTCCCCATATTTCATCATACCTGAACAACGACATTGACATATGCGCTGATCCAAGCAAGTTGAGTTGCAAGTGGAGTGCCTAAATCGGTTTGGGTGAAGCAGAGAACCAGGGGGACATGGAGGGATATGCACAATCCGCACTTCCTGCAGGACGATAATAGGTTTAGATCCTACTTCCGTATGACTTCACCTTTGTTTGAAGAATTGTTGAATCGTTTTCGCCCGCACCTGGGAAGACAGTGTACGCAGATGCGACTTCCGATTGAGCCTGCTCGTGTCTTGGTGTGTGCCCTCAACAGGTTCGCCAGCGGGGAGTCCTATGACAGGGTTGGGGACAAATTCGGTGTTGGACATGCTATGACTATCGAATGCACAAGGCGCCTTGTGACGAACTGTTTTCTGTAACTGCGCGATTTTTTGCGCAGGGCTACTTCGGGGGTTCAATTGGGATGGTCCGTTGGATTGCATGGGGGCCCTTGCTTTTCTTTTTTTTCTTAAATTGAGGTTGGCATAGTCCCACGACGGTTGATAGTTGATCACGCCTTAGCGAGCGCGGAAGATAACTGTTGTCATAACTTCTTTCTTGTTTTGCTGCGGGGAAAGAGAATTTTGGCACGATCGTCGCGCGGGAAAATCTTTTTGAATTTTTAACGTATGTCGAGCCCCTGTGGGCTCTCGGAATTCGCTTCATTCGAAATTTCTTTTTGCAATTAGGATTTAGATTATGAATTTGGGCACATCACAATTTCTGCTACACGGCGTTTCTTGCTTGCGCACGCTTTGGCACGTTAAGACCCGTGCTCTGACTTTTCCACGCCTTAATCTTACGTGTAACTGTAATTTTTGTCTTGGCGAGCGTAACTGTAACTGTAACCCTCTTTTTCTTTATATCTTTTTGTGGGGCCCTAGCGCACACATGTTTTTCCCAATCCTATTGGCCTAAGTGTTGCATGACTGGATCGATGCATGGAGTGGGGCTATGTCCCCCACGCCGCGGCCAAGCCATGCAGTCGTAAGTATTTCCTTCCTCCTCCTTCTTTCCCATCTAGGCACAACCCCGGGTATTTCGTGCAAGCATGCATGCTATAAATTTTGCAAGCGCGATTAACTCGCTCTCTATGAATTTTGGAGTTAGCGAGGTCGAGAGGATCGACTAACAGACAAGAATTGGAAGGTGAGTAGAGTGTTGGGCGATCCGGCGAGTTGGTGCTGGGCATGTGGGGTTGACGTGGGGCCGCGACAGACTGTGGCGCACGGGCGAACCTGGCTTGCATGCTCGGACTAAGCGGGGTGACAACTCTGTGTGGGTGCGAGGCGACGGACTGCCCGAATCGGGATGCTGTGAAGAGAGAGAGAGAGAGAGAGAGAGAGAGAGAGAGAGAGAGAGAGAGAGAGAGAGAGAGAGAGAGAGAGAGAGAGAGACTCTTGTCTGTCAACCTAACAGTCTAAAATATGTATGTATGTACAAACGAATAATATGATGTTTCTCACACATGAGCCTTATCATATTACCCATTTTGTATCACTATTCCATATCCATACACTCATCAGTTATAAGGTAGTCGATGGTAATGCAAACAAGGGTTTACAAGATGAGAATATGTGACTCCAGTAAGGGTCGACCTATTATCAGTTTGAATATAAACTAACTAGCAGTGAAGGAGGGGGTGACATACTCATGTGTGAGTCCCCCTACTGCTCAATCGAATTCATAATGACTAGTAAGTATGAGACGAAGGCTCCACTGAGGGTCTTCTTATTTCATACTTACATTTGATTGGACTATATTATAGTCCTCGGATAAAATTGAAGTTCATATTGTTGAACTTCATGCTGGGCCATGTCGATAGGGAGGGAGGTGTTGAGACATTGTTGACCTGTGTGTGATTGTCGGTCATCTTAATCATGAAGACTCATTGTGAGTCTATACAAGAGAACATGTTGTTGCCTTATGATAACAAGTTGGTTCGCCAACTCAACCCTCACTCACCCATGACACCCACACTTTGCATTAACCTTTGCACTAAATGGTATTTCGTTTTTTCAGGTCAGTGTTTGAAGGGTCTATATTTTGTCAAAAGTGGTCCTTGAATGACTGAGTCAAAAAAGGAATGTCTGGCAGAGAGGTTTGGAAGTACAAGTGCAGTGTAATGTGTACGAAAGTGAATGAATGGTTGACTCTATTAGGATTGCGAAATGCTTTTGTTTTGTTTTCAGGTCAGTAAAACAACAAACCACGTGCTCTTCACTCAACTCGCATTGCAAAACTTATACTTACCTGAGCCTCGACTCAGACACTTCATCGAAACCTAACTTTTGTACATTTGGTTTGGTTTTCATACTCTACTCTTTCTTGATGAGAAACAAATTATGATAATTGGCAAAGGCAAAAAACCTTATTCATGTTTTTTTCTTTTGAAATGTCATGAACCTACTTTTATTGGTGATGCAAGTTTGAAAGGCCAAGAGCCTATTGATTGTTTCTCTTTCGAAAGTGAAAGCTCTGTTCATTCTGATGTTGCCTTTGTTTTGTGTAAAAATATAAAAGACATCTCCTTACTTTTCAGTCTCAATCTTTGAAATGTGTTCATTATGTGAGTATCAATCTGAAAGAATTAATATAACAAATATAATTTATGGTTTAAGTGTAGATAGGTTGGGACATAGTATGCGCAAAAGATCGTCAGTTAAGTCGACCTGAATTGTAATTTGGTCTGGGAGATGAACGCCCCGATGCCCGACACGTAAACGGGTCAGTCTTAGGCGTTCATCCGCTCGTATGCCTATGCTAAGACGGTCGAGCAAACGCCCTCGGCTAACTTACCCCTACGATAGCAAGTAGAAACCTTCGTACGTGAGTCAGTAGCTCAACAGAGATAAGCCTACCTAAGAGTGGTGACAACCCTATAGGTAGAGGTGAGTTGTAACTCGTAGAACTCTGTCCTGTCGTAGGGAGTCGCGAGAGGTATAATTGGCGAGCACGGTCAGAGTGGTAACTCCAACTAACTAAAAAAAAAGACCTTTATCCTGCGTGACACGACCGTAGGGTCTTATGCCCGCCGCAGGGTGTGGGACCGCCGTGCCCGACAACGCTTCTTGGTGAAAGGAGGGCGACCGTGACATTGTTTCCAGTGTCCTTATGATGAAGGTAAATACTTCATAATTCGAGGAACAAAATATGTAATCATTGCCCGACACGTAAACGGGTCAGTCTTAGGCGTTCAGCCGCTCGTATGCCTATGCTAAGACGATCGAGCAAACGCCCTCGGCTAACTTACCTCTACGATAGCACGTAGAAACCTTCGTACGTGAGTCAGTAGCTCAACAGAGATACGCCTACCTAAGAGTGGTGACAACCCCATAGGTAGAGGTGAGTTGTAACTCGTAGAACTCTGTCCTGTCGTAGGGCACTGCGAAAGGTCCGGATGACACACCTGGCTAAAACAGCGAGGTGACGACGTCACCACGTCCGTTTCGGCGGTTCGCGGGATTATTTTTGCGTTGTCCCCAAGTTGTTTATATGGTTTTCTCTAACTCTTGCGTGAAGCGGTCGAGAGGGCTCTCGCCATTTTGCAAGGTAGGACTCGATGCACTCGACATCGTCACCCTGTTGTGGTGAGGCGTGAGGAGATGCTTGAGATTCGCCATCTTCATCCTCCTTATCCTCGAGGAATTGGGTAATTTCATGATGTTGATTGCCCGGGTGCGATCTTCTTCATTCTCTTCTGCCATTATGTTTTGTTGAGCCATCTCCTCTTGCGCTCGTACCTCACGTGATCCTCTTGCTTATATGTCATGTGATGGATACCCAAATATCATTCTAACGTCCGGGCACGAGGCTTCGTAATTCAACCCTTCTACCGTTCCGCACAGGTTCCTCTTTTGTTTGGAAACAGCCAGTTGGGGCGTACTGTACGAAGGTGGCCGCTGACCTTGCCCCTGAGGTTCCCCTGTTGGGCATAGGCCGGGTATGGTTAGAAGCCAACCATCCGACCTTTCGTCCCTTACCTCTGCATCGTTGTCGTCCCACTTGAGTAACGAACGATCCTGCTTGATAAGTCGTCCCGTCGCCGCTATGGATGGCTTGATAGCAATCCCTTCAATAATATTTCTTTTGTCGGGTTACGGATTGCACGTGCATCATGAATGCCTCTGGTTGATGATGATTCCGCCTGATCCCTCCTGTTGACACCGAGTGGTTCATCTCTTGCAACTTTCCGGATGCTTCGGTTCCACCCTTGTTACCTGCTTGCGAACTTCTCAATCGATTGGCCTCCACCTACTTCATTCCTATCTTCTTAGGCTCGAGGGCAGCCTTCTATGGCAGCATAAAACCACCATTTGCACTGCTCACACCACAGGGTGTGGCGACATATAAATTTAATACTGAAGAATTTATTCCCCAGTCTCATAGGGAGTACCGTTTCAAATTTTCTTTAGTTTTTTTTATTAGTTGAAATTTGATATTGACCAATTCGGTCTAGTCCGGTCTTATTCCGAGGGGAGTGGATTGAGCACATGGCCCATCGAAGTCTCCACCATGTTTTTCACATTTCACCATACTAGCAAAGGAACTCTGATCGTTGTAGGCCAGAACTTGGATTCTTTTTCATGTCTGTGTCATTCCTCATCTTTGTTCTAGTCATCCATGGTTTAAACTGCATGTCGTACTCAACTCCTTTGATGGCGATGTTATCTTATGCTTTGGCCACCATCCTTCGAGCAATCTCCTTGGAGTTGGCCACGTAAGAGACCATATTTGTCCCCTTCGCTCGTTGACTTTTCCTCATTTTGTTCCTTGATAAAAAATATGATTTCGAAACTACCCATTCTCGTAGGATCGGAGTCATCGAACTAAGTCTTTACACACCTTCATCGGGAGATTTCGAGCTGCTCTGTTGAACATTATTGTGACGTGTGTTCCTTCAGCCAAGCGGTGGTAAGTTCATCTAGCATTAGGTTGACGACGAATACCCGAACACCATTCTCGACTAACCATTCGCCATGTTGGAATTTCTCTTGCAAGAGTCCGTCATTGTAACACTTTGAGATCAACTTCGGATACGATCTTCATCTGACGGTGGGATGTCAGAGTGGCCTGGCAGCAAGCGCCCTCTTGTTCCGTGTTGTCCCACTACTCTTTCCCACCCCTCCATTCCTAACTCCCTTTTATCACCTAAATTGTTACTTGCCCTAACTTATCGCATCAAAGGCGGGCGCCGTCCTCGACGCACGCCCCTTCAAAGACTTTGTATTCCTCGCATATGCAACTCTTCCGCAACCAATAGATGTCAACTTAACCAAGGAGGTCAAACCTGAGAATGCCCCCTCCCGCTCAGAGTCCAACTCAAGAGTACCGAACACGAAGAGTTCTTCCCCGCGTTCATCACGATGATGGAATTGTGGTGACAGTTGATACTTGGAGCGGCTCAGATGCCAACCACCGAGACCCCCCGGGCCTTGTGTCTTTGGGTAGCGCTGACCCTTAAGAGACTGCATGCGCTAGTTAGGGCAATTAGCGCAAGAAGAATACTACCAGAATCTTTACGACCCTCATTGGTTTTTTTCGACAATCTCTCGATTAATGCGTGACCCTTGCGCAAGGATGCCACACATTAATTTGAACCGACATCTCGAAACTTGGAACAATTCACAAAAGATTGGAACGTGAGCATTTCTCGAAAATTGGAACGGTACACAAAAGATTAGCATGACCCTTGAACAAGGATGACACTCATTAATTTATACCATTTATCGATTAATGTGTGTCATCCTTGTGTAGGGGTCATGCTAATTTTTTGTGTATCATTCCAATTTTAATGGATGTCCCAAGGGCACGGACTTCACAATTTGACCCGGAGTTATCCCGACAGCATCAACTGGTTCAACTTATTTTCCAAAACGAATTTCAACCTTCCCAAGCACCACACAACATACCATCGGCTTCAATACACTAGATCCTGTTAATTCTCTCTTATCCGAGTCTACCTTAGCTTACTCTTAGTGCAAACCCACTTAGTATATATAGACCTAGTTGTCAGTCTCGGCTTGGCATAATACGGCCGAGAGGAACTGTTGTTTCTTAGGGTCTTGCCACACCACTGTCGAAACGAAAACATAACGAATGCATTTGCTTGAAAAGGTGGTAAGATGCATTCGTTGCTATTCACAGTAACAGGTTCGAGCACATCGGCTCCCGCCTCTCTTGCAAAGGGCGAGAGCACTCCCGACCATGCTAATCTCGCGCTCGAACGCCTCTGTAGAAAAGACGTCTCGCTCGAACTGTCGATGCCTGTTGTCGCGAGTTCGACGATAATGATGACATAAACGAATGAAACATGCCTCAATATAGCGCAAGAGCATTAAACAAAATAACGACTTCACTTTTGGAGTCTCCTTGGTATATGAAGAGCACTCATCAATGTGGCAGACCAAAAAGTAAGATACTCTGTCACTTTTTCAAGGTCCAATCCGCAACAAATAATATGTCTCACAACGTCAATGCAAAAAAGACACAGTCGAGAAGGGTTTTTCAAACTCCCTTACCAAAATTGTGGTTATTCTCTCACAGGAAAGATGATAGACAAATCATAAATCAACCGTCCGGTTCTCACCTTGCCAATCCCTTCTTCGCTTGATCCTAACATCCAATCACTTACCTCCTAGTTGGGTCGCTCCCAAAAGGAGCTAGCCCAGGTTGCTTGATCTCGGATCGAACCTGATACCTGCAGGGCAAGAGTCTGTCATGGCAACCTACTGGGCTAGCTCCTATTTCACACTTAATAGGAGCAAAAGGTAACTTGTCCGCAATCTGACAGACTTTTGTCTGCCCCTACTACTCAATCGACCGGTCGCTAACCCCCGGAGAAAAAGGCGGTCCATCCTAACAAGATAAGATGTAGTCTCCCCCAATTCACTGGCTCCGGTTCGAATCCTGGTGGGACACTTCTCAAATAAAAAAGTATGAACTCAACACCTTTTGCACTACTGTCATCGACGTAATACGCCCACTTTCGTTTTCCTTTTTAAAACCCTGACTCACGCGGCTTATCAGTCATGTGTCACAACTTTTAGTAGAATTATTATAAATATAATTTTTTCACAGTCGTCTGCCTCTGCGGCCTTAGTCGATACGAAACGTGATTGGCCATATCACCAATCCTTACTTTCGCTTCTGCCGGCAATAGGCATCCGTACCCAAATAAAATAATTTCGTCGTCTTAATCAATGGTCGAGTCAGAATAGGTTGTTAGCAACGCTTCCGTCACATCAACTCAAGACTTCTCAAACAAAATTCAAATTGAAAGCCAAACAGCGTTCGATATTGAAAACATAGGGCAAACGTTCTTCTCAGGGTTTCTGCCTTGTCAACGGATGCATCTTGCCCTTTTCCGCGGGAAGATGCATTTATTCGTTTTTGGTTTCGACACTTGTGTGTCAAAACTCTTATACTGAGGATTGATACTCATGGCAGTTGCCCTTTTCTAAAAAAATAATAAAAAATAAAAAGCCAAAAAAGGTGTATCCCTCCAGGCGGTCTGTACATTACCGTCTTTACCCAAATAAAATTTCCGGTCATTATGGCTACATATGGACTGAAAGTTGCCCGAAATACAACTCTAATGACCGAACGTTCTATTCTGGTGAAGACTGTAGTAGGACTACCGATAGTAGTATGCATGTAGAATATATTAGTTTAAAATATGAGAGTAGCGTGCTAGGAGGCAACCAAGAGTTGCGGAGTCTGTAGGAAAGACTCTCAGGCTTTGAGCATGTAAGCTAAGTTGGATGATGCTTCTAATAACCTTGTATCCGGGGGCCAAGTCCCACTACCGGAGGTTTTGTTCTGGGGTAGGGGACCTCCATTGTGTGGCATCTCTTCTCACCACTGATATAGAGCGATCGTAGGGGGGGGGGGGGATTCCTTCAAGACATCCTCAGAAATTGCAGCCAAGAAAAAAAAAATTAAAAAAAAATAGAGCACTAAACTAACGGGCATGTTGGGAGTAGCTTATGAATTGTTGAACTACGCACCACAGATCCAATCCAGATACAATCAGATAACAAAATAAAATCATTCGGAATTACTTGGGGCTAGTTAGTTCAACTAAACTATAATTGGACTAATAAAGGAAGATTAAAAAAACAAAAGTTATAATCTTCTCTAAATTTCAACTTTCACTACCTACCTAGCACTACTCCTAAGCCTATATAGGGCATTCCTACAAGTATAGCTACCCCCACCCTAATCAGCGGTGGTCAGGGAGTAGAATGAGGCCGACGGGTAGGAGGTACAACTAATGCATAAGCGGTTATCGGGTAGCTGAAAATTGAGGAATGAAAATTCTGAAGTGAGAGTTTTTGGCAGTTTGAAAATCCTGAATGGTCCTGAAGTGGTGAAAGGTCTGAAGACCCTGAAAACCACATGTTTAGGCAGGCTGCATCATGAAGGTGAAGAGTGTCCTGAAGTGGTCAAGTGAGATTTTTTGGCAGTCTGAAAATCATGAATGGTCCTGAAGTGGTGAAAGGTCCGAAGACCATGAAAACCACCCTTCACCACTTGAGGATGCAGCCTGCCTAGTAAACAGGTTGTTTTGAAGGTCTTCGAAGCTTTCACCACTTCATAACCATTCAAGATTTTCAGACATGAATGGTCATGAAGTGGTGAAAGGTCTGAAGACCCTGTAAATCACCTGTTTAGGCAGGCTGCATCCTAAAGTGGTGAAGGGTGTCCTAAAGTGGTGATGAAAAATACGACTGTTGTTAACCTTCTCTCAGCTAATGCACAGACCGATCATCTTGCCAGTAGCTGCACCTCCCATCTACTTCCCCCGACCCAATGGAGTAACATCAGTGTCTATGACCAACACTTCCCCCCCCCCCCCCCCCCCCCCCCCCGTACATACTATTTTGTTATGTGGTTGGATAATTAAAGGTTGCTCTTTATTAATACAGTCCCTAATCCTTTGCCCTGTTGTAGAGCATGGGTTGTCTGTTGACGGAGGTATGTTTGCGGGCAGCCATGATTTTTTGGGACGATAATGTTTGATGGGAGTCATGGCCACAGTATCTTCGCGGGGAGGCTCATAGGGTCTTTGTTGTGGCTGCTTGGAACACATAGCAGATGCTTCTATGGTGTTTTAAGCAGTAGTGCTCCTAAGTGTCAGATGAAGATTCTCTGAATGTATGCTTAGAGTTTTGACCACAAAAATTTGGCGAGAAAGCTTAGAGAGTGTTTGTTGTGGTGCCATTTACATGGCCTCTCTTTTATAACACATGGAAGAAATAAGGACTTCCATGGTGTTTTAAGCAATAGCCCTCTGGTGTCATGTGAAAATTTTATGGTCTTTAACAGAGTATTCATAAAAACCAAACAAATGTAGAAAACCAAACAATCTTTATAGACCGTAGAAAACCAAAATTTTTCCACTCATTTTCACTCCGCTGGTGCTACTTTTACACGTTGTATGCCGCACCTAGTGATGAAAAACATACCAAATCAATGCTCTTGTTAGGAGAAGGTGATTAGTGAGACGAAAGTTTGTACGCAGAGCCTGATTTTTATCACATACAAAAACAGGTCAACAAGTGATCCCAAAAGCCGCTTGTAGTCGAGAAATGAATTCTTTGCTCTGCTAAAACCGCGCAAATATGACAATTCATTCCACAATACTAGATACCACTTACAAACTTAGAAGAAAGTTAAGAAAACCCAGGCAGGATAACGATTACTCCAAAATGTATTGCGTTGTACGAAAACAGGACGTCTTGGCATATGCACCTTTGCAGTCCTTTCATTAAAGAAGCATAAAACAGATGCAGTTCAAGCATCCCGAATTTTGTTTGTCGTTCTATAAAGCACGCGGCAAAATAACACTAAAAAAAATAAAAATAAAGAAGCACTCCGAAAATGTGCGCCCTTGTACCGAAGCCAGACATATTGACATTTGCGTATTTATAGTCCTATAAATTAGAAAACAAAAAACCATGTCAGCTTCGGAATTCTCCATTCGGTTTATAGCTTTATAAACTGTGACGCACAAATATGAGAGAAAAAGGAAAACAAAGAAGCACTCCGAAAATGTGCGTCCTTGTACCGAAGCTAGACATCTTGATATTTGCGTATTTATAGTCCTATAAATTGGAAAGCAAAAAACCATGTCAGTTTTGGAATTCTCCATTCCGTTTATAGTTCTATAAACCGTGACGCACAAACATGCGAGAAAAAAAAAAAACATGAAGCACTCTGAAAATATGCGTCCTTGTACCGAAGCCAGACATCTTGACATTTACGTATTTATATTCCTATAAATTGGAACACAAAAAACCATCTCAGCTTCGGAATACTTCATTCTGTTTATAGTTCTATAAATTGTGAAGCACAAAGACGAGAGAAAAAGGAGAATGGTGACATCATTTCTACCCCGTAAGAACGAGCCAAAAAATACTAGAAATTGTTATTTTGAAACCGAGGTCTTAGAAACGCCAAAGGGACAAATCTTTGGAAAATGACTTGAATCACTTTGAAATAAATCTCCACAATTGTTGCTTCTTTAAAAAGAGTGTCTCGCCGATGTTTCTGTGTTGAGCGGAGGGCACATACGCGAAGCTCGTGAACGGCTGCGAAAACCGAGTTTGTGAAAACCTGACAAAACCACAAAACTTAACATTTTTTATAGAATGATAAAGTAAAAGTCGAACTCTTTATTTTGACACATAAAAGAGAGCGTTTTTAAATGTTTTTCAAGAAAGGAGGCAAAACAACATGCAAAAAGTCTAGCGATTTTCAAAATGTGCAAGAGAATTCTTTCCAGCAAAGAGCATGTTATAGGACTATAAGTCGTTCTCAGTAGATTGACAAAAAACATAGCTCAAACAAGACAACCTTTAACGACTACAAGGCAAATCCGAAAGATGTAAAAAAAATCAGTTTTAGTGAATACTCATTATAAAACTATAAACCGTTTTCAGCAGTTTGGTAAAAACCAGATTCTGCAAAATCCAGTTTATAGAACTATAAATTAATATAACTCCATTTTTAAGTTAACTGTAAAATCCTTGTCAAAAAATAAATGTTATGTAAAAGAAAAACTAAAACAACTTTTGTCTGGGAGACATCTTCACATTCGTAGCCAACGATGATTTAAAATTAAAAAAAAAAAAAAAACTTAAAAACACCAGATTCTATGAAATCGACTTTATAGAACTATAAATTAATATAACTCCATTTTTAAGTTAACTGTAAAACTCTTGTTAAAAAATATATGTTGTGTAAAAGAAGAATTAAAACAACTTTTGCCTGAGGGACATCTTCAAATTCCTAGCCAACGATGATGTAAAATTAAAAAATGAAATTCGTCCATGTATGAGATAACATATCCAAACGAATGTATTCGTGAATAAGAGAGCATGTGTGCATGTTTGGGAACCCCCCGAATAGGTTCGTCGTGCTACATACCTTACAGAACTATAAATGTGATTTTTTTAGTTAAATAAAATAATATGATATTTCAGTTCCTGAATTAACGGTGTTTTGAAAGGTACTGATTTTTGGAAAAAAACTTATTTCTCTCCTTATCACTTCCAGTGGTTATGAAAAAATAGTTTTCTATTCTTTTTTGCGGTTAATTTACTTCACATCAAATTTTGTTCATGTAGGAGGCCTGAAAAAAATAATATCAGAATCTTTAAAAAAAATTGTGCAAACTTAATAATTTATTTTGTTAGGTTTTCATGAATTTTATGTTCTTTGGGATTGTGGTACTCTATACACTGCAGAGGCTAGACAATTGATGAAGATTGTTTAGCCATGACATGATATAGACAATGGTGGTGTGCGTGGGTCGTTTGGGAGGAATAAGACTGCCAGTGCTGCTGGGTTTGTGGGTTACCTCGGAGGGCTTTCCACTTTTTTTCGAATCGTTGCCAAATCAGGTCGGTGTTTTCTTGTTTGTGGAGCCTTCTGTGCCAGCTCTGTTGTTGTCTGCACTTCACCTTTTTTTTTTTTTTTTTTTTTTTTGAGCCCTTGTTGCAAACCCATAATCCAAATGGTGGTGAGAGAATTCTTGCACAACGCATATGTGACGCACAAAAAATGAGCAAGTTCATGAGCCCTTCTCTTATTTCTCCGTACACTCTCGGAGTAATTGGGGTCGATCAGATATAGTTCGCGGTTCAGGTTTGCAGTTTCTGTTACGAGAAGTGAAGTTCGGCTAAGCATGTTTTCATTTTGGTTATGTCTTTGGCCTCCACCCTGACACAAGGAACATGTCAGTCAATCACGACGGAAAATATCACTTCAACAATTTTAAGAATTTTCTTTGTGTGTTGTTGTAGGAAGTGCACACACCTTAGCGAGCGCCCTTAAATTTCTTCTTACTCAAGACTTTTTTGAAGCCAAAAAGCAGGGGTGCCTATTGGGATACTTGACAACAAATCCTTGCCTTGTGCAATTGTGAAGGTACACTTGCACGCCCCTTGTATTTTTCGTTTTAAATTTGTTTTATATATATAGGATCACCAGCCCGTATATACGGAGATCCCCGGACCAACCTCCGTATGTACGGGCGTTCGGGGTCCCATTAGGGATCCGAACCCAAAGGCGTTCGGGGCCCGCCAAAAAAATAATTCGAGGGCTAAAAGTAAGTTTGTTTTTCGGAACTTTGTTTTGTGAGTTCTCTATCATGTGAGGTATATGTCTTTAAATGTTAATGTCATTTTGCTACGCCAAACAAAAATTAAAAATTGCCAAAGATGGCAATGTAAAAACGTGCTCGTCGACTCACTATTTTTTTTTTTTGCATTTTACTTTCTGTTTTCACTTTATTGCGGGGCCAAAAAAAAATATTATTAAAAAAAAAAAAAAAGGGGGTTTTGTATTATGTAAAGTACACACCTGCAAATTTTCAAGGCATTTGGCTGTGCAAAAAAACAAAAAAATTGCCAAAGCTGGCGGTGTCAAAAATGTGCTCGCTCACTCGCTAATTTTAATTCTCTTTTCATTTTTTCTTATTTTTATTATTAGTTTCAAGGTCACCAACCCGTACATACGAAGGTCCCCTGGCCGACCTCCGTATGTACGGGCATTCGGGATCCCGTACGGGGTACAAACCCACGGCGTTCAGCCCCCGCCAAAAAATATTTCGGGGCCTAAAAATAATTTGTTTTTTCTGAATTGTTTTTTTAACTTTTTTGTGGGTACTCTATGATGTGACATACATGCCCCTACAATTTAAATTCATTTTCCTAAGTCAAACAAAAATTAAAGATCGCCAACGATGACGGTGTCAAAACGTGCCCGCCTACTCACTATTTCGTTTTTTTCACTTGTTACTTATTGAAGTTACCATTTTGCCTTTATTGCAACGACTTAAAAGACTTGTCATTTTTTGAAACTTTTCTTACAAGTTTTGTATGATGTCGAATGCACATCTGTAAATTTTAGGTCATTTCGCTGTGCCAAAAAAAAAAAAAAAAAAAAAAATCGCCAAAGATGATGGTGGCAAAAATATGGCCCCTCAATAATCTTAATTCTCTTTTCATTTTTTTTTATTTTTCTTTAGTAGTTTTATTTTTTGTATTTATTTTGTATTTCAAATTCATTTATTCATTTATATGTAATTCTCAAGCAAATTTAAATTTTTAAATATTCTCCATAACATATCATTTTTCAGATTTTTTTTATGCTTGTTTTTTTTTTTTTCTTCTTTTTTTTGTTTTGGGTCTGCGTATGGCCCGAACGGCCGAATGCATTCGCGAGGGGTTCCATACGTTCGGGCGTTCAATCCATCCTGAATGCCGGTTAGTGTTTTTTTTTTTTTTTTTTTTCAAAATTGGTAAGGAAGTTGGATGTACTGGGGCCTCCACCTATTAACATTCGTCAGTTGTTGATCCAGTAGTGTATCCCCTGCTACTATCTATTGTGTTTGTTTTGGTGGTGGCAGCTGCCCATCGGCCAGTAGATTTTTTTTTAATTCATTTGTTAGCCATCTCGTTTGCCACTTTGCGTTGACAAACTAGATAATTTTTTTTTTACTTCATTTGTTGCCCATCTAGTTCGCCATTTTGCGTTGGCAAAAATCTCAATATTATGGATTTGTTTTTCGGGGGGGAGGTCGTTTTTGAAGCTTCGCGCCTTGCTTTTTTTTTTTCGCACAAATTAAGAATATTGAGATTTTCGTGGAAGACTGCGAACAGGCCGGCGAGAAGCTCGCATGCAGACGTACCGGGTTGGTGGAAGTGTGGATGCATAGGGTGTATTGTCATGATGTAGATGCCACGTCCCATGATTTTTCATTTCTTAGGTCCTTTTCTTTGCTACCAGCTTAATGAAAAATAGCTTTGTTTACGTGTTTTTAAATGGGAAAAGAACGCCACGCACCATTTTAAACTATGCTTGTGAGTCGGGCCCCCTGCTCAAGCAAATGTTGTTTATTTTGACTTTCTTCATAACATATTTTTTTTTCAGATTTTATAATTTTTACTCGTTTTGTTTTTTGTCTTGGTCCACGTTCGGCCCGAACGGCTGAACGCATCCCGAAGGAGTCCTGTACGTTCAAACGTTCGGCCAGTCCCGAATGCCGGTTACCCTATATATATATATATATATAATTCCAGTCCATACTGGTAGACTACTGTCTTCACCCAAATCCAATGTACGGGCACTATTGCTGCATCTAGACTCAAAGTTGCCTCAAATACAGCTATAATGACCGTATGTTGTATTCGGGTGAAGACAGAAGTTTATTTATTTACTTTTGCATGGCAAGATAAGTGGTGCTGGGACCCTCTGGTACCCTAGGGTAGCACGAATTATCTGCCTGGTTTATCCAAGGATTGGATTATCCAGAAGTCCAGATAATAAAAAATACAGCCCCCTCAAAAGGGAGGGGTATTGCACATATCACATAAAAAAGAAATATATTCCTTGTCCATAAAAAGCTTAATTGGTCATCGAACGGTTCAAAAGGGGTATAAACAGGCAATTAAGGGGTTTAAAAGGGGTTTGCTGAGTTTATTTTTCTCAATTCTCAATATTATTTACATTATTATATTTTAATGGATATAAAAAATGTCATCCAACCAAAACTTCTTCGCATTATTTTACATTTGGAACGTACGTTTTTCATGTTTTTTTAATTCTGTGGGAAATATTCCTATTTGGGCTGAATGATTTATATCCATCAAGATTGAAAATTCCGGATAAATTTTGTGTGCCACATATCCGGAACCATCTCCTCGCTTAAAAAAAATAATCGGTTAATTAAAACAGTTTATTAACATATGATATCAAAGCTTTTTTTCCATCTCAAAAATACAATTTAAACAATAAGCCTACTTCACTTTTGCAACGAAAGTTCCCAAGATTGGCAGAAAAATTTTAAAAGATTCTATTTACGATGGAAGCATTATTTTAATGATACAAAATTAGAAATATTTCCTATTATGAAATATACATTTAATTTTGAAAAATGTTTTCCTATCCGTTGGGAGTCGTTTAAATCACGTCATCCATCTATTAACGTTGTCTGAAAATGCCCTACGCATAAAAAACAATGAACCGTCGCAGCCGTTATTTTAACACACGCCAGCCACTTTGGTCCGGTCGCCCAACCCACAAATTTGCAACCATATACAAAAAAGGTATTTGTGTTTTCAAGAGGGAAAAGAACACTCATTGTCTAAGTTCTTCCTTTGAATAGAAATGTTTCATATCCACTTTTCAAGTTTCCATAGAAAGACCGTATGCATGCCACTTGTCAACTCTCCAATCTAATTAACCTGTCAATCCCTTTGTGGTTATGAGCAAGGCCTATGCTAGTTCACAGCATTTAGGCCCTTTGTGCCGCCTGGCTGAGATACTCGCGCTTCGTACCATGTAGTGTTGAGCTAGGCCTCCTGTAGTCTCAACGTGGTACGACATTTGGATCACCATTCTGTCGACGAAAAGGTACAGAACATGTCAAATTTCATAGCCATAACTCTAGCCAGCTATAATCCTCCTCCTTTTTACCTTAACAGTCCAAAGCAAGCCTCGTATGATACTCTCCCATGAGAGCAATCACATCACCATGTCCTGCCGACTACTCTCGATAAGTTGGACTTGGACACATGTAGTTGATCATCGTCAAGAATCTTCAATTGCCGACCTGATTGAAGATTCTTATGCCGACCGGCAGCTCGGTTAATGACTATCAGCAATCTTTCATTCTTCTCTTGAACCCCATTACCCGCTCGCTTCAATGATTTTTGTGTGCATTCCAAGTCAGTTGTGCAAAACGCTTCTAGCTTGAAGTTTGTTTGTTGTATCATCAGTTTCTTTCATGCATTCCTTCCGCTTAGATGATATTTTTGTCAACTCTGCGCACTGCAGCCGGCTGGTTTTGCTTGCTCATCAACCGTACTAGTGCGATTATGTATGTTGCTTTCTATGATCATCAACTTTGCTAGTGTGCGTCTGCATCGGTTTCTCTCACAATCATCCCGTGCTCTGGAGGGGACGGCGGCTTGAGAGTGTAAGGCAGCAGAGTGCAGTGGAATTCGGCCCAACGCGGGAGCAAACTCTTGACACGCCATATCAATGTCTGAGCCAGTTCCGTAAAACACTATTTTCTTTTCTTCGTCTTTGAATCTTTCAATTGCTTGCCACATGAAGCCATCGGAGAAGAGCAGGTTAGCATTAGGTAAGAACATGATCCAGGTTGCAAAAGGGCCCTAACAAGATGAACAGGCATGGCATGTCATCAGCCAGCAGCGAAGTAAATGGCTTGTGCGGAAGGGATCTGGATTGGTTATGGGACCGATTCGGTATGGCGTCGGAAAAGGTGCGGATTGTGATGGGGATAAAGGAGCAGGAGATTGACAGCACCAAGAGGCATGTCTATACACAATGAGAGTGGGGAGAAGGGAGATTAGAACAAGAGGAATGAAAGATAGGGTCGCAGTGTTCAAGGGATAAAAGTCAAGACTCGCCCTATGCATCTCTCAGGACTGAGAAGGACCAAGGATTGGTGCCAGATGGGATAAATTAATGATGGGCAAGCGATTCTAGTTTGGATAAGATCAAACAAGATGGCTAAGGAAAAAGTGGACAAGATAATGTCGACGAAAAGAGGGATGAAATTAAACCAGCAGTATGTTTCCATGCCATTTTTCTAGCGGCATGCATGCAGCCGCAAGTTTCAGAGTTCTGCATACCGAGCAAGGTGGCTGGTGTCACCAGCCTAAAGAATGGCCGCACTAGTTCAGTTTTTCATGGCTCGCAATGCGTTTCCAGGCTCGGCAAGGGAAGAGTCAAATATACTGGTGCTTTAAGATCGGCAAGATGAAATCGGGTCTGGTAAATGTCAAATGAAACGACTCTCTCTCTCTCTCTCTGTGTGTGTGTGTGTGTGTGTGTGTGTGTGTGTGTGTGTGTGTGTGTGTGTGTGTGTGTGTGTGTGTGTGTGTGTATCAGGTTGGCTCCCATGAGGGAAGTCGAGTCCCAGCACCTTGGGGTCAGAATGGAAAGATACAAATAGGGGGATTGGACACAAAGGGGTGCTGTAGGGGTTGAGCTTGATGAACAGCATGCGAGATGCCTCTCCTTGCGTCTCCCTCTGGATCATTGGGGTCGGAATTTCGAATGACAGGAAGAGAAGTTGCGCAGGAGCGTGGTAAGGGTCATGCTCAAACAAGATGGCATAGTAGCAAAGCGTGATAGCATGGATCAGCACGGGCAATGACGTGATCAAGAGCAGAATAGTCGGGGTCCCAGGGACCAAACGTGTACTGAGGATGGAGATGGGGGGCTAGGTGGCCAATGGCACTGCGAGGCATCAGGGCACAGCGTGCCAGCCATGGGGTCCAACAAGACGGGTTTGGCAAGAAGAGAACTAGATCAACAGGGATCAGGACAGACCAACTGGATGGTATGCAGGGAAGTGTGTCCCAAGATTGAGGGGATGCAATTCTCTCTCTCTCTCTCTCTCTCTCTCTCTCTCTCTCTCTCTCTCTCTCTCTCTCTCTCTCTCTCTCTCTCTCTCT
>BFEA01000324.1:1180765-1199630 GCA_003427395.1 Chara braunii | reverse complement strand
TGTGTGTGTGTGTGTGTGTGTGTGTGTGTGTGTGTGTGAGGGCGAGGGCAAAGAGGAGTACTCAACAAATAACACACTCATACACTACTAGAAAACATGTTTTGCGTGCCACATACACACTCAATTATTATATTATTTATAACTGCTTTTCCTGTGCACATTGTGTGCCTTCTCTTCCTCTTTCCCCGTGTGTCATAATACTTGTCTTACCGAGCATCTAAGTATTCTTTGTACACATGTGTCATAATACTTGTCTTACCGAGCATCTAAGTATTCTTTGTACACAGTGTTTTGTACACAGTGTGCCTTCTTCCTTTCCCCTTGTGTTCACCTCTGTGTCTTAGCGGCCACCTTGAATACGTGCCCGTTTGTACAGAGTCATGTTCCCTGGTGAACTCCCTGGCTCCAATGGTTGTGTGAACCTACAGTCCGCAGTGTGGCACACGTGTGAAAAGAGTGCGCCAATGGTGGTGTTAACCTACAGTCCATAGCGTTCCACTCGTGGTGTGAGAAGCATGATCTGCTCTGGACACACGGCCTTAGCTCAGTGAGTACAACAATGGTGTCGAATGCGCGTTGTGGTTTAAGGGCGCAGGTTCAAATCCTGAGATCTGCGCCATGTGCATCCAGCCGTCGAGCGTCAACCAACGCACACGTGTGTACACATCGGAAAAGGCAAGAGGTCCGATGCTCTAAAACTCGGCTGCGCATGGGGTTTCAAGATACAGCTCTCAACCATGGGATCCAGCAATTATGGCTGCGCAATGGAGGCTGCCCCCCTGCCCATGTCACACGGCATTGCTCCAAAGCTCCATGTGGGTTGTTCGAGAGCACCACCTGCACCCCCTCTTGGGTTATGCCGGGTCATGGGGGGGGGGGGGGGGGGGGAAGCGCCGGGGGGGGGACTCAGTTGGGAAGAGCAGGGAAGGGACGCCAGGGTTCGCTATTTCCCTCGAAGGCCTACAAGACCCCGTGAGGCAAACAGGCAACAGGGTGCTTAATCCCCTCCCAACAGGTCACCTTGACGGTCCCCGAAACCTGAATTGATGTATAGCGCACCCAGTTGCTGGCAATTAAGAAGCACCGGTCTCACTTCATACATGCCCGTGCGTGTGTGTGTGTCCATGGTTGAGGTTGAGTGTTCGATCCTCGATTATCCCCTGTCTGTGGGTGGGTCCATTGTGCTAACATGGAGAGCTGTGGTCCTGGCTCCATATCCATTCTGGGCAGCATCAGTCCGGTTCCTATTCCCCCGGCAAGTCAAAAACTGATACATCATAAAAAAAAAGAGAAAAAAAAAAAGAACACGCTCACGATGATCTGCTTTGGTCCTCCTGGTTGGTTGTATTGGCTGCTTACCAATGCTGTCCTGTGTCTAGCTGCCCACCCACTTGCCTTGTGTTGTTGCCTTGTCAGACATGCCCCTCGGCCTGGCTGGTCTACAATTTGACTTGTGTTGCTGGCATTGCTGCCTTGTCGGTGCCGCCCTGCTGCCTACCGGTAGCTGCCAATCCGCATGCCTCGCACTACTGCGCAACTTGCCATGAGTTGCGCCCTTGTCAGTCCTGCTCCACTGCCTTGCTGCACTTCCCGTTGCCGTGCTTCTTGCTTCTTGCCCACGTACCGACCCTCCCTCTGCTTTAATGCAGTCTGCTTTGTTTATTGCTGGTCTTACCGCCTGACTAGCTCTTCACTTGCAACAGGGATCGAACAAGACTGTAATCCAAAGCATCAACATGCAGATTCTTCAGAATGTTGATGGTTCAACATCCCGATTAATCCGTGAGAGACGGACGACAGTCTGTCATTTACTTTTCGTCTCTAAATTTGTTGTTTTTGTGCCCTGACGTCTACGGAACATCGTTGTTACGCTGGGGGCAACTGGGTCTTATGCTCAATAGACAGCCATCTTTGGAACTCTGTCGAGTCTTAAGCTAGAAGAAACCATGTCTTGGGGTTAGACCACCAGTACCTCCAGCTATTTCTCTCCAACACAGCCGTTAACACGCCGCATCCGAAAGGGTTGATGGTGGTGAACGACCGGTAGACAGTGAAATGAAAAAAGGACAAAAGAGAAAAAAAAAAGGAAAAAAGAAAAAAAGCAGTCCAATTTACGAAATTGTAAAAGGGCATGAAAACCAGCAGGAAAAGAAGACCGCAGCAGGGCAGGGTTGGGGGAAAGAATAGAAAGAAAATAAGCTCTCTCTCTCTCTCTCTCTCTCTCTCTCTCTCTCTCTCTCTCTCTCTTACCATCTTCTCCAGAACACAACCCACCCTCATTTTTGCTGCACTGGACCAGAAAGATAGCTTGTATACATTCATTATCAGGGTGCACTGTGTTCGGGGTAAACGGCAGAGCGCGTGCACTTAGACCCAGAGGAGTGATAAAAGTTATAGAGTGAGAGACATGCATTCCAGACTGCATCAGAAACCTTGTCAGAGATGGGCAGCCAATTTTCTCTACAACAGCTTACCTACCACACCTATTGTCACGACTTGTCACGACCGGAATCATGCCCTCACATACTACGAAACACTGCAAGTCAGGAATGTTATGCTATCGTTGACCATCCGCATATGCTTCCCTCGTTGGCGGGGACGATCCACGACAGCTCTGGACGTGCCGAGAATCATAAGACAAAATTACCTTACAAGGAGCGGCACTTCCCTGCAATGAAAATGTGGAGAACAAGACTGGAGGCATACACACCGACGACTTGGTCATGCCAAGGATCATAGACAGAAATATGGAGAACCAAGACTCAGCAGTGGTTGTATTGGAGTTCGATCAACCTGTGTACTCAACACACACATTGAAACTCGATCCCGGTTGACATACAAGTCACGTTGCTGTGACAGAAACAGACACCACACACCAGAAACAAACCTGCAAGGGACGTGCGATAATCATACATAGATCAAACACAGAAACAACAACAGGCACTCGATAAATCACGTTCCTGCTTGTATTACCTGTTGCGTTTGTATCTACAAATACGCTTCAGAGGCTTTCACCAACAATTGACGAATTGGCTGCCAATGACCCCAACTGACTGGCTCAAAAGAAAAATGTCCACATCAGCCAGCCAACCATTCAATTCCTCATCCACCAGTTTGGGGGTGGAGGGGGGGGAAGGGGGGGGGGGGGGGGGGGGCAATTATATCCAGCAGCTCCTTGGCACACAGCTTGCAAGCTCGCTCACTACTTCACGAGCTCGCCAAATAGTTGCACACATGCTGTGACTTTTGCTGTCTCTACCGAGCGTCACTTTCATCACAGCCTCCTCAGCAGGGATGCACAGTAGGTGAACGAAGAAATTTTGCTAAACTCGATTGCCTAGAAGGCTAGAAGTTTTGTAGTACGCAGCGCGCCACATTATCGCATCAGACACGCATAGTTGCCCATGGACTTCATTAGAGAGTGACATAGCACTTAATGGAAACACTAGAGCACGCAAAGCACCTGGTCCGGAACACAGTCGCAGTTCATATCGGTTGCATGTACTGCACTAGAGAGTGACATAGTATTAGGGTGCAAACACTAGAGCATGCAAAGTACCTGCCTGGGAAACAGTCCCAATGCATAGCCGTTGCTGCATATACTGCGTCAGAGAGTAACATAGTACTTCGATGGTACACATACAAGAGCACGAAAAGTACCTGGTTTGGAAACAGTTCCAAACGGTACCAAACAGTTCGGAACCAGTTCCAAACAGTTCCAAACGGTACCAAACCGTTCCACGGAGTCCCAAGAGAGTTTCCATCAACTACTCTATTTGCTTGATCGACATCAAGACTATCAATTTGCGCACATACTTACATGGTAGAGATATTAGAGCACGCGAAGTACCTGGTTTGGAAACAGTTCCAAACGGTTCCAAACCGCACCAAAGAGTACCAAAGAGTTGCGAGAGAATTTACATAAACTATTTGCTTGATTAACATCACGATTATCAATTTGTGCACCGTTGCCCTTTTGCCTTGCATTGGGCATTTACTGCATTTTTGAAATCTCTCCTTTCTTCCGGGAAGCATTTTCTTTTCCTCGCCATTCGTCTTTGCGGAGATTGCCAGAGCGAACAATCATCGGAGGCTTTGCTAACAGTGCCTACGAGACACTTACCCGTACTTTTCCCACAAACATCCCTTACCCGTGCTTCTCTCAGGACCTCGAGTCATTTTTAAGTTCCAATACCGTCGCATGGGACTAGTGTCCAGCGTGGTGCTCCCGGTGGTGGTGCTCCGAGTGGTGGTGCTCCGAGTGGTGGTGCTCCGAGTGGTGGTGCTCCGAGTGTTTCTTGATCTCCATTGACTTCATCCTCCAATGGCCATCGTCAGTACGGTGCATGGATGCTTTCACAATGTGATCTGAGGATGAGATGCCCACGTTCAGCACAAGATGAATTGTTGTTCCATCCCCAACCTGCGTAAACAAAACAGTGCAAGCAAAACCCATGAACACTTCACCTCCTTAGTACACACAGCTGCATTTCATACGCGGTTACAGGAGGTCGACAGAAAGTCGCCACAAGATCGACACAAAAAAGGTTCGCGGAGGTGCACAGGTCCACCGAAGTTTCAGAGAAGGTTGATAGAAAGTTAGACGGAAGGTTCACAGAAATTTCGATCAGAGGTCAACCGGAGGCCAAGATCCACAGAGAGGTCCACAGATCCCCAGAAGGCTGGCAATTTAACAGAGGGTAGACAGAGGGTCCAGAGGGTAGACAGAGGGCCCACAGAAGATCCAAGGTGCACAGAAGGTCGAGTTCAAGAGACCGTCTGTCGCATACTCGTGAAACACAGTCACAAGTATGGCGCAATTCAACAGGAGGTCAGGGGAACATCATGGATGAATTGTGCAATTTGTTCTAGAACCGAACTAAGGTGCAAAAAACACCCTCACAAAAATCATACAATTTAACAAACCCAAAACAAAAAAAAAAGAGGATCTCATGCAAAGAAGACCAATGGAAGGCATGCAGAGAGTCGACTTGCCCAACAAAATCAACACTGTCAAATTCTCAACTACCGTCTTCACCCAAATAGAACGTGGGGTCATGATTGCCGTATTTGGTTCGACTTCCAGTGCCGAGGCAGCGATAGTGACCAGGTGCTCTATTCGGGTGAAGACGGTAGTAAGAAAGCGTAACTACCCAGTTGCCTTCACACAATGCATCCGTCATCAGTGTTGAATCCACAAACTTGCATAAAAAAAGAAAAGAAAAGAAAAAAATCCACAAACTTGGCTGACAGCCGATACCTGAATGGGTCAAAGCCGCCAGAAACCTGTTTATGTCGAACACAACGCAAAAACACAATCCCTTTTCCAACACACCGGCATAGAGGATTGTCCTCAAGGTTCAAACTCATAAACGAGGAAGGGAGGAGGGAAGGGGGGGGGGGGGACAAGGAAAGCACAAGGAGGCAAGGAAAGCACAAGAAATCCATAATCCAGTCAGGTTGGACTCTCTCTCAATTACCTACCACATCCAATAGCAGGGGCATCCGCTACACAGGACAGAGTGAGCAGCAGAGATACAGTCGATTACATCAGGGAAAAAGAGCGGGAAATCATTCGAGGATAGCAAAAGAAAAAACACTTACTCGTCGGATCAGGTTAGAAATGAATAGACATGAGTGTCTTATCTAGTCTGTGTCTTTTGGGCGATTAACGGACATTTTGCGAACATCACAACAAAAATACATATTTTGGGAAAGAGATGAAAGTACAGTCATCAACAAAACAGGAGTGACGAACCGACCTCTGCCTCCGCGGAAACCACTTCTTTCACTTCTGGTGGCTCCAAGGAGTTCGATCTCGCCCTAATGCCTCTTTCTGCATGTTCCACTGCCTGTTTCACAGCAGGATCTTCCGTGCTTATCGAATGCCTACCCCGAGGTCGAGTCCCCCGGTGAGCTCCCAGATCTGCCCTCGTTGTCCGCAAGTGTGATTCTCCATGCACATCTGGGAGTTTCTCAAAGGATACCAGTTCCCTTGAATTCATCCACGCCTGGTCCACCACCTTTGCCAGAAACTTCTCATGTCCATTCTCCGTGCCTATTTCCAAAGTCAAGTGGTACATAATACCCGCAACCACCTGCGACGCTGCAGACAAAATGCCGATCAGAGTAACTTCCGTCTGGTGGTTCTCAGCCTGCAGCATCACAGACAAGTTCAAAAAAATGTGTCACAAAAAAAGGTCACAAAAAAAAAGGTCACAAAAAAAAGGTCACAAAAAAAGGTCACAAAAACAGGACCGAAACAACCATCACACTGAAGAATCCAACCAACCAAACGTCACTTCAAATTGATCGCAACAATGCACAAGTCAAGAAGCATTAGGGGAAACTTGTAGGCACTTCATTCGACCGAATCTGAACATGAATATATTTTTCGGTATTTCCAGTTTAGTCCTGTAACTTTTAAACTGTTTGTTTTTATCCCTGTTCGTTTTTTTTTTTTTTTTTTTTTTTTTTTAGCTCCCTTCTCCTCATTGCGGGACAGGAATATATTTTTCGCTCACCTCACATATCTTTTAACCGGCGTCCTGCCATGTCATCATAGAACATATCTTTCTTTCACTACCTAGCTACCACTACTCCTAAGGCTATACAGGGCACCCCTGCAAGCATAGCTTTCTACCTACTGGCATCGGGGATATTTCTGCAATTTCCGATATAGAAACATCTGGGTAAAAAAACCGTAAAATGTAAGCACTGTGTTTCCGTTTTTGTCCTGTTATTTTGAAACTGTTTGTTCTTGTCCCGGTTCGTTTTCAACCTGCCGTCGGGGATATTTCCGCAATTTCCGATACAGGAACATATTATGGGTTAAAACTTAATAGGTTCCCAAGAGGGATTTGGCAGATACCCGGTAGACCTGAAAAATAAAGCAGGGTACCAGAGCTTTCCAGTACTTCTGTACCTTGCCTGGAAGTGGGGAAAAATTCCGAAAAACACATCTTTCACTGAAAGTTCTATCCGGGCCTACCGGTAGAGTCCCTAGAAATAGTTCGGGCCCAGCGGCCGGCGACCTGACTGGCTGCCCAACAACATGTAAGGACATGGCCAGAAAAGGATTTAAAGAGCTTCTCTGGAAACGCCCAAACCCCTTTAAACCCTTTTTCTGGCCTGCAGCACTCAACAAGGTTGCCAGTTGCTCGACCAAGCACTCAAAACCCTGGACTTTCAAGAGGTGTGACCCTCGATTTTCAAGAGAGGTGTCCAGGCACACGTCTCAAAATTAAACAAAGACTTATACTTGTCTTTTATTCATAGAAAAAAAAAGAGAGGTGTCCAGGCACACGTCTCAAAATTAAACAAAGACTTATACTTATCTTTTATTCATAGAAAAAAAAAGAGAGGTGTTAGACCAGGGTTTCGAAAGTTTCTCCCTAAACGCCCAACCCCCCAGCCTGCAATACTCAAGCTTGCAAGCTGGTCAACCACGCCCACTCGAAAGACCCTCTCTTTTCAAGAGGTGCGATGCTCGATTTTCGAGAGGTGTGTCCCAGCACACGACTCAGAAATAAACAAAGACTTATGTTTATTCATGACGTCATACATGGTTCACGATTGTCCCGCTTTCAAGAGTGTGCTGTGTTGAGAAGGGCTTAAAATTTTGACCCGCTTTCAAGAGTGCTGTGTTGACAAGGGCTTAAACACTCTTGAAAATGGAATTCTTGAAATGTATGACAGCTCTTGAATCATTTCACAGTTTCAAAAGTGCTGTGGCGAGGCCTAAGCCCAGTCAGCCCAGCCAAAGACACACCGGTGGATGCTGCTACCATCTTCCCCCGAACATAACGCATCCTCATTTTGCCTGTACCGGACCGGAAAGATAGCTTCTATACATTCATGATCAGGGTGCCTTATGTTCGGGGGAAGACGGTAGGCTGCCTCAACTCTTGCCGGAGACAGTCCCACTCGACCTCCCTTGTCCGCGGTGTGAGGGCCTCATGCACTTGCGCTGGCTTGCAACTCCCGGTACTACCGTCTTCCCCCGAACAATGTATACAAGCTATACTTCAGGCCAGATACAGCCAAAATAAGGGTGCGTTGTGTTCGGGAGAAGACGGTAGGCTACGAATCGATGGGGAGTAGCGCTCGTCCATCAGGCGCAAGGAAGTCAGCAGGCGCCTGGTACTTTAGCGGATGGTGTAGTAAGATATGGTGTAGGAGGAGAAAGGAGGGTATGGTGTGGTAGGAGAACGGAGAGAAGGACTTGGACAATGTTCTTCGAGATCTCTTCTCGGTTGTTGATTCTTGGTCTGGTGTGACACTGAAGCACTCTACACGTTCAGAACTGTGATAACGCTCTGTGGAAGGCACTGAGGGAGAAGGGGCAAGTGGGAGAGCTGGTCACACTCTCTATTCCGATTCTCCTTGGGATGTGTGACACAGATTGCTCGAGTTGATGGGCTACTGTGCGCAGCTTGGGTTACTTATGCACGTACATGCATGGGCGTGTGACTTGCTGGACAGCGACAAGGATCGTAGTTCATTACAATGGTATCAAAGCAGGGATGGGTCTCCATTGGAAGAGAGAACAGTGTAAGCTCTCCTGTGAAGGGGATCATTGAACCGGAGTCTTCAAGTATTACCTGTGCATAGTTGAGTGTGAGGGAGAGAAGCGAGACGTGAAGAGGTGTTGGTCAAGAAGCAGATTACTGCACGTTTTGCTTTTCAAGCACATGCAACCCAAGTTCAGACACGCGCACACACAACCCGCGTGTTTATTTTTCGAACACATGCACAGCTCCAAATCGCACCTCCCGCTATTCGCGAACGCATGCGGCAACCATGCTGATGAGTCATGCCATGCCTCCCCCCACACCCAGAAGCGTACAGGCATGAGGTTGCACTGAGCCATGCCAAACGTCTTCTCCATCCTCCCTGCGGAACCCCAGACACATGTCGCGTTAGGATATGCCCTGACCCGGAACAACAGGCACACACACACACACACACACACACACACACACACACACACACACACAAACCAGTCAAATGCAACGTGGACAGATTGTGAACGATCAACTTCCTAATGAGGCAGAGAAAGTCCGGCAAAACGGGCTACTCCAGTCGTGCCTTTCTTATGGAGTTGTGTGTGAAAAAGTACAAACCATATGGGATCCAAGCTGTATCCTCTCTCTCTCTCTCTCTCTCGCGCGCGCGCGCGCACATGCACTCTGCCGAACTGCGATGGCCTACGCACAGGATGCCTGCAGCTTACACGCGGCGATTACCGAAAAGTAAAAAATGTCTGGAGCGGCAATATGCACCCAACGAGAGAGACGTGGGAGCTGTTTCTCTTTGCGCTTGGAGGGTCCCGACGAAGGTTAGACGCGCGGAAAGAGAGAGAAAGAGAGAGAGAGAGAGAGAGAGTGAGCTCCCCTTTATTCTGTGCTTTAAGCAAAACCGCAATAGATCATTAACAATAGTCTTGGTGATTTCAAGTCGACTTAGAGAAGTCACCCCTTACAAACTAAGGAGAGCTTTCTTATTTTAACAAATCGGCATGAACACTCAATCTTTCTTTCCGGGCCTCAGAAATGTACCTGATATTCAGTTCGTGGCTTCCAACAACTCAAAAAGCCAAACGAATGGAAGGTCTAAAGAGTCTACTTGGCAGCCTATGCACTCAGGGATCCTTGTGTAGGATACCATGGCAATAGTTCCGAGTTCCCAAGTCGCCAACGTCGCGCAATGGCCAAGATACTCGGGGATCACGTTCATTAACTTCAAATTACTATACAAAACCACGTGTGCCAATGTCCCAACATGTCCCAGCCGGTCGACCCGAAACGCGTTGGGCAATGTGCGCATCCTGAAACAAATAACATTCCACCACGCGCGCGGAGCGCAACCGGTACTTCGTCTCAGTATATGCACATTCATTCCCTGACGCGTTGATGTCAATCAGCTTCGTACGCTTCAAACGAGCGAGCGAGCGAGCGATGGAGAAGAGAGAGAGAGAGAAAAAGAGAGAAAGAGAGAGAGAGAGATAACACTTGCGATTTGGACAATACGTGCGAGGCTTTACTCTCACAGAATACACGTCCTGCCATGGCATGCGACAACAACAAGTCGCGATCACCCTTCTGCCTCTCTGCTCAGGTAATCATCCCAGCCATCATCTAGGTATTTATACCGTACGCCTCCAGTTCTTCCCCACCTATCCATCCTCTAACCTGTAGTATACTCTTTCTTCATCACGTCCTTGGTCGCAGAATTCCGTCGTCACACTTTCCGCCGCTGGATGTTCATCTCCCAAGTGTCCTCCTACTCTTGCAATTCTCTCTCCTTCTGTCTCTGCTCCTATCTGATGAACCCTTCCCGTAACTCCATTTCCATTCACGCAGTTTTTTATCTGGATATAATCATCATCCTAATTTTCACCAAATCCCTTCCCTCGTATTTTACAATTTCGCCCGCATCCTCCCTGCTTCCGACGATAATCCCGTAGTCCTTTCTATCTGGATATAATTCCTGTCGTACTTTTCTAATGTCCCTCCTTCGTATTTTCCAGTTTTACCTGACTCATCCTTGCTTCCGACGATGAATCCCGTAGTCCTTTCCATCTGAATATAATTTCATTCCTATTTATCAAAAGTCCCTCCTCCGTATTTTCCAATTTTTCGACTCATCCTTGCTTCAGACGATAACTCCCGTAGTCTTTTCTGCCTGGATATAATTAATATCGTATTTTTCAAGAAGTCCCTCCTCCGTATTTTACAATTTTACCCGACTCATCCTTGCTTCCGCCAACAAATCCCGTAGTCCTTAGATATAATTTCCATCATATTTTGACAACAGTCCCTCCTCCGTATTTCCCAATTTTTCGACTCATCCCTGCTTCCGACGATAACTCCCGTAGTCTTTTCTGTGTGGATATAGTTCCTATCGTATTTTTCTTTCAGTCCCTCCTCCGTATTTTACAATTTCTCCCGATATCTCCCTGTTTCCATTGTCCATCCCCGTAGTATTATATACCTGGATATAGTTCTTTCCGTATTTTTACAGATAAACAGTCCTTCGTACTTTTCAATTCTCATCACTGAATATCTTCCGCGGATTCATCCATGTACCTATCCCCGCTCTGGTTGTAGTGCCAAAAATCTTTCCTCCGTCTTTCACGTTTCTCCTGCGTTCCTCCTTGGTTGTTATATTTTACATGCCCTGGTCTTTTCAATCGGGAAGTTTTCTTTTTCTTTTCTTTTCTTTTCTTTTATCTTACTTTTTATTTTATTTTATTTCATTTTATTTTAATTACAAGGAATTATGTGCTAATCGTTGCTTGTGTTTGTTTTTATTTTTGTTTTTGTTTATGTTTTTCGTTTTTGTTTGTTTTTTGTTTTGTTTTGGCTCCGTCGTATTATCAGGTACGTACTTATCTGCTGATTTTCTGTGTATGCTGTCTGGATTTTTCGGAACCTTTATTCCCAATGTAGTTATTTTACAATAATTTACATCACCGCTTTCTCTTTCTGTTTGTTTCGTATTTGTCCTCGTTCTCCAGGAATTTGATGAATATGTCCCGTACGTCTTTGTTCTTGCAATTCTTGATATACGCCAGAATGGCCGTTCGGATAACCTGCCATGGGAATTCCAGCAGTTTGAGCTCCGTAACTTGCAACTTTAAAACCGCTGTTATGTCTTCACGTGAATACGTATTCGCCACGATTCTGTGAAATGTGCCGATGATCGTGAGCTTTTTGGTGCTGATCGAGCCCACGCTCCTGAAGTGACGGATAGACCTAAGAGAGAGAGAGAGAGAGCTCAACAACCCCTCCTGGAGTGATGTCTCATTCTTAAGTTTATGCGTGCCCTTCAGGAGGGGTGATCGCGACTTGTTGATTGAGAGAGAGAGAGAGCACAGGAAGTTGATTGACATCGAACGGACTACGTAGACAAACCACCATCCTAACGAATCACATACTACACAACAGATTTCACTTCAACGCCTTGCGCTGCTTACGTCCACGACGGTTACACGCTCATTACCACAGTGAGATCTTCTTGTGTTTTTTACCACAGTGAGATGTTGTTTTTTTTTACCACAGTGAGATGTCGAGTAGACAGTTCCGAGCAGGTTCATTGACGACAAAGGCGGGTATGTCCGACTCAATCAGCACTCCGGTCATCGGTCGACCATCATCAACTGAACTTCCCGTGATCAGAAAACATTAAGAATCCTTTCGGCCCGATGCGGCAATGATCAGGGTGTGTTGTATCCGGGGGAAGACGGTAGCCGTAACTACTCGTCTGTAAGGCGATATCGTGACGGCGGCCATGGAATCCACACACCACCTGCCTGCGACTACGAGCACGACGATGCAGCCATCGCTGACTCCTATAATGTCTCCTCTTCGTCCTGGTGCAACGGGGTAGAGCAGGCAGCGCCATCGAAAAAGAGGGGACAAAGGAAAAATGAAGCGTCGCCTTCTGATAATTTCTACCCGGGCTCTCGTTGTGTTGCCTGCCAATCACACTCACACTTTTTCGACTGAGCTCTCGACATGATTACAGTTAGATGCATCCACGCCTGGCCGTAACTGCAGTCAGATTCATTTTGAAAAGTGCTAGTGCGAGTATGCCCTCACGCGGATGTGCAGAGATTGCTTTCTTTGCAAGAAACGTGTTCAGCAGCCCCTTGGGAATTCCTTTTCACCATCCACGATTCTCTCCCTTTTCCATCGACTTCCTGTTGCTACCAACTCCCAACTGCCAACAGTCTGACGCATGGATAACATATTTGCTCTCCTGTCGGACTACAGATTTGATCTCTCAGCATCGCTGTCGTTGTACAACTGCAATACTGTAAATTAACAATTCACTTCACTGAAATACACAGGAAAATCGACGGATCTGGTTCCAGGTTATCCCAAAAAAACAGAAAAAAAAAAAAAACAGAACATGGGCTTAGTGAGCGGACATATGTGGAAGAGAGGACACATGCAAATGCAAATACATATCATATATATACTGTTCGGCCTCCTGATGAGTCGGTGAGACTCCGACGTAACAGTTTGTCACAGCCCCTCGTTTGTTGTCCTCTTCTCCCTCTCTGCAGACGGTTTGCGGGCAGGTCTGTTTGACGATATATATTGTCACACATATACTTCGTATATATATTGTCACAGAGTTATCAGAGCGCAAAAGCGAAAAAAACAGAAGGAAACAAAAAATATATCGTCAAACAGAGCTGGCCGGTAAACCGTAGGCAGAGAGGGAGGGAGAAGAGGACAACAAACGAGAGGCTGTGACAAACTGTTTTGTCGAAGTTTCACCGACTCGTCAGGAGGCTGAACCCTCTACCAGTCTGCAGAGTCTCCTAACCAATGACACTAAGTGCTAATCCACCTTAACCACAGTTGTGATTAAGGATCAAGACTGCCACGACAACTCGTACCCTGCAAGAACTGAATTCTTAATCTGCTTCGGGAGCGCTAAACTATACGCCAAAATACATACATACTGTATATATCGCCACACCGAGTATCGGAGCGCAAAGGCGAAAAAAACAAAACAGAAAAAGGAAAGAAGGAAAGCTCCGCCTGTTCATCACCTCTTACGTACAAAGGCCGGCCACGCATATGACATGATAGGGAGCAGGATTACTGCGCACGAAGGTGATGCGGAACGGCGGCAGCCTTCGTTCATTCAGTCAAAAGGTGCAAACGCGTGAGACCCCCAATCGCCTCTGATGGGGCGGAACTATCTAGCGGGGGCGGAGAGGGGGGGAACTATCTAGCGGGAGGGGGGGGGAACAGATCAGGGGAACTGTCTTGGGGGGGGGGGGGGGGGTGAGGAATAGATTCCGAAATTGCCAATAATCAGAACTTGATCCATTGCCACCATTACGCGTCTTGACGTCACCACGTCCTGGTGGAGATCATGAGTCTGGTCTGCAGCGAGTCGACGTGCATACTGACAGAGGCGAATATATTGCAAACTTTAGATCTGCTTATGGGCAACCGCAAAATTTCAGGTACGACAAGTTCCAATCGAGTCCTTTTTTCCTGTCGTTTCGGACGAAACACACACACACACACATACACACACACACACACACACACACACACACACACACACACACACACGCACAAATTTACTTTGCAAGCCGAATAACAGTGTTTTCTTTGTCGTCAGTTCGAGCGCGAGAGAGAGTTCTCCCTCTAAAGTGGACTGTGAGGGAGTGGGATCAACGTTCTCTCTCTCTCTCTCTCTCTCTCTCTCTCTCTCTCTCTCTCTCTCTCTCTCTCTCCCCCCAACGGAGCGCACACACTTCACCGTGAGAGGATGTAGCTGTGAGAAAGTGAGTGAGAGAGAGGTCTGATCTCTCCCAATGTGCTCGACAGACATAAATATCGTCATCCCTACTAGTAGTGTGCGAGACAAACAGATGTCAACGTGCGCCATGCGCAGCCTACGTTGCAACGCCACTAACCGTCCGCCTCCCTCCTCTCTCTCTCTCTCTCTCTCTCTCTCTCTCTCTCTCTCTCTCTCTCTCCACACACACACACACACGCACACACATTTACATACCCATTCCCATCGATGATTGCGTGTATCCTAGGGACCGAGGAGAGATCGGATCCCCTCAACGTGCGTGACAGTACTCTAGATGGTAATTCACTTCCCCACTATTTAAAACGGCAACTTCGTCTATTTTTTGTTTAAAAATACGCCAGGGACCTCGCGGTATAAACAGTAATGGCAATGGCAGGGAGTTTCGCCACCTGTTCAGACGAGAGACAAAGAGAGACGCATAGACAAACCTTCCAACTCCCTCTTTCATTGTTCAGCTATTCATAACTCAATCATCACCACCATCATCACCATCTTCATCGTCATCATCTTTCTTTGCAGTCATCGTCGTCGTCGTCATACCTCGTATATACCATACCATCATTCATCACCACCATCATCATCGGCTGTCATCACGATTCCTCCAATCACTATCATACAACGTATTTTTTTCAAAAAGCAGAAAAGATATCACCATCAACAACCAGGGAATAAAATACAAGACCGGGATTTCACAGCTATAGTGCCACGCCGCAGCGCTCGCCGCATACCAAAGAATAGCGTGTCTATGGTTCCGTGAAACTCGGATATGTACAGTCGACTACCTCTGGCATTCGGGGCGATTGGTGCAGCGAGCGAGGCTCATAGATATCTCCAGCAACTCTGAATTCCTTCGCTCGGGAAAGGAAGCTAAGCAAACCCATTTGGCTGAATGGTACACACACACACAAAACATAAAGAGGGGTGAACAGACACGTGACTGTTGGTGAAAAGATAAAGTGGTCGGTTCCCCCCCTGGGAATCAGTGGTGGAATCAGATGGACTTGCCCAAAAAAAGAGAATCAAAAGAAATCAGATCATGTGTTCGAGCCTTACCCGCTGTTTGTTGTGCTCGTTGACAGCGAATTGTGCGATCTCCTGCATCGACAAGTCGTTGGCATTCTGAGGCGTAAGTCCTCCCACAATCCTTAGGGGGTGGCGGTCAACAGTCAAGATCGGCTCTCTGATTGGCGTCGGCTCCATCGCAGGAGACGCGATCAACGGGTCTTCGTACGTAGAGACTGTGGGACCACGTGGCACTGGTTCTTCTCCTTCCTCCGCCAATGCCACTTCTCCCTGGAAGGCCAGACCCCCTTCCACTGCCCTCCCGCTGTTCGACGCCGGCTCAGCTATGAGACCGACAGGGACATCAGCATCATCACCGCGAGAAGACGGCCATGCGTAGGTCCTGCTCGTACAAAAGAGCGCCAATATGACTACAAAGGAACACGTGTATATAGCGCGAGCAATACTCCCACTTGTTCGGGGTTCCAGCAACGACCGCGTAGTAGATCGACAAGAGGATGCGGGCGAAAAAGAAAAACGGGCAGAGGTGAAGGAGGAGGAAAAGGAGACGGCGACACCGCGCCACTTCCTAAGCTTCCTCGACTTGCTTGAACAGATCGTGAACTCCGCGGGCTGCCTACTCCACCCCATTACCGTCGATTCTTTTCTTTTCCTTTATAACGAATGAAAGATGGCGGAGGGCGGGAAGATGTCAAACAGTAATAGGAGTGATAGGAATGATAGGGGTCGAAACTACGCGCCAAAACAAAACTATAGGACCGAGTGCGCGCCGAGGAACAAAAAATGCGCGATAGCACAGAAACATGATGAACAGAGCGAGGCAGCCGTTTCGATTCCCAGCCAATACGCTCTGCGCTCGTACAATTGATTGCGCGTGGGAGGTGACGCGAGCTCGTTTTCTGTTTTCCTTTTTTTTAACACATTACGATATGCTGAGGACTGACGTCCTGTCCAGATTCGACAGGTAATTGAATTAGCCAAATGAATGTGTACAGAAATTATTGCACTCGCGGGATCGCGATCAGAAAAATGCAAGATACTCGTGCCAGCATGCATGCACAGGGAAGCAGACGAGTGCGCGTGAAGCGTGAGCAGTGGTCTCCACCGAAACTTCACTGGTGAACACGCCTACTGTGGCTCCCCTACCAAGGCACTGGGAACGACGCCTACTGTGGCTCCCCTCAAAACGTAGCCCTCCGCTCCTTCGACGCAGCGCGTGCCGTGCCACGTGGTTCATGAGACATCGACTCTTCCCCCGGTTTTTCTTTGGGAAAGATTGCCTCATGACCCTCAAAGATTTTGTCTACGGTGCGGTCCACCGTCTCTGTCAAGGTGCCCGAATTCTGGAGGTGGACCACCACTGCAGAATTGGGTCTTGCTCCACGACACCAGACTCTCGAAAATTCAAGTGTTCTGCCTCCCTCCACTTAGGGCCTCGCCACACCACTCTTGAAAACTTTTTTTCAAGAGTTGCTGCATAGCCACACAGCCTCTTGACAGTTGGGGCAGTCGAGAGCTGTCAGAGTGGCTCTTGAAACCCTTTCAAGAGCAGCTCTCGAAAGATTGGAAACCCCAGCCTGCAACTGGTGCAATTTCAGGTGTTCTTGGCCTAACCCTTGAGGGAGCATCAAATTTCAAGAGTTGTCAGCCGTTATCCTGACGCCATGCGAAAAAAACAAAACTGTGCCACGCAGAGCGTGGGGGCGCAGCCAGGGTAAAGTAGAAAAGTAGTTGTAGCGGGGAAGCGGCGCTCAAAGCCTGCGAATAGCCGGTGCGAATAGCCTGTATCGATCACTTCGGTTCAATATAATAATAAAAAAAAAAACAGCGGGGCCCGGGTCTCACTGTCTTCGTGTAGTTGTAGCTAACAACACGGTGCGACACCGTGGGTAGGCATGCAGGTGGCATTCGCCGACGGAGATTTTTTTTTTTTTTTTTTTTTTTTGGTTCTGGCCGATGGAGATTTTGCGTCGGCGGTGTCAGTCAATCGTCAGCCTGGATACTGTTCTTGGCCCTGATGGTACTGGGCGCAGGGGGTGTCCATATACGCATCGCAGGCCCGTATTTGGGTGGACCACGTCATCTCGGACGTTAAAGTGTTGTGTGAAATTCCATAGTGTGCGGTCCCTTCCGTGATTCGTAATGCACTGCCCCCGCACACAGCCCCCCAGAGCTCTCTACCAGGCCTCACGCCCCCACTAATGTGCTCAGTGCTTATAAAAAGCTTTTAATAGGGATCTTTGGTGGGTACTGAAAATGAAGACGAGGTTATTTTGGAGGAATTGCAGGAGGAATGCTTTCAAAAATGGGTTTGGAAAAGTAGTTGTCGAGGACGAGGAAAAATGATTTCTGTACGAATCTGTTCGTAAAAATGGAACACATTATGTTGGGCATTGCATTTTGTTGAATATACGAATGTGTTCGTATGAGTGAGAGCCTGGAACTTGTGTGCTACCCTTGTTGCCCATCCGCTCTGGTGAAGCCCTGCTTTCAGCCATGTTATGGTAAAGAGAGCAGAAACGGTGAAAGAGTGATGGGTTCGTGGAGCAAGTCTACGACTCGTAGAAAGCACTACCCAAAGGCAATGTTCTTGCTCTCTTGGTTCACAGGGCTCGGGCAAACCATTTCAAGTGCAACCAATCAATGAGCTCGAAGGTCAACTCAAGGGTGTATGCCCAAAAGTTCAGGGTCAAAGAGGAACGTACTGCTACCTTTTTGAAGGACTCGTAAGGTAGCAGGCAAAGGCCAGTATTCGCTGGTCCCCTTCTTTAACATGAGAAAAATGGTTTCGGTTCCTTTCCAAGCTTAATGTTCATGGCCTCAAGGTTCCAGTGGAATTACTTGAGGGTAAGTCATGGATGAAACTTGGTGAAGCTAGTTGTTAACCTCTACATATGCACTGAAGCTGCAGGAGACGGTGGCAGTCAACGTTGAAAGCTATTGTCCCTCTGCTGTGGGTAGGATAACCAAGTGAAGTTGAGATCCCACGTGGAGTCGTCATAGAATGAGTTCAAATGTATGCATGCAGTTGCCTCAAAATTGAAGTTTGATCATGATGTTATAGTTGTGGACTGGTACTGGACAGGTGATATTGGTGGCTAGGAACTAGTTAATCCAAGGTTTTAAGGCTAGATAGAATAGTGGTCGCCAGTAGGAGGATCTGGTGCTGGAATATGCCACTGTTAGGGTAGGAATATTGGAGTCCCTTGAAGACGTCATCCATGTTTGTCACTGATGTTTTGGCCTGGGTTCGTTGTGTGCACAGGTCTACGAACGAGGAGGACATATTGAGCCACCAAGTAGGGAGGATCAGAATTATGAGCGCCTTCGATACTCCTGCTCCCAAGGATCCAAAGTTTGTTACGGCTACAATCACCAGCTTTTATGTTGCAGACAACTTATGTGTTGCTGCACTTTGACCTTGATGAGCTACGGTGTCGGGCGCATCGGTCCGGCACCACACGGGGGCAGCGCGGGACCCTCCCGG